>VZTJ01005193.1:163666-221435 GCA_013397795.1 Orthonyx spaldingii | reverse complement strand
CCGGCTGGGTGACCGCTACAATGTACCACTGATTTTTTAATTTTTTCAACTGAGTTTTTAATTTATGCCGCTGATTTTTTTAATTTATACCACGGAGTTTTTATCTCAGCTGCAAATCCTTCATGTGGGAACTTCTCTTCCTCTTCTCTTCCGTGTTTTAGTTTTAATTTCTTAATTAGCTGATGATTAATTAGGTTACTCCCCAGTGTTGCCTCCTATCTGTTATTTGTTTAAATGCGTTGGACACCAGGTTTTGCACCCTCGCTGAATTTGCTGTGTTCCAGCTGTTGTACAGAATATTTGTATTACAGATATATTTATATAAAATATGTGTTTAAATATATAAAAAATATATAATACACATAAAAATATAACGATATAGAATACACATAAAATATTAATGTATAACACATGTAAGATATTAAAAATACGTAGAAAATATGAAAATATAAAAATACAATACACATAAAAATTTAAAAGTATAAATACGTGTAAAAATTAATAGACTATGCACATGAAATAGAAAAATATTAATATACAAGTAAATTATAAAAATATTAATATACGCTACAAGTAAATGATGCAAATATAAATATATAATGTACACCAAAGTATAAAAATATAAATGCATAGTACACATAAAAATAGAAGCAAATAGTAGCAGGTAAAATATAAAAATCTGTGATACACATAAATTATAAAAATATAAAAAGATCTGTAATACACATAAAATCAGTATTGAAAATACAGATATATCTTGGCCTTTGCAGGTGCCCCCAAGGCTGCACCTTCTCCTGGCTGTGGAGTTTCCCTTTTCCCAGGTGGAATTCTGGCAGCCTGGCTCTTCCCTGAGTCCCTCCCATCCTCCTTTCCCAGCTCTTTTTCCCTTTTCCAGACTTTCCATGCTCCTTCAGCAGCTCCTGCCGGGGATTTTGGGCTCTCCTGAGCGGGGCTGGGTTTTTCCAGCAGCTCCTGGACAGAGAATTCCTGAGCTGGGAATTCTCTGCTGCTGGGATTGGAGAAAAAAGCCAATCCCAAGGGATGGGTGGGGGATCCCGGGGTGGAGCTGTTCCAGGGATCTGTGCCCATTCCCTGGGATGTTTGGGAGCTGTGTGGGGAGGAATTGTGGGCAGAGTTTGGAGTTTCCTTGGCTTTGGGATTCTCTTCCCCTACATGGGATGGGGAAGGAGGGCTGGGAAAAGCTGAGGGATGATCCAGGGATGGATAAACCTGGGAGCTGCCCAAGTTTGCTGCTGAGTGCCTGATGTGGATCATGGAATCCTGGAATGTTTGGGTGGGAAGGGACTTTAAATCCCATCCCATTCCAACCCCATCCATGGGCAGGGACACCTCCCACTGTCCCAGGTGGCTTCAGCCTGGCCTTGGACACTGCCAGGGATCCAGGGGCAGCCACAGCTGCTCTGGGAATTCCAGCCCAGCCCCTCCCCACCCTCCCAGACACAAATTCCTTCCCAACATCCCAGCCCTGGAAATCTCCCCTTTCCCAGTGGGAAGCCATTCCCTGGGTCCTGTCCCTCCAGCCCTTGGCCCCAGTCCCTATCCAGCTCTCCTGGAGCCCCTTTAGGAATGTGCTGGAATGTTCCCCCTGGATCCTTCTCCATCTCTCCGCAGCAGAGGTGATAATTGTACCACTGTAATTAATTCCTCCTTGCATCAAACTGATTTCATTACCCCCCCCTCCCCGTGTCCTTCCAAAGCTTTGAGAAGTTCCTTAAATCCCTTTCTCCCTGCTCCAAGGCATTCCCACAGGGAGCATTCCCACAGGGAGCATTCCCACAGGGAGCAGGCAGCCGGGGTGGGCGGGAGGGCCGAGCCCGTCCAGCGGGGAAGGTGGGACTCAGGAACCCTCCGTGTCCCGATCCTATCAGAGCCCTATTTTTACACTTCCTGTGCCGAGGGCCAGGGTTGTTTTAGGCTTTTTTGGATTTTTTTCCAAGCGGAACCAGTGTCCTGCAGTGTTTTTCCCGTTGCCCACTTCCCAAACAGGAAAAGTCAGGAGTTTATTTTTTCCTCTCGAGGAAGATGCCGAAGCTGCTCTGAAGGGCGCCGTGTTTGGACAGGCCAGAGGTGTGAACAGATGGGGTTTGGCTCCTTCCTCTCCCTATGGGATGGGGCTTGGAGGAACGTTTTCCATGGATTTGTGGAATTCCCTCTGCAGTGGCTCCTGCCTGTGCCCACCTTTGCTTGGAGGTGAGGTGGCTTTGGAAGGCGTTTTTGGGGGAAGACCCTGGGATAAGAGGGCTCCTTTCCCGATGATGTGGTTGTGGCAGAATTCCCTTCTCTTGGGTGCTGGGTTATCCGCAGGGAATTCACTCGGATCCAAAAGCATCCATGAACCCAGTGTGTGGAAGGTGGAGAGCAATCCCAGTTCTGCTCCAGCATTCCTCACCTCCCACCTTCCCTGGCTGAGACCAGAGTCCCAAACTGGTTTAAGTCCCACGGATAAAACGATCCCTGTGCACCTTTCGGGCTGGAGCAGGAGTTCCTGGAGGAATTCAGGCTGATTCTCCCTGCTCCAGGAATTGCCGGCTGCTCTCTGTGTTTGAGGCAGATCCGTGGCCCCTGCAGCCCCTCCTGGCCTGGAAACGCCTGGATGTGGTGATAAGGAGCAATTCCAGAGCAATTCCAGGGCTGAGGAGCAGATCCAGGAGCTCAGTGCTGCCGGAGGGGTCGGGGCTGTGGGACACAAAACCTCCGTGCAGAATTCCTTTGTTTTCCACGTGTTGTTGTTGGGTTTTCTTTTTTTTCCCTTCTCCTTAATTGTCCCTGTGGGGACCCCGAGGGCTTTGAAGGGAATTGGCTGCAGGCCTGAGCCAGGAGACGTTGCCTTTTTAAAATTCCTTCTGCACTATCAGCTGGACACAGCATCCTGGGCTTCCGGTCCTCGGGAACGCCGCAGGCCTTGGGATCCGCCTCGGGTGACAGGAGCTGGGAGTGACAACTCTCCAGGAATCCTGGAGAGCTGCTTCCCGTCATTTGGGAATGGTGATGTTCCTGTGCTGAACAGCCTTGGTGCTTTAGTGTTGTTCCATGCACTGCACTCCGAAACGAGCTGCTGGAGCTTGGGAACAGGGAGGGGCTTTGGGGTCTTGGCTCTGCGAGCTCCGAGCAGTGGTGGGGATACGGTGCTGCTGCATCCATGGATTTGTGGGGATTTGTTTGGTAAAAGGCTCTGTGGAGAGTTCCCGGTCTGTGTTTGGGGAGTGTTGGGAAAAGGGAACCAGAGCCTGTGAGCTGCTGGGGTTGGGAGGGGTCAAAGCAGTGATGGCAAAGGTGGAATGATCCCTTCGTTCCAGGGGGTCACAGGAGCAGCCCTGGGAGAAGGATTTGGGATGTTGTGGATGAGGCTGGAATGGCCCAGCCCAGCCCCCCCAGCCCTGGGCTGATCCCCGGCGAGGGCAGCAGGAAAGGTGGGAATTGTGCCCCTGTGCCCCTCAGGTGAGACCCCACCTGCAGAGCTGCCCCAGCCCCGGGGCCAACAGCACAAGGACGTGGAGCTGCTGGAGAGAGTCCAGAGGAGGCCCCGGAGCTGCTCCAGGGCTGGAGCCCCTCTGCTCTGGAGCCAGGCTGGGAGAGCTGGGAATGTTCCCCCGGAGAAGGGAAGGCTCCAGGGAGAGCTGCGAGCCCCTGGCAGGGCCTGAAGGGGCTCCAGGAGAGCTGGAGAGGGACTGGGGCCAAGGGCGGGAGGGACAGGACCCAGGGAATGGCTTCCCACTGCCAGAGGGCAGGGATAGGTGGGATACTGGGAAGGAATTGTTCCCTGGGAGGGTGGAAGGCCCTGGCACAGGGTGCCCAGAGCAGCTGTGGCAGCTCCTGGATCCCTGGCAGTGCCCAAGGCCAGGCTGGACATTGGGGCTTGGAGCAGCCATGGCAGGGGTGGCACTGGATGATGTTTAAGGTCCGTTCCCACCCAACCCATTCCATGAATCCAATCCAGTGCAGAGGATGTGGGATTCTCTGGAGATGGATGGCTGTGGCCATCCCGGCCCACGCCGAGGACAAGCTCCCTTTGTGCTTTTGCTTGGAACTTTCAGCAGTGGCTTTTAATTAAGATTTCCAATGGAGAGACTGTCTGGTGTAATAACAGCAGAGATAAATTAGAGTTAAAATCCTCTTGGATGCTGTTGGCACTCGTGGGACCTTCACACCAACGAGGAAATCCTTTTTTTCTTGGATATTTGGCACTACTGGATCATATCCCAGCATTTGCTGCCACAGGCTGTGTTTAAAGACCTGGCTTTTAATTATTTTAATTTAATTTTTTCCCTGTTTTGTGGCCAGTCCAGGCTATTAATTGCTCAGAATTAGGAGGTGGTTTGTGGGAAGCAGAAATAAATGTGGATATGGCTCCCAGGGATTGCCCTTGTGGACATGTCCTGCTGAGGGATGGAAATGGGATTTTTGTCTGCTGGCAGGGCTGCCAAGGAAAAGCAGGAATTCCTGTGGTTCCCTGTGGAGCAGCAGGTGAGGGATGGATAATCCAGGCTGGCAGTGGCAGGGGAGTTTCCCAGAGTGTCTTGCAGCGGGTTCCACGGCAGGGAAGGAATTCCTTTTCCATCCACACAGGTTTGTGTCCCCAGGGTGAACCGTGTCCTGGGATTCCTGTGCCATTGGGGCATCCCAGGGCTGCTCTGGGTGACTGAGGAAGCTCTGGATAATCCAGGACTGTGGCAGGGGTTGGCTCTTGATTAACTCTGGGTGGCTTTAATTGGATTTGGGATTTGCCTTGTCCCCTGTGGCCTGGGGAAGGGCTGAGCAGGGCTGGGTGTGCTCGGGCTTGATTGGGCTTGGATTGGATTGGGCTTGGATTGGATTGGGCTTGGATTGCCCTGGCACGAAGCCGTGGGGGTGACCCCAGATCCTGCTGCCCCCTCCCAGCCCATTCCCGGGCTCCAGGGTGTGTCTGGTGTGGGGCTCCTGGGTTTGGGGTCGGTGCTGTCACCAGTGCCTGGGGGGATTTGGGATTGGGGTGCGTTTGTCACCGGCAGGGAGGAGCTGCTTCGGGTCACCGTGACCTCACCGGTAAAACCATGGAATGCTGTGCCTGGGGCATGGAAGGACCAGGGTTGTGCTCTCTGCTGCTGCACAGTTTGGATAATCCTGGAGACAGTTATTTCCTTGTGTTCTTGTCATGGAATGCTGGAATGGTTTGGGTGGGAAGGGACCTTAAACATCATCCAGTGCCACCCCTGCCATGGCAGGGACACCTCCCACTGCCTCAGGGGGATCCAGCCTGGCCTTGGACACTGCCAGGGATCCAGGGGCAGCCACAGCTTCTCTGGGAAATCCATCCCAGCCCCTCTCCACCCTCCCAGGGAACAATTCCTTCCCAATATCCCATCCATCCCTGCCCTCTGGCAGTGGGAAGCCATTCCCTGGGTCCTGTCCCTCCAGCCCTTGGCCCCAGTCCCTCTCCAGCTCTCCTGGAGCCCCTTCAGGCCCTGCCAGGGGCTCGCAGCTCTCCCTGGAGCCTTCCCTTCTCCAGGGGAACATTCCCAGCTCTCCCAGCCTGGCTCCAGAGCAGAGGGGCTCCAGCCCTGGAGCAGCTCCGGGGCCTCCTCTGGACTTGTTCCGACAAATCCACACCTTCCTTCCACAAACCGTGGCCGTGGTCTCTTTCCTTTAGGATTTGCATTTTGCTTTCCCTGAGTTCTGAGTCTGGACTGGAGAATTTAGGATTTCCTCTGGTGCCATCCAGTGGCAAAATCCGGGATTGGGGCTTGGCTGGGGCCGTTCCCAGAGGCTGCGAAGGGCAAGGAGTGACTTTGCTCGGGGATGCAGCGACATTCCTGGGGATGGGCCTGGCGTGGGACGGGCAGGACACGGAATATCGGGAATAACAGTACTTCCAAAGGAGAAAGACTGTGGATGATCTAATGAGTCTCCTTTTTCCTTTTCATTCCTGGCCTGATTAATGCCATGCACTGATTTATTCAGGCAGTTTTATTGACTTGGTTTACAATTCATTCACGTGGCTCACAGTTAATTTAGTCCCTGATTAAGCTTTGCAGAGTGGATCTGATGACCAAGAGCAGTGAGCAGAGGCTGCAGGTTGAACCCGGTGTTCCTCTGACAGCAGAGCTGAGGGTGAAGGACATTCCCAAATCCTGCAAAAACATCCCAGATTATTTCCCTCCTTCTCCTTCCACCCCATGGAATTGCCTTTAATTATAAATGAATATAAAATAGGATACAAAAACCCTGCTGGGAACAGCCCATTTATTGTCCTTTTTCTTCTCTTTCCAAAACCTGCAGCACGTTTTGTCGTGCTGAGGTTGAGGGAGGGATGAAAATGGGATTTGCACCGTGAGGTAAATCTGGGTTTGCCACTCCAATAAAATGCTGGTTGGTGATCCCAGATTTCTGATTTAACTTTCTGGACTTGCAGCAAAGCAGTTTTTGGTGGGTGGGAGGGTTATTGATCAAATACTCACTTCCAGTGAGGCTTTGAGCTGCTCTTCCCTGATTTCTTCTTGCTCTGAGCCAGAACAACCTCACAGATCCCGATGTTCTGGTGCTGGGTTCCAGTTTAATAATGGGAGGGGATGTCCAGGTGATTTTTAGGTTGTGGGTGTGGTGCAGGTGCCTGGTTTTCCCTCGGCAGCACAATCCTGGTGTTTGGAGCAGCTTGGGTTGGGGAGAGTCCCTGTGCCCCTGGAATCCCCTCCGTGGGCAGCCCTGGCCATCCCCAGGCACTGCTGGAAAACAAATCCGTGGTCCCAGCACCAGAGTTTGTATCCCAAATCCCGAGGGTGGGAGCTTTCCTGGAGAGGCTCAGCAAAAAGCGAATACTGGGAAAAATCCTCTTTCCTTCAGCCTGGGCTGGGGAGGTGGCTGGGATGTTTGGAGAGGGGAAAAATGGGAAACTTCCGAAGGGGGAGAGGGAACCACTTGGGAGTGGATCCTGGGTGTATCCCCAGGCTTCAGCCCCCGAAATGCTGCTTTTGTATAATATTTCTGTATAATACAAAGCTGGTCCAGAGCTCCAGGAGGACAGCAGCAGGACTTCAGGGGAAATACTTTTGGGATTTTTGGGAGACCCAGTGTAGGATTTCTGGGAGCCACACTCCTCAAAGTGCCGTGGAAAAGCCAAACAATCCCTCCTGGGCTCTCCTGGCAGCCTGGGTGTCCCTCCTCCCACACCCACAGAGGTTTGAGGGTATCAATGTCCCCCTGAGCTCATCCAGGGTCAGAATAACCTGATTAGTGCTAATTGGCTCCAGGAGTGATCCTGGCATGGATCAGGTTGGATGTTGGATGTTCACAGGATTTCCTCTGCTCAGTCCATGGGGTTTGTGCCTCCATCCAGCCCTGAGGCAGCTGTGGCCTGGCCTGGGTGGGACTGGGGGAATCCGGAGGGGAATGGGATAGGGCAGAGTGAAGGGATGTGATCCTGAGCTGCCCCTTATCCCCCTGGCCGAGGGGGGTCAGTTCAGGCTCCACCAGTTCCTAAACAGGGTTTGGGACAAGCTGCACTTTCCCTGGTGCTGAAACAGCTCCTCCTGCCAGAGCCCCTGGATCCCTGGCAGTGTCCCAGGCCAGGCTGGACAGGGGGGCTTGGAGCACCCTGGGACAGTGGGAGCTGTCCCTGCCATGGCAGGGGTGGCACTGGATGATCCTTAAGGTCCCTTCCCACCCAAACCATTCCAGGATTCTGTGATCTCTGTGTGTCCTTAGGGGAAAGGGAAGTTGCTCCTATTGGTTGGAAATAGAGTTAGAAAGTGCAAAGCAGCATCCCAGGATGGTTTATCCAACCTGGAATTCCCTGAATTCCCTCCTGCCCTTTCCTCAGGGCATGGCCTTGCCCTTGAAGGCATCCTGGGAATAGCCCTTGATTTCCCAGAGCCACCCAAAGCTGCCCAAATCCTCTAAAAATGACATCCCAAGGGAAACGGGAAGGCTTTAAAATGACAAAAAAAGTGATGAGGGGAGAAAAAGGCTGAGTTTAATGAGAGTAAAAACTGGGCTAACGAACTTCTTTAATTAGATTGAGGCAGCAAGAGAGAAATGAGTGGAGCTGGGTGAAAAACGCCCCAGGCACTGACCTGAGGATGTGGAAGGCAATGGCAAAGCTCAGCCAAGACTTTTTTATTCCTGTTCCTGGGGTCCTTGGGAGTCCCAGGCTCAGCCAAGGCTTTTTATTCCTAATTATTTATTTATTCCTGTTCCTGCCCATTCCTGGGGTCCTTGGGAGACCCCATCCAGCCCCTCCCTGTCCAGCTGCTCCTTCCTGCAGGATTCCAGCTCTGCCCTGCCTTGGGAAGCTGCTGAGCTGGGGATTTTTGGGCTGTGGGAAGGTCTGAGGTGTGAAAGGCACTAAATCTGATCTTTAAGAACTCGTCCTGCTTGGAACCCCGGGACACAACTCTGTCCTGGTTTTTGTGCCCAGCTGGGATGTTTGGAGCAATCTGGCCTGGACAAACAGGAGTCCCTTTTTCCATGGATGGAAACACACAACACTTAAATTAATAAGTGAGTTTAATTCCAGTTACATGTTAAAAAGAAAGTGTGGTTCAGGAATGAAGGGGTTCCTGTCAGCACCATCAGTCTGGTGAGCTGAGATTCTCTTTAGAGGTTCTCCCTGAAGGAAAAGCTTGAAAATCCTTCTCAAAAATAGGAATAAATGTAATAAATGTGGAGTGAAATGGTTCTGGAGGGAGCCTGGGGTGCTCTCTGCAGTTCTGACCCTGAGCATCCCCAGGTGCTGGGATTGCTCAGATCCTGTTCTCTCATCCAGAAATTGGGAACAGAGGAGGGAAAAATGATCTTCCATCCTCGTTAGAGGTGGGTCAGGTGTGCTCAGGGCTTGCTGTGCTTGGAAACGTTTCACTCGTGGTGAGGGAAGCTCCGTTTGAGCTGGAATCCGGGCTTGGCTCAGTCTGGAGCCTAAACAAGCACAGACTTCACTTCTCACCGGGACTTTGCAGAGCCAGTTGAGAACCAGAGTTGTTTCCAGCACAGGCAGCTCCTTTTTGGTGATTTGTGTGTGGCACTGAGAGCTCCCTGCGCTGGCAGCTCTGCAGCATCTGCTGCTGCAGCTCTGGGACCTCCTCCCTTATTAATACAACAATTCCTCATTAATGTGCAGTGATTGACCAAATTGGGTCTGTGCTGGGAGGTCACCAGAGCTTTAAAAATGCACAGGGTGAGCAGATGCCTCGCTCAGGACCATCCAGGATGTTTTGCTGATATTTGCACATAAATATTAATTAATTTCCCAATTTTCCCTGTGCTGTCCCACAAACTCTTGGTTGAAATTATAAATTGTCTTTGTACATCATTCTTTGCCAATTAAGAAAAAAGCCTGACTTTAAACTTACTGAGAGGAGTTGTAGTGAGTTCTTGGGAATGGAGAAATGAGGGGAGGAGGAGGAGGGTGGGAATGTGCCCCAGCCCTGTGGTGACAATTCCCTTGGGATGGGGATGGAGGCTCAGCTCGTGAGCAGCAGCTGGGAGCACCCAGGGAGTTCCCCAGGGCTCACAGCAAGTGCTGGCCACTGATTCCTGCAGACTGGGGAGGGAGAAGGGATAAAATCCTTGGATCAGCTGCCTGGGGAGGCTCAGGGTCATTCCAGCACTCTTGGTGCAGTTGGGTCTTGCCAAGGGCATTTCCCCCTTTCCCAGTGCAGGTGGCAGCTGGAAAAGGGAATTTTTTCCTTGGGGAGGGATCAGGGACAGCCAGTGCTCCTTGGAAAAGCAGCATTGCTGGAAAATAAGGATTAGCACAACTTGTCTCTGTGGTTCCCCCATTCTGAAGCTGCTTTCCTGTGGGTGCTGTTTGGTTCGGGGGTTGGGAGCGGGTTGAGGGTTCTTGGAATTATAAAAGGGTTTAGGTTGGAGGAGCACCTGGACAAGGAGCAAGCAAAGCTTCCAGGCTGCTCTGCTGGATTTTGGCGCAGCCAGGTCTGGGGAAGGGTGAGCTGAGCTCCAGGAGGGGCTCCACGGCTTCCAAACTGCTTTTGGTGACTCTGCTGAGTCGTGTGAGCGAATTTTCCTCGTCCTGGTTCCGTGTGTGGCTTCAGCTCCTCGGGAGGCGCCGCAGTCGGAGCCCGGATCCCGCAGCACCGGGGGGTTCCTGGCTCGGGCTCCTCTGCTCGTGTTTGCTCTTCCCAGCCCCTCGTGGTGCTCCCCGAGCCACAAATCACCAGGGGCTGTGTGTGGAGGAGCTGGTGAGGAAATGGGAACGTTCCCGGTCATCCCTGGGTTCAGGTGCTCCCGGAATTCCTGGGAATGGTTCAAGCACCCCCACACCTGGCACACCTCGTGGTTCACCGTGGTGTTTGATCCTTGGTCCTGCTCTGGAATCGGCCTCCTGGGTGCTGCTGTTGGGGAGGGATTTGTCCGAGCACGTTTGGTGTGGCCGTGGCTTCTCTGGTGCTGCCTCTGCTCTCCGCAGCAGCTGCATGTTCCCAAAATTGTCGTGACACTTTCGTGACATTTACGTGGAATTTTGCAGCATTTCCACACATTTTCAAGGAGTTTCTGTGACGTTTCTGTGATGTTTCTGCAACATTTTTCGGAGTTTCTGTGATATTGTCAAGGAATTTTCATGGAATTTCTGCAATGTTTCTGCAGAATTTTTGCTAAGTTTTTGCAACATTTCCATGGAATTTCCATGGAATTTCCACAACATTTTCGTGACACATTCATGGAATTTTCATGACTTTTCCTGCAATATTTTCACAGAATTTTCGTGACATTTCTGCAGCATTTTCACATAATTTTCACAGTGCTTTCGTGGAATTTTTGCAACATTTTCATGGAATTTTCACAGAATTTTCGGCGACGTTTTTGCGGAATTTCTGCAGCATTTTCAGAGAATTTCCATGACATTTTTGCGATGTTTCCACGGTATTTGCATAATATTTCCATGGAATTTTTGTGACATTTCCACTGAATTTTTGTGACATTTTCAGGACATTTTCATTAAATTTCCACCACATTTCCACCCGTGAGCACAGCGTTTGTCTGGCCGGTGGCTGCTGCACTGAGCAGGGGCCAGCTGGGAAGACACTGGATGGAGGGATTGACTCTTCCACTTGTTCTGGTGATTTCCACCAAAGGCTCTGAAAGCATGGAACAAAAATGATGATTTCTCCTTTCTGCTTTGAATTCATCTGGTTTAAGATTGCTGTGATTTTATCCTATTCAGATTCTTCTCCCCCTGAATTAAACAGCTCCTCAGGACCTTTTTTTCAAAGGAAATCATTCAAGTTGGATATTAGGAAAAATTTCTTTCCTCAAAGAGTGGTTGGAACAACTCCTCAGGGAAGTGGTGGAATCACCATTCCTGGAAGTGTTCAGGAAAGGAGTGGATGTGGCACTTTGGGATGTGGTGTAGTGGACAGAGGTTGAGTTTGATGATCTTGGAGACCTTTTCCAACCTTAAATTGCCTCATTGTCCCTCTGAACTTGCAAACCAGGGAGATCTTTCCATGTCCAGACATATCCAAGGTGCTTTTTCCAGCATGGGATTTTCTGCAGTTATTTTCTGACTGGGATTTGCCGGCCGGGTGCTCAGGGTTTGGAATTTCCTTCCCATCCGGGTTCCCAAATAAAGGTGGCATCGCTGTGGTGTCACATCCCGTGATTCCCCCCGGTGAAACTCAGAGTTTCACTGCAGGTCAGGCTGAGAATCCCCCGGAGCAGAGCAGCCGATCCCCCTAAGCTCTGTCTCGCTTTCCAAACCCCACCTCTGATCCCACTGTTCCAAATCCCACCTCTGATCCCACTGTTCCAAACCCCACCTCTGATCCTGCTGTTCTGAACCCCACCTCTGATCCTGCTGTTCTGAACCCCACCTCTGATCCCACTGTTCTGAGCCCCACCTCTGATCCTGCTCTTCCAAACCCCACATCCCACCCACTCTTCCAAACCCCACCTCTCATCCCGCTGTTCTGAACCCCACCTCTGATCCTGCTCTTCCAAACCCCACAGCTGATCCTGCCCCTCCAAACCCCTCATCAGATCTCGCTCTTCCAAACCCCACCTCTGATCCCACTGTTCTGAGCCCCACCTCTGATCCTGCTCTTCCAAACCCCTCCTCTGATCCCGCGGCCCCTGGTGTGTCCTGTCCCCAGACGTGCTGGGACACACAGCAGAGAGAGGCCCAGCAGAACATCTGTGGTGCTTTCCATCCACATCCTCCCATTCCTGTGGCTTTGTGTCTGCCCCCTGATTTCGACACTTTTCCTCACAATTGTCCATGTGGGCCGAGCGTTCCAAACCTCGGAGCAACGTGTGACCAGGGTCTATCACGGGTTCCTTTTCTCGTTTGAACAGCGTTGTTTACGGGCGTTGGTAGAGATGATTCATCCCTGCCCTAATGTTCCCCAGCTTGGATGGGCTGGAGTTTCTCTCTCCTGGTTCTCGGAGCATTCCCGTCCTACACATGGCTCAAATCAAGTGTCCTTCCAGCTTGGAGGAGCCGCAGAGTGCCGCTGACGCATCGCCTTTGTTCTGGGGGAATTGTTTCCACTGTCCTCCCAAAAAGGGGAGGGGAGCTGGAAGCTCAGCTCGTGGCCGCTTCTCCCCATCCCGGCCTTGTGTGTCCTGGAGCTGCTCTGCCGTCCCTGCACTGGGGTTGTTCCCTCTGTTCGTGGCCCTTCTGGAAGCTGGACACGGATTTGTTCAAGCTCTCCTTAATGGCTTTGAGCATCTGAAATTCTTGCTTTAATAGGGACATTCTAACCAGGTCGTTCCATTATATTGTTAATTAAATGGGAATTCTCTTTCATTTCCTTTAGCATCTTGCCTGGCAAGCAAGAGCTGGATCCCATTCCAGAGGTGGCTGTGGCTTTATGGGGGCTCTGTTTTTCCAGGAATGTGTGGTCTGAAAGTGTTTTATTGTCATCAGTGAGCTCTTAAGGAGACTTTGGAATATCCAAAGTCTTTGGAATATTCGTTTGTCCAGCACAGGGTGCCCAGAGCAGCTGTGGCTGTCCCTGGATCCCTGGCAGTGCCCAAGGCCAGGTTGGACACTGGGGCTTGGAGCTCCCTGGAACAGTGGGAGGTGTCCCTGCCCTTGGAATGGGATGATCTTTCAGGTCCCTCCCAACCCAAACCATTCCACGATTTTAAAGCCCCGGTCTTGTGCAAGTGAAGGAAGTGGGAATTTGTCTGCTGCCATCAGTGAGAGTTGAGTTGGGTTCTTTGAAATCCTTGGAAATCCTGGCAGGATATGATACCCGGGGTCAGAGCCATCCGTTCTTTCCGCTCCTGGGAGCACTGGTGAGGGTTGGGGGCTTTCCAGAGAGCTCCAGCTCCTCTCTAGGCCGAAGCTATGGAAAAGGGGATTTTGGGGACCTCCAGAAGCCACCCCCTGAATCCTGTCCCTGCCTGAGGAGATGTTTGGTCTCCGTAGCAGCAACCGCACCGAGGCTGCTCCTCCTTGGTGTCCCTGTGACTGATTCTTAGGGCTGATCCATTCAAAGAGATCCCAGAACATGCCCTGATGATCCCTCTTGGATTCCAGCCCCTCTTACAGTCAGGAAACTTTATCCAGTGTTTAACCTATTTCTCCTGGGCAGTTAAAGCCCATTTCTGTTTTTCTTCTCTTCAATAAACACAAATATTTGCACGGGAATGTGAGTCTGGGCCTCCTCTGGTCCTCACAGATCCCAAATCCATTGCCTTTGAATCCATTTTCCTCTCTGAGGATGTGGCTGTTAAAATACTCCTCTGATAAAGCTTTTGAGAAGTTTAACTGGAAATTCATCATCCCCATGTCCTGTGCATCCCTAATTTTGATTTCACAGGTCCTGGGGATGTGGGAGAGCATCAGCCTGGAGAAATGAGATGAAAGAGGAGAGTAAAACACAGGAAATCTTCTGCCATTCCCAGTTTTCTCTTTGGGGAAGCCCCAAAGTCACATGGATTTTTGAGGATGTCTCCTGCAGAACTTCTCTGCTTTTGGGATCACGACCTGAGTCTTCTCCAAGGGAACCAAAGGGATTCCCATTCCTGAACCCTCTCACCAGGGACTCAGCCACGGAACGTGATGTCCCCGGCGATGCTGGGATGTTCTGTGTGCGCTCCAGCCGCCTGTCCCCACAGCACGGATCCCCTCCGGGCCCTGGGACAGGTTGGGATACCAGGTGTCCCGGGGAGTTCCAGGATCTGGATTCCGGCACCGGCAGCCTCCGTGTCCTCTAACCCAGGACTGGCACGTGAGCGCTGGAAGCAATAATTGGGCTGGAAATGAGGGTGGGTCTCCTGTGGCTGAGGCTGTGCTGAGGAGGGGAACTGGGTCAGAACATTCCTGGCCCTGCCTGGAGTCCCTGCAGGGTCCTTTCCTTTGGGAGCCGCTGCTGGGATTGCTCTCGGTCCTGTTGGATTAATGGATCAAGGACATCCAGAGGTTTGGAAGGACTCTCACTCTCTCTGGGTGCTGTGGGAGAGCCCAGGCTGGGTGGGGCTCTGGAAGGTGCCCCATGGGGAATGGGGAAGGGTCCCCTCCAATCCCAACCATTCCATGGTTCAGGGAGAGGCTGCGAGGGCCTGGAGCAGGGGCTGGCAGGGAGGAATTTCCGCGGCACAGCTGCATGCGGAGCACGGATCCATCTGCTGCTGGAAGCTGCAGCTTCCCAGCACAATGGATTGGCAGCCAGGAGCTGCACTGGGCCATCTCAGTCAACTTCTGCCCCGAGGGAGACCTCGAGTTGACCTCGATACCGACCCAGGCGCTTCCCGAGGGACGGAGCTGGAAGCTGCTGAGACAGGGATGCGGTGCCAGGCAGGGAGGCTGCTGCCTTCCTCTTGAAATCCTCGGATGAGCAAATCCGTGGGTGATGCTGGCCGGTGGTGCCGTCCCTCTGCTGGAAGCGCTCAATCAGCTGCCGGCCCCGGGAACGGGCTCCGTGCGGTTTTCTGATGCAGAGTGTTTAATATCGGCCACGTCCCGAGGATTTGTTGTGCCTCTGTGGGATGCTGTGACATTTCTTCCCAGCAGAGAGGAGGGGGCAAGGCTTCAAGCCAAGAATGCTCCAAAAAAATCAAAATCAACTTGTTTAAACAATGCAGAAGACAACAAAACGAGCTTTGTTCGTAGGGAAGGAGCTTTTATTGGGCAATAACACAGCGAGAATGGACATTAAAATTGTTCTGTGGTAAAATAATCTGCTTTGAGAGCTGGGAAGGGCTGGAAGGGGGAGAATGGGAAGTTTATCAGGACAAGGCTTCCTTCAGCTCCGGGGCCAACGGGGAGGACGTGGAGCTGCTGGAGAGAGGCCAGAGGAGGCTCTGGGGCTGGAGCTCCTCTGCTCTGGGTCAGGGATTGGGGCTGGAATTGCCTTCCCTGAAGTGACCAAAGGCCCGTGGATGTGGCACTTGGGACAGGGGTTGTTGTGAACACGGCGGTGCTGGGTTAAGGCACGAGCTGGAGGATCTGAGAGGGCTTTTCCAACTTTAATCATTCCATGGTTTTACAGCAGAGAACTTCCTCTGTGGCTTTGTGCTCCCCATGTTCTCCCCAGTTTTTCCCTTCAAATCTAAACCCAGTTCCCTTGGTTTTTCATGGATCAGTAAATCAGGAGCTGTGGCTGGGGGGAGTTTGGGGTCTCTCCTTCCTTCCCTGATCCCTTTGGATTCCTGATCCTGCTCCTGCCCTTTCCTTGGCCCTCTCCTGACCTTCATCCTCCTTGGCTTCTGGAGTCACTTCCAGTTTCCCGCTGCCTTTGGCTGCTGCTTCCCAAGCCCTGTGACTCCCTCAGCTTTGGTGGCACCAACATCTTCCCAAAGAACAGTTGGCATCGCGTTTTCCAATTTCCTCCTAAAACCACTGAGGGAAACCAGGCCCGGCTCAAATCCGTGAGGAAGCCCTGTTGAAAAGCTCCTCCTGGTTGAGGCCAGACAAGTCCCAGGGGGTTTGGGGTGGTTTTTGAGGAGCACTGGATGTGGTTTGTGGGAATTCTCTGTGCTGGCTTCCCCCTGGAGCTCCGGGAACGCCCACCTGGGGTCATTCCTGACTGGAATCAAGGTGTTCCCAGCTGGAAAACCAGGATTGTCCTGAAAAAATGAACTTCAGTGGTGCTCTTCAGCAAGTGCTTTGTTTTCTACCTGGCAGTAATGGGATATCCCTGATATTTTGTGGAATTTTACAGTGACTGGAATGGTTGCTGTTGTAAACTGGAAACGGGATGGGCAGGGGAGTGTGAGTGGAAGAAGTCTGGGTCTGAGCAGGACAAATCCATGTGGGAATGCTTTTAATGGTAATGACAAATAGTTACAATTGGAGATTTTATACTTCTCCAAAAATGACAAAAAATGGGTTTTTCTGTATTTTTGGTGTAAGTGTGAAACTGTGGGTGATAGGACAAAGCAAAGTGGGCTTAAATTCTGGGCTTAAATTTTAGACTTAAATCTTGGGTTTAGTTTTAGGTTTCAGTTCTGGGCTTGAATTTTGGGTTTAAATTTTGGACTTCAATTCTGGGCTTCAGTTAATTCTGTTTAATTGGCAGAATGAAAACAAAACATGGATTCTCCACTTGCTTTCCCACCCAGGTAACTTGAGGTGTGACCACCTAAGCAGGGAATCTTTGGAGTGCTGATGCTGTGTCATAATTGGATGAACTTTGGAGTCACGAGGTTTAAACTCCTGCCAGTTCCATCCTGACCAGGCATTCGTCTTGAAACTTCCTTTGCCCTTTTTTCCGTGGAGCTGTTGCACCACTCTTGAAGCCGTCGTTGTTTTTTTGCCGTGCTCAGGAGTTAATTTGTTTATTACAAAAGTTAGACTGAGATTAAACAAACTGCTAATGCTTTTATGTAGCTTAATGAGAAGAAAATGTTTCGGAGGGCCTCAAACCACTGCAGAAGTTTTAAAGGGAAAAAAGAAAATTGAAGTCCACAGCAGACTCAGGAATTTGTTCCTTTATTAATTGAAAACAAAAGCGAGTCCCTCGTGCTCCGCTGTCCCCAGCTCGTCCTCCTTGCATTGTCCCAGAGCTCTTTCATTCCCTCCCCAGAGATTTCCCTCCTCTGCATTTCCAGCTGAATTTATTTCGGTTCCTTCTGAGCCCTGTCCTGGAGGCGACTCTTGTTGGGAATGAGTTGGGTCAGCCCTGCCTGAGGGCTGCTCTGATTCATGGAATCCTGGAATATTTTGGGATGGAGGGACCTTAAATCCCATCCAGTGCCACCCCTGCCATGGCAGGGACACCTCTCACTGTCCCGGGGTGCTCCAAACACTTCCCTATCCCTGGCAGTGTCCCAGGCCAGGTTGGGCACTGGGGCTTGGAGCCCCCTGGGACAGTGGGAGGTGTCCCTGCCATGGCAGGGGTAGCACTGGAGGGGATTTAAGGCCCCTCCCCACCCAAACCCACTCTGGGACTGTCCCCTCCTGCCTCTGGCCATGTCTGAAGGAGATTTCTATCCGAGCCCGGGCTCCGGCGGGGTCCGGGGAGGCTCTGGGGTGCTGGGGCAGGTGAGGGTGGGAGATGTTCTCCATCCACACCCCGTGCTCCTCTCTGAGCCACCGCCCACCCTCTGCCCCCTGGGAGAGGGCAAAGGCGCCTCGGATCCGTGGGGGGGAGCAGGTTGGAATGTTCAGCTGGAGCTGAGGAACCAAGGGAGATGCGGTGGGGTTCGCTCCTCCCGAGGGGCAGCTCCATCTCTGCGACAGGGACGGGACCAGGGACCGCCTGGAGCTGGGCCAGGGCAGGTTTAGGTTGGATTTCAGGGAAAGATTCCTCATCCAGAGGGTGCTGGGCACTGCCCAGGCTCCCCAGGGACTGGGCACATTCCCAATCCTGCCAGAGCTCCAGGAGCGTTTGGACACCAGGGATGCGCAGGGTGGGAGTGTTGGGGGGTCTGTGCAGGCCAGGAGCTGGGCTGGATGATCCCTGTGGATCTCAGGATATTCCATGCCTTTATGACCCCTGGCACAGCCGGATCTGTGTCTGGGACATCCCATTTTTAATGGTTTGGCTGCTCCCTCTGCTCCAGCTTTGGTTGCCCCTATTTTGGGGGATAAACTCTGCAGGAACTCCAGGCTGCACATGGGAGCTCCTGATCCATTTGTGGCTTTCCTGGAAAGATTTTTGCAGTTTGACCTTTCAGAAAAAAAAAAAATAAAAAAAGAAGTGGATTTTTAATGGATGCTGAAATTGTGAAACTTAACAATCCAATCCAAGGACTTCTAAAGTCCTCTTCGATGGTTTTGTTTAGTGAGTGCACTTAAAAACCCTAAACCAGGGAGATCTGTCAGTGAGCAGAGGCTTCAGGGGAGAATTACAGCCTGCTCTGGAATTACCAGATAAGTGCGTGGGGGACAGCCCCTCTTCCTCAGACTTTTTTAATAAAAACCCTTTTTGTGGAGGAGCTTTTCTGACCAGCAATTTTTTATGGCAAAGAAGGGGAAAAAAAGCAGCCTCCAGGATGGTTTTCTGTAGCTCTGTCCCAGCCTGTTCTTAAAACCAACAGAAGGAACAGCTCAGATCGAGCTTAATTTTAATTTTCTTTCCCCCCACTGCATTTTGCATTGTGCTGTCAGGATTATTAATGCCTACAAATACAAGTGTCAGATAATTTTCCTTTTTGAGTGTTTTTTGTGCATCACCCTCGATGTCTCCTGAGTTTCTGGTTGCTCCAGGAGAACTCCCAGGAGATCCAGGCTGTGTTTGGTGCTTGGCCCAGGAGAGATGTTCCTGGAGCAGGGTGGGTGTGCAGAGGGAACGGGGGTGAGGGAGCAGCTGGAGGAGCTGGGAATCCAGGGCAAGGCAGGAAGGGGGAATGTCTGAGGCGTGGGAGATCTGGAAAGGGAGAAATCTTTAGGGAAGGTGCTCAGTGGGTCTGGAGAGCCCTGACAGTGCCAGGTGGGTGACCCTGCTCCTGTGTCCAGGATTTGGGATCACCAGGAAGGTTTTCTAAATCTGTTGCCAGCTGAAGGGAGTTGGATCTGTGCCAGAACCAGTCTGGAAGGTGGTGATGGCGGAATTTGGGATTTTGGGGTGTTTTGAGGTGCTGAAGGGAAGAGCTTTGTTCTTTGCACCATCAAACCGAGTGTTTAACGTGGTTTACTTTGGGTTCAGGGTCACCACGGGGTCACTGAGTTTCTGTGGGAGGAGGTTCCAGAGCCAGAACCATCCCAAAATGCTGGAATGTCCATCCTGCAGCTTTGGAGTGCTCGGATCTGGGGCTGGCCTGGCTGTTCCCTGCTCCCTCGTGTTTTGGAGGGAGATGGAGATGCAGGATGCTGGAAAAGGGATCCTGGATGAGCAGGAGAGCTCAGAAGGGAAGGGCCAGGGCTGAATTTTCCTTGGAAAGAGGATCCTGGATGAGCAGGAGAGCTCAGAAGGGAAGGGCCAGGGCTGAATTTTCCTTGGAAAGAGGATCCTGGATGAGCAGGAGAGCTCAAAGGGAAGGTTCAGGGTCTCTTTAGAGCTTCCCATCATGTGCTGGAGTTTCCTTCCCGCCTGAAGTAATTTTATTCTTTTTTTCACACTGAAGTTTGTCTAAAAAAGAATAAAATGACAAAATTTCTAATAATAAAAGGGTTTCAGTCATCAGACCTTTGTGTCTTAGCTTTGCCACCTCCAAAGGGAATTTTCCCTGGACATTTTAAGTAATTTTGAGGTTTTTTCCCCATTGTCAGTAAATCCCAAATTTTCCTTTGAGCACAAACACATCATTGCTGCTGTGGGGTTTGTTATTGTTTTCATTTATCCCTGAATGCAAACACAGCTTATCCACCTTTATTTTTTATTGGAATTCTCATCTTTGAGCTAAGAATCCTTTGGAGTCGCTGATGAGACCCTGCTAAGAGGCCATGCAGCACTAGATGGCACTCGGGCTCCAAATTTCAGATTTCACCAGCAAAAACTCCTGAAATTGTCAGGAAAACTCACAGCATCCCGTTAGTGGTGCCTCTCCTGGAATCTGAGGAAGTTTTGTCTCTTTTTTTCACCTTTAGAGCAACCAGGGGAAGGCAAATCCCCACCATCACCTGCTCTGGGTGTCTGGGTTATTTTAGAGGGAGGTTAAAGAGATTTTAAAATTCTGGCATTTGTGTTTTGCCACTGAGAGTCTTTTACTGAACGTGCAGAATTGAAATGGCCTGGGCAGGTTTGAAAGGATCATAATTAAATCATAATTAAATAGATTTTCTCCAGCTTTCAGCTGTGTCCAGGTATTTTTTCCCATTTCTTTGAGGCCTGTGTGGGTTGCAGGGCTGGGATTCTCCAGAGGGAGTGGTGAGCACAGATCGCACTGCAGGGAAAAGGATTTCCTGTGTCAGTTGGATTCCTGGAGTTCTGATCCTTTCTGGAGTGTTGCTTCTCACTGCTGTGATTAAGAATTTTTAAATATTTTATTCTTACAGCTTTTGCAGCTCTGTCATTCCCATCTTTTCTCTCTGGTCATTCCCATCTTTCCAAAGGCTGCCCAGAATCCGCTGTATCCCTAATTTGGCCTTAATATCTGACACAAGCTCAGATCCATAAGACTCACTCTAAACTTAACTCTTTGATTGGGAGAGAACTCAAATTTAGGAGCCAAAACTTCCCAAAGGCAGGGCCAAGGGTGGGATTGCCACAATCCATTGAAAATATCCATGTTTGCTGTAAAAAACCAGGAAAACAACCCCGGAATTCCCAGAGTGCGACCTGGTCCCTCTGATTTCTAGGGAGACATTTGAAGAACAGGAATTTGGTTTTAACTTTCATCCTTATATTTGGTTTTAAGCTGAAGGAGGGTAGGGAGAGGTGGGATGTTGGGAAGGAATTGCTGGCTGGGAGGGTGGGGAGGGGCTGTGCTGGAATTCCCAGAGAAGCTGTGGCTGCCCCTGGATCCCTGGCAGTGTCCAAGGCCAGGCTGGACATTGGGGCTTGGAGCAGCCTGGGACAGTGGGAGGTGTCCCTGCCCATGGAATGGGATGGGAATTAAGATCCCTTCCCACCCAAACCATGCTGGGATTCCAGGATTTAACACTCCCAGTTCCTGGGTGTGGATACCTTGGACTGAGGTGTCCCCACCAATCTCCAGCTCCGTTGTCCTTTATCAACAGGATTCAAACTGTGCTGGCGAATTTGGGATGCAGAGGGAAGTGGGTTTGGCAGCTGTGGAGATCCTGTTTCCCGTTGTACCTTTTACCCTCGGAGCCCAAAGAACATCCCGAGGATGCTCCAGGGGGGATTTCTGGCCGGGGGAATCAGAGGTGGCTCAGACAAGGACAGACCTTTGTTTCAGATCCTCCTGGCCTGTTCTGGCCCCTCAGGGAACACCAAACGGGCGGAAAAAGGGAAGAGAAGGGTTGGAATAGAGCGGTTTTTAAACCCAGGTTTGGTGCCTGGTTTCTGGTTGGTCCCTTTACCCCAGGAGGATGTTTTGGGTGAGGTTTTGGCCGTTCCCCGAGCCGGGGGTGCTGAGCAGCGCCGCGTGCCCCCGCAGGTCCGTGTACGACGGGGAGGAGCACGGCCGCTTCATGGAGAAGCTGGAGGCGCGCATCCGCAACCACGACCGCGAGATCGAGAAAATGTGCAACTTCCACTACCAGGGCTTCGTGGATTCCATCACCGAGCTGCTCAAGGTCCGAGGGGAAGCCCAGAAACTCAAGGTGAGGGAAAATCCTGCTCTGGCACTGTCCTGGTGACCCCCCTGGAGCACGAGTGAGGTGGCCCCAGCTCGGCCACTCTGGGGTTCTGTGGAACCACATCAAGCTTTTCTCCTTTTGGCCAGGGCTTTTCTAATTTAGAAAAATTAAAAATAGAAATATTTCTCTTAATTCTTCCTGTAGCAATGGGTTGGTCATTGAAGATTTAGCAACTATTTGGCCAAACTGGACCAGTGTTGGTGCATTAAAAGCACCAGCAAGCTGAAAGCTGTTCCTCATTAGGAGAAGTGCTTTTCCTCATGGATCTTATCCCAATTCTTGAGTTAAAAGAAGTTTTGTGGCTTTTAAAACTGTGCAGGAAGATGAGGGAAAGGTGGGATTTACCCAGTTCTTGGAAAAGTGTGTTGAATAATATGTGGAAAAAGCCATTTGTAGGATGAGAATGTGGGAAAGGGGCGGGAAGGAAACTGGAGAGGCTTCAGGGGAGGAAAAGGGATCAGGAGGTTGGAGACATTCGGGGTCAGGTGGGCTTGGGGTTTAAGCTCGGTTCCTGTGGCTTAAAATGCAAATATTCCAGGTTTGGGGAGTACAAACCAGCACATCAGCGATGTCAGCAGTGTCACAGGACTGAAAACCTTCCTGGTTTTCCTCCCCAGGTCCACACAGGGCAGGGGGAGGTGGCTGGGCCGTCCCTTCCTGCAGGAACAAGGTGGGACCTGGGTTGGAAATCCCAAAACCCTCCCAGAAGAGTCACTTGGTGACCGGGGCTGAGTCGTGTGGCTCCCAAAAAGCTGTGGGCTGTGTCCAGGAACCAGCACAGTGAGATTTCCTGGCTGAGTGGAGCCTATCCTGTTGGGAATGACCTTCCTGGTGTTCCAGGAGTGCGGGAGACCCTGCAGTGGGTGCCAGAAAAGCTGAAATTCTAAATCATAAGGGAAAAACATCTCAGAAAGGCAATTTTTCTGGAAAAGAAGGAAGAATTTGAAGTCAGGGTGCTGCCTGCTGCTTTTAAGAAACTCATTTATTGATTTAAAGCTACCTGTGGCATTTCCCAGCAGGATTCTGACTTTACACATCCAAGTCTCCATCCCAAAACCAGGGTTCCTCTCAGGAACACCTTCCTGGGGGATGTCCTGAGGAGGATTCATCCAGCAGCTTGGTTGCAGGATGAGCCCATTGGAAATACCATGAAATAAGTCTCTTTTTTCCCCTCTTTTTTTTTGTTTTTTAAGCCATTGTTTGCAGCCAAGAATTCCACATTGTTTGCTTGTAGCTGGTTCCCATTCTGCCAGCAGCCCCTTTGTTGGTGGCTCACTGTGAAGTCCATCCCTGTCCCCTCAGGATCTCTCTTGATTTCCATGCCTATGTGATCCATAAAACAGCACATGGCGAAAACATCCCCAGAAAGTCCTTTCTGAAACCTCTTTGTGAGGCTTTCCCTCGGGAATCGTCTGAGGATCGAGTGGTGAGAGTGGGTTTGGCTCCAGCCATTCATCCTCTGTTTGATCTCGGGCTTTTCTCAGCAGAGCCGGGCTTTGAACCGTGAGGGAGCAGCCCTGAGAGCGGGGCCCTCCCAGCAGCTCCTTCTCCCGTGTGCTGCTGGCTCTGGGCTGTTCTGTACGGTTGGGTTTTTGCACAAAGGTCCCTGCAGGTGTTTTAGGAGCGCTCAGGCTCAACGTGGATGTGTCACCTTCCCCAGCTCGTGTGCCACACAGCCCCGGGGCTCTCAGGGTGGCTCTGGGTGGCCTCAACTGAACTAAAGCCTGACCAGAAGCTCACCATCAAATTTTCTGTCTTATTTTTCCCTGAGGAGACCAAGCTCTGGCTTGGGGACTTTGTCTCCTTGAGGATGAGTTGGCTGGACACGAGCCCAGGGTGCCCAGGTGGGCAGGGCCAGGGCAGTGGCACCCCCTGTGCTGGCACTGCTGGGGCACCTCCAGTGCTGGGGCAGCTCCGGGACAAGAGAGACCCTGAGGGGCTGGAGCGTGTCCAGGGCAGGGAACGGAGCTGGGAAGGGGCTGGAGAATTCCTGAGGGAGCTGGAAAGGGGCTCAGCCTGGAGCAAAGGAGGCTCAGGGGGCCCTTGTGGCTCTGCACAAGTCCCTGACAGGAGGGGGCAGCCGGGGGGGTCGGGCTCTGCTCCCAGGGCACAGGGACAGGAGGAGAGGGAACGGCCTCAGGCTGGGCCAGGGCAGGGGCAGGGGGGACAGTGGGAAAATTCCCTCCTGGAAAGGATTGTCCAGCCTGGTGGAGTCCCCATCCCTGGAGGGATTTCAGAGCCCTGTGGATGTGGCACTTGGGGACCTGGGGCAGTGGTGACCCTGGCAGTGCTGGGAGTGGTTGGGCTTGATGATCTTTTCCAACCAGAATGATTTTGGGGTTCTGTGACCAGCAGAGGAGCTCCCCTGCCATGGATTTCTGTGTGGAGCAACCTTGTGTTGTTTCTGGGGGATGCTGGTCACTGCTGGATCATCTGTACATGGCTAAAAAGTGACTTAATTGAAAATGCATATATATTTTTAATAAGGTGTCACCTTAATTTAGATAACATTTAAACCATAAACATTTTTAGTGCAAATCCTGGCAGTGTCCAAGGCCAGGTTGGACACTGGGGCTGGGAGCTGCCTGGGACAGTGGGAGGTGTCCCTGCCATGGCAGGGGTGGCACTGGATGAGCTTTAAGGTCCTTCCCAACCCATTCCATAATTCTCTGATTCATCTTTCTTGTTCCTGGTGGATTTTTATCCCAGCTCATCCCGCGTTATCCCAGGTAGGGCTGTCCTTCCCTCTCCAGGAATCTCAGGTCCCGTGGCTGAACAGTCCTTTTTAGTTCTGCATTTTTGACCTGCCAGGCATAAACCCAAGATTATTCCTTCTTCTTTTCAAAGAATCCCAGAATTGTTCCGGTTGGGAAATCCCTCTGAGCCCATGGAGTCCAACCATCCCCAGCACTGCCCAGGCCAGCACTGCCCCGTGTCCCCAGGTGCCACATCCCTGGTGTCACATCCCTCAGGGATGGGGACTCCAGCAGTGCCCTGGCAGCTGTGCCAGGCCTGGACAGCCCTTTTGGTGAAGGAATTTTCCCTCACAGGTAGGGAAGAGACCTGGGAGCAGTCCCTGAGTTTCTGCCATGACGGATGGCTCCGGTCGCTGCCCCTTCCCTCGGGATATGGAGGTCACTGGGATGGATCCAGCTTGGGGTCACACCCTGCTGCATTCCCAGGGTTCCTCTCCAGCACCCTTTGCTCCTCTCCCCCAGCATTTTCCCCCTCTGGAATGACCCCAGAGACTCCCTGAGCCCCAGCACTGCCCTGCTCCACGTTCCGGGTGTGTGGATGCGGGAACAGCTTGGCCATGCCATGAATCCCTGCTGTGCCACCTGTCTGTCCCCTCGGGATGTCTGGCCTGGATTAACAAATCCCTGGCTCTGCAAAGCCCGGCCTGGCTCCCGGGGCTGTGTAAACAATCCTCCCTTTTCTCATCCGGGCCGGGAGACTCCGGGAACAAACCCAAACACAGCCCCTGCCCCCTGGAAGCTCGGAGCGTGCAGGGCCGCGCTCTATCCCTGCTTTTCCCTGGAGCTGGGATTGATGTGTAATTTTAATAGAAAACCCTTCCAGCCCCGGCGTTATTTTAGGAGCGGTTTTAAATTACCCGACATGGATTCCTTTTTCCTGGTGGGATTTTGGGGATCTGAGCAAATCAAATAATCTTTGGAAGAGATGCTGGGCTCCTGCTCGTAAAAGCTCCATACATCATAAAGGAAATGAGCAGGTTTGGGAGAGGGCAGGGAGCCAGGAGAGCCGGAGCTACTGCAGGAGGGGGAGAGACGGGCTGCAGATGCCGGAGGGAAGTGGTGTGAGGGAAAATCACGGAGAACTCCTCTCCTTGCATCCTGGGAAGCTTAAAAAGCAGCGTGGCTGGTGTGGAAATGAAAGGGAATTTGTGAGGTTTGGGGGTTCTGCTTCTTCTGCACCACAAACCTTCCCGGGGGGAGCTGGACCGGGGGGAAATCGTGGTTGCCCAGGACCTTTCCAAGAGGGAAAGAAATGGATCCTGAATCAGTTTTATGTGGATGAATCCAAAGTTCCCCTTCTGTCTGACGTGGTGAGCTCAGGAAGCAGGGAGATTGCAGGATCATGGAATTGTTCAGGCTGGAAAAGTTGTTTAAGATCGTCACATTCAGCCCCCACCGCGTTCCCACTAAAGCACATCCCCGAGTGCTCCATCCACGGGGTTTGGACCTTCCAGGGATGGGGACTCCACTGTCCTCGGGCAGCCCCTTCCAGTGTTGGACACCCTTTTCCATGTGGGATTCTCCCAGTTTCCACCCTCCCCTGGCCCAGCCCGAGGCCGTTCCCTCTCCTCCTGTCCCTGTGCCCTGGGAGCAGAGCCCGACCCCCCCGGCTGCCCCCTCCTGTCAGGGAATTCCAGAGAGGGAAAAGATCCCTCTGGCTCCTCCTTTTCTCCAGGCTGAGCCCCTTTCCCAGCTCCCTCAGCTTTTCCTGGGGCTCCAGCCCCTTCCCAGCTCCGTTCCCTGCCCTGGACCTGCTCCAGCCCCTTCCCAGCTCCCTCAGCTGCTCCCCACTGGATTCCTGCTCCAGGATGGTTTTTACCTTCCCAGTCCCCCTTGGACCTCCTCCTCCTCCTCCATCCACATATCCCGATGGAAAATTGGAGAGCTCCTCGTGCCATTCCTTCCCTGGGGTGAAATCCATTAAAAATTCCCCTTGTTTCCATCATTATTCCAAAGGAAGCAAAGCTCTCAGGTTCATTTGGGAGGTCTCACACTCCTGGAAGTCCTCTGAGGGCTCTGGTTCCCAGCTCGTGGTGTTTTCCAAGCTCTGGGAAACGTTTTGCTTCCAGAATGAGCAGAACTCTGGAAAACAGGCAGGAATGGTTCCTAGAATGGGACAGAAATCCTGCAGCAACTCCCAGAGTGTGGAGAGCCTGGATCAAACCGGAAACCTTGTACAGGCACGAGCCTGGAAATGAACATTCCAGCTTTTGGAGCTTCAGAAGGAGAATTTTTTGGGGAAAAAAAGGGGTTTTATGGCATGGAAGTCTCAGAGTGACGTGAGGCACCTGAACCCTGGGCAGTCCTGCTGGAATTCTCTTGGGAATTTGGCTGCTCTGCTGGAGATCTGGAGCTGGGAATGTCGGCTTGGAAGTTTGTGTTGGTTTTTCCAGCTGTCCCAGGGTTTACAACCCTTCCCTGCCTGAACTCAGGATAATTCCCAAATTTCCAAAATTCAAAGAATTCCCAAAAAACTCAGGAGAATTCCCAGCCTCTTCCCAATTGCTGGCTGAATAATGGGAGAACTCCTGATTTTCCATCCTGATGAGCCCCAAAATCCCCTTTTTTCTCCTGTGGGTCCTACTGGGGCTGGGAAGGGCTGGGCTCTTCCCACTCCAGGGAATCCTCAGGTTTGCCAAGTGGGAAATTTTCCAACTCTGAGCCTCAGCTTGATGGGATAATCCAGAAAAAAATACGGAGTTTTTTATCCCAGGTATATAAAAATATCTTCTTACACCAGCCAGGAGCAGGGATCCAAAAGGGAGGGAGATGAAGATCCAAAAGGAATTTCTGTAGGGATTCCTATAAATAGAAATAATTATTTACAGGGAAAGCTCACGTTAAAGGATCCTTTCCTGCTGGGATATGAAGGAGTTAAAACCTAAATGGAATTTATTTGGTGATGGAGAAGGGAATGAATTCCTCCCCCACTCAGGTGAAACAGCTTTTGGATCCCAATCCAAACTGGATCCATGGAAACTCCAGCATTTTGAGGCTTCCACGCCTCCGAACTCCTGTTCCCTTTCCCTTTCCTCCAGTGGCAAAGAGGAAAATCCCTGGATTTGTCCCCCAGTGGCAGTGGCTGTTAAACCAGCAATAAACAGCTTTTGCATGGAATGGGAGCTGCCGTGGGGAGGGATGGTGTTTATGGACAGTTTGTTTTGGTGGCAGGCATTGTCCTGATTTATGGGATGTGCTTTGTGTTCTTCCCAATATTCCTGCAGAACCAAGTGACGGACACCAACCGGAAGCTGCAGAACGAAGGGAAAGAAGTGAGTGATGCACCCAGTCCTGGAATTACAGCCTGGATGGGATGGGAGGGGCATAAATCCCATCCCATTCCACCCCTGCCGGGGGCAGGGACCCTTCCACTGTCCCAGGCTGCTCCAAGCCCCAATGTCCAACCTGGCCTTGTGTCCTTGTCTGGCCCTTTTCCACATCCTCGGGATTTTCTGGTGGAGCCTGAACACTGAAAAATCCCTGTTGGGATGAGGAGAATTCCCTGTCCAGCTGTATCCTTCTTTTTCCCTTTTCCACATTCCCAGGATTTGCTCTTGGAGTCTAAGCACTGAAAAATCCCTGTTGGCTTTGGAATGAGGAGAATTCCCTGTCCAACGTGGCCTTATGTCCTTGTTTTCCCCATCCCCAGGTTTTTCTCTTGGGATTTGAGCCCTGAGAAATCCCTGTTAGTTTTTGGATAGTGAAAATTCCCTGTCCAAGCTGGCCTTGTGTCCTTGTTTTCCCCTTTTCCCCATCCCCAGGTTTTTCTCTTGGAATCTGAGCCCTGAGAAATCCCTGTTATCTTTGGGATGAGGAGAATCCCCCCGGGAGCGAGCAGCCACCTCCTGCCTTTGAGAACCAGAAAGCTTGGAAGAGATGCCTCAAGTGGGAAGGGGAAATCATTTTTTTGGAATCCACAGGCCATGCTCCAAGGCTGGTTCGATGCCTTTGGTTTTGCTGCTCCCTCAGCTGAAATTCAGGGAATTCAGGGAATTTTCTGCCCCTTGCTCCCGACCCAGCGGCGCTCCCTGAGCTCGCCGCTTGTCAGAGCAGGGGTCGGGCTCACCCTGCTCTCGGGATGGACACCACGAGCCCATGCTGCTCCTAATGGAGCTGTTCCCCTTTTCCCAGCTGATGGTGGCCATGGAGGAGCTGAGGCAGTGCCGGCTGCAGCAGAGGAACATCTCGGCCACGGTCGACAAGCTCACGCTGTGCCTGCCCGGTGAGGAACTCCCCCGGCTCCTCGCCTTTGGAGCTGAATTCCCAACTCTTTGCTTCCTTTCTGGAGCTGTTTGTTTGAATTCCCAGCCCTTTGCCGTGTGCTCCTGTCTCAGAGCTGTTTTCCTTCTTTTCCCAGTGCTGGAGATGTACAGCAAACTGCGGGAGCAGATGAAATCCAAGAGGTAAATTTGGTCTCAACTGGGGTTTTGTGGGAAGAGTCCAAGGAATTTTTTGGTGCTGGATAATTTAAGAATCTCAGCAGTTCAAAATTGGCCTTTCCTGGTTAAATGTCCTGGTTTTTGGCTGGTTTTCCTCACAGTCCTGCTCAGCTGAGAACTGGGCTTGCAGCAGGCTCAGGTTTTGGGAATTCAGGTGGATGTTCCCTGTGTTTTTGTGGAAGCTCAGTATTGCTGTGCAGGCAATCAGTGCATGTTACCAGCTAAATTCTATTCCATGAATGCCAGGATACAAATCTTAGTACAGTCAGAGAGATTCCAGGGAATGTGGGTGGAATCCAAACAGCTGGAAACATCAGGATGGAGGAGACTGGGGAGAAACCTTAAAACTTCTTTTGCTGTGGAAATAATCCTTCAGCCCTTGGTGCCTCGGGAAGGATGGGCTGTAAATCCCGGAGTTTCCCCACCCTGCATCTGCTGTGATGCTGAGGGATGAAAATCTGGGATGTTGGCAGGAATCCTGGTTTGTTTGAGCAGCACGGAACGATTTTGGAGCCCCGGGGGTGGCAAACTGGGCATGGAGCAGCTGCTGGAAGGGGGAAATGGTGGCTGCAGCTGGATGCCAGGCTGGAAAAGCAATCCCATCCTTGCTCCATGCCTGCCATCCAGCAGGGGAGCAGCTGGGAGGAGCCAGATGTTTGGGATAAGGGATGGGATGGGGGATTTGTCCCTCCCCTGCTGCCCCTGCGGGGTCCTGGGGTGAGCAGATAAAAGTGACCCCTCAGAGCTGGGCTGTGGGGAGCTCCTGAGCTGTTCCCGAGCTCCTGGCTCTTCCCAGGGCACTCCAGGAGCTCCTTGAGCCATTCCCAGAGCTCCTGAGCTGTTCCCGAGCTCCTGGCTCTTCCCAGGGCACTCCAGGAGCTCCTGAACTGTTCCTAGAGCTCCTGGCTCTTCCCAGCAAGGCCCAGGGCACTCCAGGAGCTCCTTGAGCCATTCCCAGAGCTCCTGAGCTGTTCCCGAGCTCCTGACTCTTCCCAGTGCCCTCCAGGGCAGGACTGGGATCTCCAAGTGCCCTGGGGCTGTTTTTGGGAACAGCAGGGGCTGTGCTGACAGATGTGGGACGGGAGCTGGAGCTGATCACTGGGAATTCCTGGAGGGAATCCCCATCCTGCCCCATCCCTCCCTCTGGATGGCATTCCCAGGCTCTGCTGGGAAGAATTGCATCTCTTCTTCCCCTCCCTTCTTTGGATTGGCTCATTTAGAAACAAACCCAAGCTGAAAGCCACATTTAAGGAATTTTGGAAGCCTTGGCTGGGTTTTTTCCAGGTTTTCTTTGTCTGGATTTGGTGGCTCCATTCACCAGAGGCAGCACAAGATATTCCATACTTTTTATCTGCACCAGGTCTCACTTGGGTCATTTCAGGGTGGCAGCCAGGGAGTGGTTTGGGATTGACTGGGTTTGTGTTTGGGGGGAATGAACTCCACAGCCAGGAGGGGTTTGGGGGCGTTTCTAAACCAACTCAGGCATTTCCCAAATGGAGAATCCATGGCCATGGGCTGGGGGTGGGGAGGGAGCGTGGTCTGATCCCAGGGGAATGGTCGGGATGGAGGGGGAGGATTTCTCTGCCATTGGCCAGAATTTAAGGAAGGGACAGAAAAAGCTTTTCTGCCGTGGCTGAGATGTTTGGAAAATGTGAGAAACCCCAAAATTTCTGGCTCCAGGGATCCCTCCTGGTCCTGCAGGGCTCTGGAGGGATCAGGCCCTTTGATTCACCTTGTCCTGACTTATCCTGGCTCTGTCTCGGGGTCTCCAGGCAGTGAGAAATGGAATTGTAACATCCTGGAATGGTTTGGGTTGGAAGAGACCCCAGACATCCCCCAATTCCACACCTCCCATTGTCCCAGGTGGATCCAGCCTGGCCTCGGACACTTCCAGGGATCCAGGGGCAGCCACAGCTTCTCTGGGAATCCCAGCCCCTTGCCACCCTCCCAGCCAGGAATTCCTTCCCAACATCTGATCCAAACCTGTTCTCCATCAGTGGGAAGCCATTGCCCCTGTCCTGGCACTACAATTCCCAAGGAAAATTACCTCTCCAGCTTCCTTGTAGGCCTGGATGCTCCATGAGAATGCTCATGAATTCACTGGGAATGTTCATCCTGCTTGGAGCTGAGCAATCCCCAGCAGGAGCAGGGAAATAACCCCTAAAGGCCCCTCTGGCCCTGGTTTTTATCAAAATCCTGCTTTTCCCCCTCGGCTCCCGGGAAACGGAGCTGGGACAGGGGGACCCCTCTGGGTTTGTGTGAGGAATGGGACCTGAACAATTCCCTGAAATATGAAATCCCCCTGGATTTTATCCCTCTGGATGAATCCCTGGCTCCCTGTGCGTTCCCAAGTTTCTCTCCAGAGGGTTTGATTTTAGCCTGAATCATTCACACCTTGCCCAGTGCCACCCCCGGGGTCAGGGGTGGATCCATCGGTGCTGGGAATGGGGCAGGCACTGAAAGGATTCCCTGGAGTTCAGGCAGGAATTATTCTGAATGGGAATATCAATGCCAGGGTTTTTCAGTGCTGTTTTTATGTTTTTTATGACCAAAAACTGTTTCTCCACCAAAATTCCAGGTGGAAGGGCTCGTGCCCGGGATTATCCATGGGGGTGACAGCTGAAATTCCCTTAATTCACCCTCAGAGTGACTGACCTGAGGTTTATTGAGCATAGATCTGTTTGTTTTATTAACAATGTATAATATTTATTATAGAATATAATTTTATTGTGTTATTAGGCCCTGTTAATGCTTCCTGGGTGGTTCCCTGTTAATTATTTTTTCCTTTTGACCAGATTTGGGGTCAGGACAGGAGGAGGGTCTTGAATCTTTTATTGCCATTCGTGGTGGTTCCATATTCCAGCAAATGGCAAATCCTGTGGATTCGCACTTTCCAGGGGGAAAAGATGGGAAGGCATTTGAGACAAATGAATTTCTGAGCTGAATTTCCCATTTGGCGTCTGAAATTCGCTTTTATGCAGAAAGGGAGGATCAAATTGAATTGGGCACAGCCAGAACTAAAAGGAATTCTTTTTCCGTGGAATTCCTGCATTTTAAAGTGTGTAAAATATTAATTTTGGGATGGAGAAATGAATTATTCCAACATGGAGAAAGTCATGGACCAGTGATCCAGCAGCTGATGGGTATGGCAGAAAATGGATCTGTTGGATCCCAAATCTGGGATTCAGATCCAGCTTTTTTCCCCTCTAAATAAAAGATACTTTGGGTGGGAAGTGGCTTTGATGGTGTTTAAGAGGGGGAAAGTGGGATCAGATCCTGGAATCCCCATGGAAAGGGAGTTGAGCTTTCACCTCCAGGGTCCTTACAAGGTCTGTGCTGGCAGCAGATCTTGGGTGTTAATTAATTAATTAAATAATTAATTATCGAGTTAGACACTGGTTATCAGTCTGCAGGATTTATGGGATATTCCCAGCTCCAGGATTGCATCTCCCCGTCAGGGCTTGCCCACTGGGCTGGTGGAATCCATCCACGGATTGTGATGAGCTCAGGGGTCCCTCCCAGCCCAGCATTCCAAGGTTCCGCGGTTCCCTGGAGCCGAGGTTGTGTCGGATAATTCCCGGTTCCTCACGTTCCGGAGGGGCGTTTCCCTGCTGACCTTGTCCCGCTCTCGCAGGCACTACCCGGCCCTGAAGACCCTGGAGCACCTGGAGCACACGTTCCTGCCCCAGGTGAGCCACTACCGCTTCTGCAAGGCCATGGTGGACAACATCCCGCGGCTGCGGCAGGAGATCCGCGAGCTCTCCATGTCCGACCTCAAGGACTTCCTGGAGAGCATCCGCAAGCACTCGGACAAGATCGGGGAGACGGCCATGAAGCAGGTGGGATTGGCTGGGGCTTCAGTGGGATTTGGGTGGGATCACCCCTTTTTTGGGAAGAGGGCGGAGGTCCAGTCGTGTGGAAGTTCTGCTTTTCCAGCCCAAGGCAGCGGATTGAGTTTGGAATTCTGTTACCGGGTGAGGAATGGTTGGTTCTCCGTGGTTCCTCCTGGGGTTTTATCCTGGATTTTAGACCTTTGAAGGGTGGTGATCCATTGTGTCGTTGGCTTCACCCAGCTGGATTTTTCCTTGGTTTCTTGGTGGTTGGGGGTGTAACTCCCCATAACTCCCCATAACTCCCCATAACTCGTATTTTCCACTTGTATTTTCCGCTTCCCTGCCCAGGGAATTGCTGCTACTGGGAGACTTGGAGACACCGGGTTGATTTCCCAGTTTTGGGATAAAAAAAGCAGGAGTTTGTGCACGGCAATTTAATTAATATTGCATCCTAAACTGATTTTAAATCCTGGCTAAACATGGCTTGTGTCTCCCTTGCCTTTTCCCAGCGGTCGATGTCTGTAAAAGGTGAACTGGACATTGCTGGGTGTGCCTGAAATTGGGATTTGCCTTTCCCTCTCCTGTGGAATATTTGGATTTCAGTTCATCTCATCCCAGCCAGGGAGCAAAGCTCAGAGAAGCTCCTCAAGTGCTCTTAGAAAGGACTTTGCTGCTTTGCTGAAATCCAGACGCAGTGGCAGGGAAGTGTCACCTGCCATGGGCAGAGAAACCCTTCCCCTGGTGGGGGTGGATGGCTGGGAAGTGCTGATTTGTGGGAATTTATGGAATATCTTCTGGCTGGAGTTTTCCAGGAGCTGATGGGATTCTGCTGTTGTGTTCATGGGCAGAGACAAGTTCAATGTTGTGCCTTACAACTCCCAACCTTTCTGTGACAGGATCTAACTTGAGGTTTTATTAATTCATTTAATTCCCTGTGTTTCGGTGCCTTTTTATCTTCCCAGCTCCTTTCTGGTTTTTTGGGAAGGCAAACCCGGCCTTCCCTTGTGGAATGGCGCTGTGGGGAGGGGCCAGTTGGCCCCTGAGAGTTCAGCAGATTTTTAATTCAGCTCAAACTTTCTGAAGGTGCAGAAACCCCTCAGTGCCCGAGGGCGATGTCTGGGAGGGCTCCAGGTGCTGGATTTACCCGAGGCAGGATTTCCAGAGCAGGAATTCTGTACAAAAATCCTCCTTTAGTTCCTCATGGCAGGCAGAGCTTTGGGAATATCCTTCCTTGGTTCCTGTGGCTGGGAAGGAACAGGAATTTCATTTCTTTTTAGTGCCCAGTTAATGCAGTGAATACTTTAATTAAGGAATTGTGTTTTCCTCTGAAGGACATTTATGAATTTTAGGGGCATCAGAGGGTGCAGGTGTTTGGTAGTTTCCAGTTCCATGTTCAAGATTCTGGGAGAGGATTCCCATCTCCTGGCTCCGTGCTGGTGGATGTGATGGGAGGGATGTGCACATCCAGCCATGTTTCTGTGGATTTTAGGTGACCAATTTGGAGAAATTTCCATCATTTCCAACACTTTTTTTGCTGTTCTGGTTGGGAAAACTTCTGTACTTTGTGTTTCCATCCCTTCCAACCCCCAGTGCTGCTCTTCCTGTTCTTCCCATCCCCCCTGCTCCTGGGGCTTCGTTCCTCCTCCATCTCTTGCTCTGAGGGAATCCTGTGGGTTTTCCTGGTGTTTTCCTCACCAATTCCAGCCCTTCCTCCTCCTCCTCCTCCTCCTCCTCCTCCCAGTATTCCCACTGCAGAGCCTGGACAGACTCTGGGGGTGGTGGGGATTGTCTGCTCCTGCCCTGCCCAAATTCAGGAATGGGGGCAGCGAGTGGAACCCGCCTGGAGTGAGGGGTCACTGAAATTCCCTGGAAATAACAGGAGGGGAGAGTTGGTTCTTCATCCTGGGGGTGAGAGAGCTGTGCAGCAACTGGTGCACAATTTTCATGGAATCTTGGAATGGTTTGGGTGGGAAGGGGCCGTAAATCCCATCCCATCCCATTCCAGCCCATCCATGGGCAGGGACACCTCCCACTGTCCCAGGCTGCTCCAAGCCCCAGTGTCCAACCTGGCCTTGGACATTGCCAGGGATCCAGGGGCAGCCACAGCTTCTCTGGGAATTCCAGCCCAGCCCCTCCCCACCCTCCCAGACACAAATTCCTTCCCAACATCCCAGCCCTGGAAATCTCCCCTTTCCCAGTGGGAAGCCATTCCCTGTGTCCTGTCCCTCCAGTCCTTGTCTTTAATTGGCCTATGGATGACAGAGGGAATTTTGCATCTTTTGGCTTCTCCAAATCCCAATTTTCTGCTGCTTTATGGCAGCGATTCAGGAGGGTTTTCCTCCACCCTTTGTGGGAGCAGAGTGATCTCCAGGCTGGACTGTCTGGACTGGGGAGGGAGCTCCGTGTGCCCCTTCCGCTGGAAAAGCCGGTGGGAAGCCATCCTGGAAGTGGAGCAAGGTGCTGTGTTCCTCCTGCAGCTCCGTGGCTGGGGAGGAGGAGCAGCTGGAGCTTTGGAGCTCCCGGTGTGTGGGGTCACCCCTCGGGGCAGGGCGTCCCTCCCAGTATCACCAGTTCGGTGCTGGGCTTGCTGGGTCTTTCCCTGGATCGGCGCTCTGGGAAGGAGCGGAGCTGGCGGGAGGCCCGGAGCGCCGGGGAGCTGCGATTGGCAGCTCCGTCCATTCGGTTTAAATTAGGATCATATAAATTCCTTTCAAATTGTTTGATTTCACCAGCGGGAACGGGGGAGGCCTCGCTACAATGGGAGAGGAAATGGGGTTTTTGGAACACTACAGAGCCGAGGCTGCCGCTGACAAGGGCTGAGCTTTTCATTCTGTGATAATCACGGGGATCTGGCCGGCCGCGCTCGCAGCCGTGGCCGCGCTCCCGGGATCGGGGGAGCTCCCAGCCCCTCCTGGGACAGACTGCAGTGCGGCATTCCCGGGGTCTCACAGTGCTCGGGGAAACCTCTGAGCTCTCCCCGACTCCTTCCCTGCTGGGCTTTATCCCAATCTGAGTTTTATTACCTAAATTCCGGGGGAATTCGCCGCCTTCCAAACCTTGTTCTTAATTACCCGGCCTGGAGTGGATGAAAGGAGCTGCACACACTTGAACTGCACTTGGACTTTGGCCCTGTGAACCTGCGTGTGTGTTTTGGTTTTGGGGGTTTTTTTTTACAGGCTCTGAGTTGTGGGCTGGCCAGGGCTGGATCCCATCCCATGAACACGTGCTGATATCCGGCTTTGTTATCTCGCTCCCGGCTGGAATGTGCCGGGCACGCGGAGGAGCCGCTGGGGATGGTGCTGCTGCCAGGGAGGGGCCAGAAATAACCCAGCCAAGAGCCAGCCCTGGATCCAGTGGTGGGGACAGCCAGAATATCCAGCACTGCCTCTCCAGAGGGGCAAAGAAAGCAGGACGTTATTTATGGGAATCACCGGGATGCAGTGGCAGAGCTGGGATTGAGTAGGTGGGAATCTGGGTTTGGACAGGTTCATCCACCGGGACTTGGACAGGTTGATCCGGGATGAACTGGGACAAGCTGATCCAGTGGGAGTTTGGATAGGCTGATCCAGGGTGAATTGGGACAGGTTGATCCCGTGGGAGCTGGAGCAGCTGGAATTGCAGCTGTGCTGGTTGGAAGGTGCTGTGTGCTGTTTCAGCCCCCTGCCAGCAGCCGGGGGTGTCTGTGCCCCTTGGAGCGGTGCCAGCTGAGCTTGGTGTCAGGGCATTTCCCTCCTTGGCAGCCGATATCCTCCTGGAGATGTGAATGGGTTGGGAAGCACCTCAAGGGTCCCATCCCACCCCATCCATGGCAGGGACACCTCCCACTGCCCCAGGCTGCTCCGAGCCCTGTCCAACCCGGCCTTGGGCACTGCCAGGGATCCAGGGGCAGCCACAGCTGCTCTGGGTCACAAAAGCTGCTGTGAACCCTGAGGTGCTGCTGGATTTTGGTGGGAATGCAGTGCTGGCCATCGGCTGGAGGGGATGAGGCTCTTCAGGGCATGGATTAACAGCAGCTCCACGGAAAGGCCGCTGTGTGTGAAATCCGGGATGCAGATCCAGGTTTGGATCCCTTCCCTCGCCTCCCACCCCATCCCTGCAGGGCAGAGATTGCAGAGAGCCCTTCAGGTGCTGAAAGATCATCCCAAGTGTCTCCTCCAAGTGTTTAAGGTGGCCTCTTGTGCCTGCAGTGGTTCCAAAACTGCCCCTGGATCCATGGAACTGCTGCTGTCCAATGGTTTTTCCCCACTCTAGAAACTTCCAGCAGCTCAGGATCAAAATGCAGCTGGACTTGGGGAGGAAGAATCCTGTGGATGAGCAGTGAAGGGAGAGATTCGTTAGTTCTTTCCCCAATTAGCTGGCCTGGAGCTGGCAGCTGCTAATGAGCATTCCCTGGAAATGCTGGGATGGCTCCGGAGCCGGGCTGGGGCTTGGAGCACCCGGCTGTGTCCTGCAGGATTTTAGGGATGTCTGGATTTCCACGGAATTCAGACCCTGAGCTCCCTGCGTTTGTGATAATTGGGCTGGGGGTGGAAGTTCCCCTGGGGGGTTTGCTCTGTGCTCCTGGTGGCTCTTCCGAGTGGAACTGGATTTAAAGTGCATCTTTCCTGGGAGTCCAGGGAGCGGCTCCGTGTGGAGTCCTGAGCGTCTGTCGGTTCCTTTTGAATTTTAAACTCACTTTAAATGCATTGGTTCAGTGGTAAAATGTGCCACCGAGGCTTTTTCTTAAAGATAAATGAAAATTGGTACTGAAAAAAAAAAATCTGGCTCATGCTCAAGCTGCCCTTCCTGCTTCTCTGCACAACATCCATGGAATAAACCGGGTGAGCTCCGGCACCTGGAGCCTTTTTCCTTGGCAAGCTCCAGGTGCAGTTTCAAGGCTGGATCCCAGGGTGGGATTTTGCAGCAGCAGCTCTTGTCCTGCCCAGCAGTGCTGGCTCTGGGCCTCTCCCTCTCCATCAGGTCCATCCTGGTGGTCATTTGGGGTTTCTCCAAAGGGATGGTGGCAGTGCTGGGATTACACAGGTGCTGGAGAGCTGGAGGCTCTGGGATTCCTGTGGAGCACAGCGGGTGGACACCACACAGCTCCAGGCTGCTGGGGTGGGTTCAGGAGCACCTGAGGAGTGCGGGGATGGGTTAGGAGAGTGCAGAATCTGGGGAGAGGGGATGGGTGTGAGGAGGGGATGAGGAATATGGAAGGAATGAGGAGGGAGTGAGGGCTGGGAAGGGGATGAGGAATGAGGAAGGAATGAGGAGGGAATGAGGGCTGGGAAGGGCAGCAGAGCCCTGGGGGTCTGAGGCTGCTCAGGACAAACCCCTTGGCCCTGAGCTGCTGCTTTGATCCCGTCCCAAGGCTCCGGGTGAGGCCGATTCCCGGCCCCCAGGGGGAACATCTCCCACCCTGGGCAGGGATCCCATCCCAGGGAACCTGAGGCAGCTGCAGCACCTGCTCCCCACCCCAGAGCTGTCCCCTGGGGATGGCTGTAACCAGGCTGTGGGACATGAGGAGTGGGAGCAGTTTCCTGGGAATGCTGGGGATCGCTGGGACGTGGCACTGGTGATTCCAGAGTTATTGGGAAACCCTGACCCTCCCTGGGTTCTGTTTAAATACAACCACATTCCCCCCCCTTCCAGAGCCACCGGAGCCAGCGCTTCCCGACACTCCGAGGGACACAGGGACGTTTCCCAGTCTCCAGATGCTGCCCGCGGCCTTTTGATGGCCCGGAAAAACATTCCAAAAATGCTCTTTGGGTCGTGTTCCCAATTCTCCTCATCCCTGGCATTTCTGGGCTCTGGGCAATCCTGGGCAGCGCAGCTGGAATCGTTCTGGCTCTGTCGGCGTCGTTTGGGGTGGGTTGGATGGCGGTGCCTTTCCCGGGATGCGCCGGGCAGGGAATGTCCCTGTGCTGAGTGTTTCAGCAGCGTTCCGGGCTCTCTGGGGGTCATGGAGCCCTGGGTGGGATTGGGGCCCTACCACGTGGGCTGGCTGTGCCCGTGCCAAGCCTGGGCCCCACTGCAGCCCCTGGAAGCTCCTGCTCCGCGGGGGCCGGGATTTGTCCCGCCCCGGGACTTCCAGAGGCACCCCCAGAGCTGAACTTCCCGCTGCTTCCAGCGGCGGCTCGCGTTCCGGGGGTTTGCCTTAACGAGCACAGAAGGTCACAATAAGGCTGGTTATTAAAAGAAGGGAATTTTCTAGGCTCGGATGCAGCAGGAGAGCCTTTGGAAAGGTCGCTCTGGTGGCTGGGAGGATTTCCACAGCGGGGTGGGGATAATGGGATGGGGTTTTCTGCTCCTGGGCAGGTTTGGGAAGCAGGAATTTGATTTTCCAGTCCAATTTAGGAACGAGACCTTCTTAATCTTTGCTTCTGCTGCTCGTCTGCTTGGGATATTAAAATCTTAGGAGAGGAAATGGATCTTTGGGGCTGGATAGATGGGAAGGGAGATGGCCAGCCAGGGCTGGGCTTGCAGGATTTTGGGAAGAGGTTCCCACAACCCCAGGATGCTGTGTCCCACTGGAGAAATGATGGATCCGAGAGGTGTCACTGAGGGAGCGCTGAGTGCCTTGGTTTAAACATTCTCAGAATTTAGGAAGTGCTTACACCCATCCCCTTCCTCCCTGCCGAGGAGTGATGGATGAACAGCGGGAATTCTGCTGGGCACTTCCCTCAGCATCCTTTGTTTCACCTCTTGGAGAACCTCCTTGAGGAAAAGGGTAAAAGGACTTTTTGTTTTGCGCTGGATTAAAATCTCAGACGGCTCTGGAAGACCCTGCTATTTTTTCATTAAGCCTTGGCCCCAAAATCTGTTTTTTTAAGAGTGTGGAGCAGCCCTCTCTGGGAAGGGATTAATCACTTGCCACTTGTGTTTGATCTGGAAGCTTTCTGGGACAAAGCCTCCGAAGTGTCTGCCCCGAGCCGGAGCCACCGCTCCCGGCACCGAGGCACGGATCCGTCCGGGCCGGGAAAGGCCTCCAAGATCATCAAGTCCAACCTTTGAAGTCTGGAACCTCTGGGTTTTCATCACTCGATGGGTCTGGAGACGAGGTGTGAGAAACCCCAGAGCCAGGAGGTGACTTTTTGTGGGGTCTGTCACCGTCCTCCATCCCCTGCTCGGCTCTCTGGGAGCCCGAGCGGCACCAGCGATGTCTCGGGATGAGAACCGAGGGAAAAAGGCGGAGTCAGAGGAGATGGGAACGATGTGAGAACTGGGAAGGGTTTTTGAAGTGGCTCCTGGAGCTAAATGTCAGGCCAGGAGCTTGAGGTTAAATGTGATCCCTCGGCTTCCCGGCGCCGTGGGAGCCGCGCGGGGCTGGGATGGATGGATGGGAAAGCAGCCGGAGCCACCGGCACGGCCGGGAACGTCTGCGGGGCCGGGACACATCTGGGGAGGTGCTGAGGGCTCTGTGCAGATCTCAGCAGGTTCTGTTCCCCTGCCCTTCCTCGTGCTTTCCCCCTGCTCCTTCCCACATCACAGAACTGGAGTGCAAATGTGCTTATTGCCATAAAAGAGCTTTTTATTCCCCGTTTCCTGGCGTTCCAGGGAAGGTTTCGCTGTTTATTTAAGAGGAATTCTGGGCCTTTAAGTCTGCATTGAAAATTTATACTCCATAGGAACTTTATTAATAAATGGGTATCCCTCTCCATGCTTTTTATGACCTCAGAAATGAAACTGCTAAATCATGGCCTTTTTTATTTCAGCATCCGTGTGAGTAACAGCCGTGGGGCCTGGGGGCTCCCAGCAGTGCACCCACCTTCCCTGGACACGGCTGCACCACAAAACCCAGAGGTTAACTACAGGGCAGTCAGATTCTGGCTCAGCTCTTTGTGTGGTTGCCCTTCAGACCTTTCTAAAGTCTTGAAATCCGGAGATGTTAGAAAGAAATCCTTTTTCTTCCAGTCCTGGAATGGTTTGGGTTGGAAGGGGCCTTAAAGATCAGCCAGTTCCAACCCTCTGCTGTGAGCTCGGACACCTTCCACACCCTGGGTGCTCCAAACCAAATCCAGCCTGGCCTTGGACACTTCCACCTGGTCTTGAACATCTTCCAAGGACTGTGAGATGGTTAATAATTAATAATTAACAAGGCAAAGGGAAAGTGCCAGGTTGAGGCAGGAGCTGTCCTTGCTCCTTCCTTTGAGCCATCAGGAATTGCCGTTGTGTTTATGGGATTTTGGCTGGGAAAGAGGGGCTGTTAGGCTCCTTTCATTCAGCCTGGACTGTGAGGTTTGGGTCGGGCACGGTGACTTTTCCTGCTCCTGCTTCTCCTGGTTTTCCTTTGGGGGCTGGGAGGTCGCTCCCAGGACGGCTGTGCCGGGAGCACCAGGGTGCCGTGGCCGTGGCAGCTCCGGGGCCGAGGCAGCTCGGACAGACCCCACAAAAATCCCAATTTTGTGCCTGGTTTGGTGTGGAGGAGCACAGGGCTCTGGGCAGCACGGCCCAGTCAGGAGAGCTGATGGAATTACCTCAAAAATCTCTGGGAATGGCTCCCACCAGGATGCTGCAGCCCAGGATGATAAATTCCTCAGCCTTCACTTGGCTGTCTCGGGCTCGCTGTAACGTAGCTGCTCATAAACCTTGTCAATGGGCTGGCTTTTCCCAGACTTCTCCTCTTAAAAATTCCACGGGTGGTTTTGGTAGCATGGAGTGGTTTGATCTCTCCGTGCTCTCCAGCCGGGCACTGCTCCTGCCCTGGGACTCTGGAGATGTGGAGGAGAAGCTGAGGAGGTTCTGGGCATTCCTGGTGTCCCACATGGAATGGTTTGGGTGGGAAGGGACCTTAAATCCCGTCCTATTCCTGGATTCCTGGTCTCCTCCCCTCTCCCAGGTTCTCAGAGTCAGGTCAGAGTCTCCAGGTGCCCTCACCTGGAGCTGCCAAACCCTTGGGGGATGTGGCAGAAGGAAGGGGCTGTGCCAGGGTCCCACCTGGTCCCAAACCCCAAAGCTCCGTGTGCCACACCCACCCCAGCCAGCCCTGAGCTCCGATCCGGGCTTTTTGTCCAGCTGAGCAAAGCTTTGTCCTTCCTGCAAATGCCAGAGGTGAAACCTCCTGCAGCAGAGTGCCAGATGCACGAAATCCCCGTTTGGGAATGTCACTGCCAGGGAATTTCCAGGGAGCTTTGAGCCCTGGTGCTGCAGGGCTGTGAGTGATCCACGGGGAAGGTATCGGCTCCGATCCTGGGGAATTGACTCTGGGGGTGCTGAGGAGAGGGAAACGGGTGAATGCTGAGGGCTGGGGCTGTTCCAGCCCAGGCACAAGGGCTCAGTTTCCCGGGAATGGTGCCGTGCTGCCGGCCCTTCCCGCCACACTCCGGGACAGATCGCAGCCGGGTGCTGCAGCGAGCACCGAGGGAATCCTGCAGCAACCCAAAACTTCCCTTCCCTCCCAGGTTTTTTGCAAAACCCCCAAGTTCTGCTGACAGGCTCAGGTCATTCAAACCTCTCCACATATTCTTCTAATTCCCATCCATGGCAAACTCAGAACAGCTTTTGTTTTGGGGGGAAAATGTCCTTCAGTTCGTGCCGGCCAGCCCAGCCTCGTTTGCCTTTCCCAGCGCTGTGGAGCGGGACAGGTTCCTGTGGGAACAGGGAAGGGATGGCTGGGACACCCTGGTGGCTTTGGCTTGGGGTCTGTATCTGCTTCCATCTGAGTGGGGCTCACCACTTCTTGGTTCATCACTTTTGGGTCCATCAGGGAGGCTGAAAAAGGCTCTGCTCCAGTGTTCCCAGGCTTGATTTCTGGGAGAAATCAGAATTTCTCTGGGATAAGAGAGGGAAGGCTGAAGCTTGGAACTGAGGGGGTGTTTTACCCTGGGGATGGATGGGTTTGTCCTCTGTATGGAGTCATCTCAAAGGATGAAGGTGGAAGTGTCACCTGTGCCTGCTCTGGGCTCCAGAGGTTGGATCCCAGATCCAGGAGAACTCCAGAGAAAAAATGGGATTCCTGATTGCAGTGTCCAAAATGCTGCTGGAGCAAGTCCAGAGGAGGCCCCGGAGCTGCTCCAGGGCTGGAGCCCCTCTGCTCTGGAGCCAGGCTGGGAGAGCTGGGAATGTTCCCCTGGAGAAGGGAAGGCTCCAGGGAGAGCTCCGAGCCCCTGGCAGGGCCTGAAGGGGCTCCAGGAGAGCTGGAGAGGGACTGGGGCCAAGGGCTGGAGGGACAGGACCCAGGGAATGGCTTCCCACTGGGAAAGGGGAGATTTCCAGGGCTGGGATGTTGGGAAGGAATTTGTGTCTGTGAGGGTGGGGAGGGGTTGGGCTGGAATTCCCAGAGCAGCTGTGGCTGCCCCTGGATCCCTGGCAGTGTCCAAGGCCAGGCTGGACACTGGGGCTTGGAGCAGCCTGGGACAGTGGGAGGTGTCCGTGCCCATGGATGGGGTGGAAATGAGATGGTCCCTAAGGTCCTTCCCACCCAAACCATTCCATAATTCCATATTTATTGCGTAATAACCTGTCCCTCCTGATGATTTGCCCACTGGACCAAGACCCCCTTCTCCATTGGCTGAGGTGTCCATGCAGGTTCACATCTCCTGGATTCTTCCTCTTTCCAGTACTTTTCCCCCCTCTTTCCAACATAATTCAGATTTGCTTTTTCCTCTCCTTTTTTTCTGCTTTGCTTCTTTGCAGCCTCTGTTGTTCCTTTCTGTCTACGTTTCATTGAAACTTGGAAAATCCATCTCTGCCTCGTCATCCTCACTAGGAATCGGTGACGGGGAAATGTGACAGCATGGAAAAAAACATTGGATAAATTTTCCACCCCTCTGGTTTGGTTCATTGGGTTCTGGCTGGAGAAGCCCCCGGAACAGGGCTGTGTGTCTGTCCTGGCAGCCGGGGCTCGTTCCTCTGCGGGTGTTTGTGGCTGACTCCAAGGGAGGAGGTGGCCAGGTCACCTCTGTGCTCCCAGGGGTGACTGAATTTATCATGGTTTGTCCCCGTCCCTCCCCTTGCACCTCACAGTGCAGAGAAGGGAAAAAACAACAAAATAATTGCAGAGTTGAGGCCTGGCCTAGGCTGGGACCAGCCGGGCCGAGGGCTCTCCTGTGGTGTTTCTCCCTGCCTGTGCCGGGCTCTCCGTGATTCCAGAGGTGCCCCAGGAATGCTGTGGCTGGGCTGGGGTTGCTGTGAGGGTTCTGGGGTTTGCAGAGGCACCCACGGCCCTGGGGCTGGTCCTGGGGCCGCGTTCCTGCGGGAGAACCCCTGGCCCTGCAGACCTGGTGATCCCAGGGGCAGATCCCAATCTCCAGGGGCTCCAGGGATCCGTGAGGCCGCTTCCTTCGTTCTGTGTGTGAAATGCTGGGTGTCTGGGACATGGGGCCTGTTTGATATTTAACATTAATATCTGTGAGCATCTTGCTGAGAGGAATCCCTGAATCCTGGAACGGTTGGGGTTGGAAGGGGCCTTCAGGACCATCCCATTCCATGGGCAGGGACACCTCCCACTGTCCCAGGCTGCTCCAAGCCCTGCCCAGCCTGGCCTGGGACACTGCCAGGGATGGAGCAGCCACAGCTGCTCTGGGAATTCCATTCCAGGGCCCCACCTGCCTCCAAGTGAAGAATTCCCTCAGTGTCCTCCTTCTCCTGCTGCTGCTCCCCATCAGGCTCTCCCAGGGATTTCCCAGAAATCCGCTGGCAGAGGAGAAGCAGGAGATGCTCTTTGGGACTTGAAGTGTTTTCCTTGGGACACAAGTGGAACATGGAACCATTAGTGAACAGATTTGCAGGGAAAGGGAATTCATGTCCTGTGGATCAAAGGAATTTGCTGGGTCTTAATTCCATTTATTTACAAGTTCAGATGCTTTGTAAACGTCTCCTTCTCGGGCTGTTGCTGTTAACAGCGACCGGGGCTGTTTTTAATAACCTTTTATTTGGAACAAAGCTGGCAGAAACGTTCTCTGCTTCCCTTCAGGCCTGGTGGCATTGCCTTCAAGCTCCTCTGGCCTCCGAGGCTGAGTTTTAACCCCTTGGTAGCAGCGGGATCCGCTCCAGACTCGGAATATCTGGAAGCACTTGGCCCAGCCTGCAGGGAGTCTGGTTCAGTTCTCAGAGCCCAGTATTTGACATGCAATTAAAAGGCTGCGAGCTTTGCTAACTCTTATAAATTTCTTTTGCAAGTGTGGCTGTTAAAGTCCACTTTTATCAGCCACCTGTGCCCGCTTGGGGTTTTAAAGAGGGGCACTGGCCCCGTAAATGGGAGTTTTTAACATTTCCCGTCGCAGGCGTTACTGAAGTGTCTTTACGGCGCGGGGCTGGTGGTGCAGCTGCAGCTGGGAGGGTTTGTGTTCGCAGCTACTGCAGAGCTCATTTCGGGAGGGAGAACGTGTGGGGGCCAGGGATGCACACGTGGGGAGAGCCACTGTGGGCTGTTCCCAGGGGAGAAACGACTGGGAAAACTGGACAGGGAAAGGAGCTTTCCTTGGGCTTCAGAAACTGGACACAAACCTGGAAGGTTGGAGCAGCCTTAACTCCATCTGATCTGTTTGCAGGCCAGAGGGGGCCCCGGAGCTGCTCTGGAGCCAGGCTGGGAGAGCTGGGAACGTTCCCCTGGAGAAGGGAAGGCTCCAGGGAGAGCTCCGAGCCCCTGGCAGGGCCTGAAGGGGCTCCAGGAGAGCTGGAGAGGGACTGGGGCCAAGGGCTGGAGGGACAGGACCCAGGGAATGGCTTCCCACTGGGAAAGGGGAGATTTCCAGGGGTGGGATGTTGGGAAGGAATTTGTGTTTGGGAGGGTCGGGAGGGGCTGGGCTGGAATTCCCAGAGCAGCTGTGGCTGCCCCTGGATCCCTGGCAGTGTCCAAGGCCAGGTTGGACACTGGGGCTTGGATCCCCCTGGGACAGTGGGAGGTGTCCCTGCCATGGCAGGGGTGGCACTGGGTGGGCTCTGAGGTCCCTTCCCACCCAAACCTCTCTGGGATTCTCTGACCCAACCTCCCCACTGCTGCTCGGCCCCGTTTGTCGTCCTGGGGCTTCAGCTGGGATGACTTTGGGAGAACATGAGAATTGGTTTGTGAGGCTCAGCCAGGGGAGCTCTCTCTGTCCAACCCCTACTCAAGGTCAGGCTTTTAGGTCAGGCTTTTCTCGAGGTTTTATCTTGGAAACCTCCATGGGTGATGCTGCAGAACCTCTGGGTGTTTCTCCATTATGTTCTGTAAGAGTCAAGTTGTGTTTTGTTCCTGTGTCTTCCTGGTGACCTTTGTGGGGATTGGAGGTTCTTCCAGAATCCTTCTCCTCCAGGGTGCTCCAGCCCCTGACCTCATCACTGGTCTCCCCCTGGGCAGTGCCATTCTTGTCCCAGCAATCCCAGAATTCCATGGGGTCCTTGGGATGTGGTGATTTCATAGAATCCTGGAATGCTTTGTGTGAGAAGGACCTTAAATCCCATCCCATTCCACCCCTGCCATGGCAGGGACACCTCCCACTGTCCCAGGCTGCTCCCAGCCCCAATGTCCAGCCTGGCCTGGGACACTGCCAGGGATCCAGGGGCAGCCACAGCTGCTCTGGGAATTCCAGCCCAGCCCCTCCCCACCCTGGCAGGGAGGAATGAAGGACTCGTGCTGGGAAGGTTTGGGATCGCCCTGGGGAAGGTGCTGGAAGTCTCTCATCCATGCCCTGAGCTTGGTGTGCAGGGCCTCAGACAGGGAGATCCTTCCATGAGATCATTGTCCTGGAATGCGGATTTATCCCATCCAGGGAGACTTGGAGCAGCTCTTCCACGAGCAGGGACAATAAAATTCCGTCCCCCAGGGAGGGATGATGGGTCTTATGGAGGGTGCACGTGGCCTGGCTCTGGCTCTGGCTCTCCCCTGTTTTATGGAAACCTCTGAAATCCGGGAGTGCTCCCGGGTGTCCCGAGGCGCTGGGGCTCAATCCTGCCATTCCTGTGGGATGGTGGCCAAGGACTGGACACCACTGGAGGCAATCTCAGGCTTTATTCCGTGAATCCCATCTTCCTCCTCTCCTGTTGCTCTCCAGGGATTTTGTCTGCAAAGCTCTGCCCACCTTGGAGTCTTTGAGGTTTCATTTTATGCTGTGCTTTTATTTTATACAGGAATAAGGACATGATGAGTTTGCTGTTGGCTGATTGGATTATTTCCCTTTTTTTATCAGTTCTTGGTTTATGGAGTCTTAATATCCTTGCTGGGACTCCCTACTTTGTTCCACATATCCCAAAGAGCTTTCTGGGAGACGTTTTCCCCTCAGAACTCCAGATTTTGGGTGCCACGTCCTCTCCCCGTTCCTGCCCCGGCACCAAAACCCGCTCCGTGTGATGTGGTTTGTAAATCCCAATAATTTCCTCTGAGTCAGAGCCTTCATGTCCTGAGCAGCCACGAGGCCGAGGAAAAGGAGCTTTTGTGCCTCGTAAAGCCCTGGGAACAGTTGCTGCTGCTAAAACGTTGACAGACCCCCTTGCTCGCCGCTCCCCGTGTGCCCCTGCTGCGAAACGTCACCAGGCTGAGCCCGGCTGGGACAGCTTGTGTACAGCTGAGCTTTATCACAAACAAACAAGGCTTTGGAAACCTTCAGTGATTCCCTTTTTTTCCCCCTTTCCCCCCCCCCACAAGCATTTATTTGCTTTTGTCCCTTTTAAGCCGAATTTACGGCTTCCTGGCCCCGCCGATTTCTGATTGACTTAAAAAATCATCGTAAAAAAAGGCCCCTGTGCAGATGAAGCTGCTGAAAAGCCTCCAAGGCGTTGTTTATAGGTCCATGTTCCCTCTGTGCTGAGGGAAAGTGAGGTCCTTAATGCCTTCCACATTTCCCGGATCGCCCGGGCTCGGGTACAGAGCGCTGTGGCATTCGGAGATGCTTTTTGCTGCTTTTCGGGATTCTGAGGGAAATGTTGGCAGACAGGGCTGGGGTTCTGCCTCTCGAGGTGAGGGTGATGTGTCTGGAAGGCTCCGGAGCGGCTCTGGTGGGAGCTGGAGAGCTTCCGGAAGGTGCTGTTGGATGAGTTTGGCTCCGGAGGGGATGGGAAGGGCCCAGCTCTGCAGGCTGGGCAGGCTCCAGGAGCAGGGAAACCTTGGGAACGTCCCCTGCTCCCACCCAGCCTCACAAAGCTCCCTGCAGCTCCAGCTCAGTCCCACCATCCCCACAGGAACGGAGGGAACACGTGGTGGGATGGAGTAGGGACATCCTGGATCCCTCCAAGCTATGCCTGAGGCTGAAGTTTGGGGTGGAATTCCCATTCCTGGGCGTTTCTGCTGAATTCCCAAGGGATGGTGGTTGATGGAGGGTTGGTGTCCAGAGCTCAGAAGGGCCTTATCCACCTCCCCCAAGACCTCCCCTCGTTTATTTATTTCTTTATTTATTTCTTTATCCTCCTGCGGCCAACTGGAACGTTTTTGGGGACACAGCTGGTGTCCCTTTGTCCTTTCTGCTTCCCCGTTTCCCTGGGAGAGGCTCCCAAGTGAGGCCAGTCCTTGAGGGCACCCCAAGGTGCTCTGTGCTCGGGAATGCTGATCCTGCCTCCACCTGCCAGTGCTGGGATCTCCTTGGATTTTTCCCAACCCTGTGGAATATGTAGGTATTGATCACAGTTTTTGTAGGAGTCACTGCAGACTTTTCCCTCCTGGGAGCTTTTTTCCGTGCTCTTCCCTTTTCTGGGTGCTGCAGAGGGGCAGTGTGGGGACCACAGGCTGTTCCTGCAGGTGGCACAGTGGATGGACATGGACATGCAAGGACATGGCTTTGGGAAAACGTGCAAGCAGCTCCTCAGGCCACTTTGTCTCTAAATAGTTTAACTGATTTTTAATGTGGACTTTTAATTGAGTTTTTCCTGCCCTGTCTCACCTGGTGGTTCTTTGTGGGGGCAGAGGAGGAGCTGGAGGAAGTGGCAGGTGATGAATTCTGGGTGCAGGGTGTGACTTGGGCACAGCCTCACAGGGTTTGTGTCCCAGGGTTGCTGGTTCTGTGTAGGCTGTGTCTGCCTTTAGTGTGTAAAGGTTAATAAAATACATTTATAGGGTGAGTCTGTGGTAGGCTGGGCTTGTAGGGGATTCTCCTTCACAAGGGGATTCAGGCTCTGCTGCTGGTGGGCACTGGTTTCCCTCCAGCCCTTCCTGTGGCATCACAACCAGAAGATGATTCCACGGAGAAAAAAGAACAACTTTGGTCAAGTTCCTTAACGGGCAGCAATTTCTTCATTTGATCAGAGAACCGTGGAGTGCTTTGGGTTGGAGGGGACTTTAAATCCCATCTGCTCCCACCCCTGCCGTGGGCAGGGACACCTCCCACTGTGCCAGGGTGCTCCAAGCCCTGTCCAACCTGGCCTGGAATTGTTGTTTGGAATTCCAGTTTTGAATTCTGGTTGTTTTGGATTCCAGTTGTTTGGGATTCCAGTTGTTTGGGATTCCAGTTGTTTGGGATTCTAGTTGTTCTGGGTCCCACAGGTGCAGAAATAATTAGAAAAAAGAGAAAGTCCCTCGTTGATGAGAGCTCCTCTCGCACGCTCTGGGCTCTCCTGCCATGGACACGGCGGTGCCACCCAGGAGATCAGGAGGGTGTCCTGGCCTGACGTGATTCCCGTGTCACAACATTCCCGGAGCTCCCACGGCAGAGGCTTTATAAGGACTGAAAGGAGGTTTTGTTGACTGTTCTTATCTGTCAGGACTCCGTGGCTGTGATGTGGCTCCAGAGCAGCGCAGGCAGCTCGTAAATCTGACTGTGGGTCACTGCTCCGGGTGAGGGCACAGCCACAGCTGCTGAGGAGGCTGTCAGGCAGTTATTCCATGGGAGTGCATCCAGGGATTCCTGTGTGCATCCCAGCTCCTTCTCCATAAGGGGTTTAATTGCGTGGCACTGATTTTATAAGTGTATATATATAAATATATATATATGTGTACATACAAGGTCATGGAGGGACAGGACACAGGGAATGGCTTTAAACTGAGGGAAAACAGGATTGGAAGAGGTTTTAGGAAGGAATTCTTGACTGTGAGGGTGGTGAGGGGCTGGGATGGAATTCTCAGAGCAGCTGTGGCTGCCCCTGGATCCCTGGCAGTGTCCAAGGCCAGGCTGGAGCAGCCTGGGACAGTGGGAGGGGTCCCTACCCATGGCAGGGGATGAACAGGATGATCCTTAAAGTCCCTTCCCACCAAACCATTCCATGATTTTTTCAAGTTTCAAGAAATGTCCATTCTACTAAAAAAAATAAAATTAAACTTGTGGCCACTTTGTGGTGTAAAAGAACAAAAATCTGGGGAAAGGGATAAGTCTGGAACTGAGACTGAGGTGTAGGAAATGTAACAGCAGCTTTGGGAGAGGAATTTGGGATAATCCCCCTTTTGGAGTGTCAGCTTTGGGGTGATTTGGTGGAAATTTGTGATCTGTGTGTCCAAGCTCAGCCTTGGAACACCTGGAACCTGGTCAGGGGATGGGGAGCAGGGATGGGAGAGGTGAGGAGTCCCCAACTCCTTTTCCATCTTGGCATCAAACTGAACCTGCAGAAAATCCCTTGGAACTGGAGGAATCCCTTTGTGCCTGATTTTCCTGGAGCAGGAACTGCTCTGCCCATGATGGGTCAGCTTGGAATATTGTGCTCCTGGTCAAGAGATTTGGGATTTTCTTTGGTCTCAACACCCCAATAACTCCTCCTTGTTTGCATTCTAAAGATCCCCAGCCTGAAATCCCTCATTTAGGAATTCCAGGAACAGAGGCATTCCCAAAGCTGGGCCATGTTCCTCGGTTTAGGGACACAGAGCCCATCGTGTGTGGGGGCAGGGATGAGGGATGGATCCATGGACTGCAGGGGGCTGAGCACTTCCCTGGAAGATGACTTTCCCAGACAAAAGAACAATCCAGGGGAGCAAACGTGCCGTTCAAGTTGGAATTGTGCTCTGGTGTGCCGGGGTCTGGGGTTCTGGTGAGATCCAGAATGTGGGAATAGGTATGGGAAGAGCACTGCTCCAAGGAAAGAACTTGGGAATGTTGGAACTGTCCTTGGAAAGTCCAGGGCACTCTGAGGATCCATTTCTGAGGGATCAGGGGGAGTTGGACCATGATAAAATGAGCAGTGTTTGTGTCTGAGTCAGGGAGCAGAGCAGATTCCAGCTGGAGAAAAGTTCGGTTTTTGGAACTCCTTAAAAAACGGGAATAGAAATGAAATTTCAGAAAAAGTTAATGAAACTTAGGGAAAAAGCACTCCTGCTTCTCTGCCCTGGGTTCGTTCTCCATTTCCTGCACTTGGCTGCTTGGCTTGCAGGAAAATCCTGCTGATTGCACCAGAGACACCTGCAGGAGTCAATCCTGGAATATCCTGAGTGGGAAGGGACCCACAAGGATCATGGAATCCAAGCCCTTCCCTGCACAGACCCCCAACACTCCCCCCTGTGCATCCCTGGAGTGGTGTCCAAACCCCCCTGGAGCTCTGGCAGCCTCGGGGCCGGGACCATTCCCTGGGGAGCCTGGGCAGTGCCCAGCACCCTCTGGGGGAAGAACCTTTCCCTGATCTCCAGCCTTATTCCTCCTGACACAGCTCCAGGCCTTTCCCTCAGATTCACCATGTCCTGCATGCTGACTGTTTTGATATTCCCGTGTATCCTTCTCAAAGTTCTTTTTAAAACCATGATTCCTTCCTTCTTTATCATGATTCCTTTCTTTTTTACCATGGCTCCTCTCTAAATCCATCTTGTCATTCTCAGCATCCATCCCTTGACCTGGAGAGCATCCAGACCCAGCTGGCAGAAGGATCGTGGAGATGTCTGTGCAGCTCTGGATCATTTCCCACTTGGCAGCTCCGTGCTCAGGATGCCATTCCCAGGGGTGATCCATGTTTTGGGTGGGGAATAACCTTGTGTGGTCACAAGGTTTTGTCTCCAGGACTAGGGCAGGAATTTGGGATGTGGAACCATCCATGTGCCACCTTCTGGATTGGCCTTTGGTTCCGAGGTGCCAGTTTTTGGGCTCAAAGACTGAGATTTTGTGTGGTTCATGTTTCAGGACCTTCCCCAAGAAATATTTTTGGATCCTTGCTTGGCTCCGTGAATCCCTTTCCTTCATAAATCCCACAATGCAGGGGCACAAGTAACTCTGATTCTAAGTGCACTTAGAGTGTGAAAAATGCCATTTCACCTGGGATTTTCCTTTCTCTTGGGATCTACCTGCAGGGAAGGGGCTGTGGGGAAGTTGGGCTGCTGGGCCTTTGGGCAGGGGTTGCTAAGAGCAGCTCGGGGTTGCTGCTGTGCATTATTAATGTGGTGTGTGCACGCTCTGGGGTTTGAAGGGCAGCCTCCCACTTCCAGCATTTCCACTCTGGCTTTCCCAGAGTTTTCCCAAGGTTTGACAGGCTGATCCAAGGCTTTAGCTCTTGGAAACCACTTCAATGGGGCCTGGGAGCCGTGCGGATTATCCGAGCAGGGGCCCAAGGAGCTCTCAGACGAGCAATCAATCCCGGATGTCCCGTCCCACTGGAGATCCAGGACTGAAGGCTTCCCTTCACTGACTCCTCACACTGAATCAACCTTGTTTAAGAAAACCCCATTTTTAAAATCATTTTTCCTTTTAAGTTACGGGCGGAGTGGAGGGGGCTGGGATTGGGAAGCCTGGAGACCTCGAGTTGGAGGCAAACTTGGGCTTTGTGTCAGAGCCAGGATTTCTCTGATGAACTTCCCTGGGTTTTGCACCATCTCAAGGCCACTCCTGAGGTGGTTTCTCCTTCCCTCCTGATTCCTGTGAGACTCCAGCTCCTTTTCCCGTTGTTTCCCAGTCTCATCCAGGAGCTTTGCTCTTCCCTTGGCTCCTGTCACTTTGGATATTGCAAAGTGAGGGAGCAGCCATGGCAGGTGGGGAAAGGGAAAAGGAGAAAGAAAGGGAAAAGGGAAAAAGGAGAAGGGAAAATGAGAAGGGAAAAGGGAAGGGAAGGAGAGGAAAGGAGAGGAAAGGAGAGGAAAGGGGCGGAAGGGAGAGGAAAGGAAGGGAAGGGAAGGGAAGGGAAGGGAAGGGAAGGGAAGGGAAGGAAAGGAAAGGAAAGGAAAGGAAAGGAAAGGAAAGGAAAGGAAAGGAAAGGAAAGGAAAGGAAAGGAAAGGAAAGGAAAGGAAAGGAAAGGAAAGGAAAGGAAAGGAGCTGATGTTGTTGGTGCTGCAATCACACAGGTTCTCAGCCAAGTGGGGAGAAGGGGAGGGCAGGCCCTGCTGGCTGCTCAGCACTTCCCAGGAATGAGCAAGGGAAGCAGGAAACCAGGAGTGTGTCCTGGGGGAACCCTCTGCTGCTGAGTGCAGGATGTGGATGTTGCCCTCCAGGGGTTTTTGTGTCCCTTGTGTGGCCGTCACACGGGATTCGGCCTCATTTGGGTTCTTGGGAGGCTTCATTCCGAGGGATTAGTGGGGATGGGTTGGATGTGAGGAGGAATTGCTGCCCTGGAGGAGTGGCCAAGCCCTGGAACAGCTCCTCAGGGCAGCGCTGGGGCACCGTCCCTGCGGGCGCTCAGGAACAGGCGGATCTGGCACTTTGGGATAGGCTTTGGTGGGGATGGGGGTGTTGGGACAAAACGTGGACTTGATGATCTCAGAGGGCTTTCCCAACCTTTCTGATTCTCTGGGAGGCCCGGGGGAGCCTTTGGAACGCTGCAGCTGAAGGAAATAAGCGCAATAAGTTTGTTTTTAGCTGCTGCAGGGCTGTGGGCTCTCTGGGCCTGCACTGCTGCAGCACCTGGGGCTGGGCCGGCCCGGACTCCCAGATCCATGAACCTCGAGCCTCCAATCCTTCGGAACCTCCCTCAGCAGCTCCCATGGGCACCAAATTCCTCGTTTATTTGCTTTCCATCCCCACTAATTGTGTTAGAGCCCGGTGCTCCTTGCTGAAGTGGGAGGCTTCACGTCCCTTCCAGGTTTCCCTCGCTTGGCCTGTCCCGTGTCTCTCTCTGATCTCCGGAGCTGTAACTCATCCTTTCCAGCTTTTTGGGGAAGAATGGAGCCTGACCACTTTCTCATTTAGATGAAAAAAAGCTTTATAGGGTTGTTTTTATACAAAAAGTCTCAAATTGGGGTTGGTAATCAGTGAGGGGCAGCCTTTTGTAGTGCCTGGGTAAATCCGTTCCAGCGCCACGAGCAGACGGGTGTTTACATTAGTGTGCTAATTCCTTATATTTGGGGAGTTCTGATCCATGGAAAAACAAAGTAATGAAAGGGTTTTTTTATTCTTTTTTTCCCCCCTCTTTCTCTCTCTCCATAAATTAGAAACATTCACTTTTAGGAAAAAAAAAATTGCGAAGTTAAAGGCAAAATTATGGCATTTATTATCTTGAATTTCCATGACTGGTTAATTTTGCCTGTGTGTGGGTGGCTAAATAATCCTTCTGTTTCCGAAATCTTCCCGAGGAATTCTTTGTTAGTGCAAGGAGACAGATGCCCACTGTGGAGAGTTGAAATGGTCAAATCCCAAATCCCGTCCCGGTGCCGGGTGGGCGCCAGGAATGGCGGATCTGCAGCGTGGACTGAAGGGTTCCTCATTTCCAGAGGGTTAATCCCCGTCAGGGCTCCTCAGCCACTCACACTTGGGAATTCCTGTGAGGAAGGGGCAGGGATGGAATTTCTGTGGGTTTGAGGCTTCTGCTCATGCAGAGTTGTGGTGGCTGTGGAGCATCTTCCCTGTGGGTTTGGTGAGGAACCACCTGTGGGAATGCAGAGGAGCTTCCTGCCAATCCATGGAAAGGGATTTGGAACCATTTCTGGGTGTCTGCAACCCAAATCACTCCCATTTCCCACCTTCATCCCCCTCTCCTGGTGCTTTGTTGTAGCTTTTTATTCTGAAGTTTTTCAGAGCCCTCAGGAATTGCTTTGCTCTTTGCCCATCTATGGTCAGGGAATCATGGAATGGTTTGGGTGGGAAGGGACCTTAAGGATTGTCCAGTGCCACCCCTTGGATGGGCAGGGACACTTCCCACGGTCCCAGGCTGCTCCAAGCCCCAGTGTCCAGCCTGGCCTTGGACACTGCCAGGGATCCAGGGGCAGCCACAGCTGCTCTGGGAATTCCAGCCCAGCCCCTCCCCACCCTCCCAGACACAAATTCCTTCCCAACATCCCAGCCCTGGAAATCTCCCCTTTCCCAGTGGGAAGCCATTCCCTGGGTCCTGTCCCTGCAGCCCTTGGCCCCAGTCCCTCTCCAGCTCTCCTGGAGCCCCTTCAGGCCCTGCCAGGGGCTCGGAGCTCTCCCTGGAGCCTTCCCTTCTCCAGGGGAACATTCCCAGCTCTCCCAGCCTGGCTCCAGAGCAGAGGGACTCCAGCCCTGGAGCAGCTCCGGGGCCTCCTCTGGGCTCTCTCCAGCAGCTCCACGTCCTTGTGCTGTTGGCCCCGGGGCTGGGGCAGCTCTGCAGGTGGGGTCTCACCTGAGGGGCACAGGGGCACAATTCCCACCTTTCCTGCTGCCCTCGCCGGGGATCAGCCCAGGGCTGGGGGGTTCTGGGCTGGGCCCTTCCAGCCTCATCCACAACATCCCAAATCCTTCTCCCAGGACTCCTGGTCCCTCTGGAGCAGACGAGGAAGGGCCAATATCCAGTGGCCACCCAGGCTCCCCCTGATAGCCCCATCTGTGCCCTGCAGCTCAGCAGCCCCACTGAGAGGCACTTTGGAGCTGTTTAATTTTTGTATCCTGAAACGAAGGAGTTGTGGGGGGGTCACAAATGACGTCCTCGATTTGGGATTTCATCCTGGCTCCCGCAATCCCCCGGGAAGGGTTCGCCCCAGTGCCTCTCGCGCGGCCCTTTTGAAAGCCGAGGCTTTTCGGAGCTGAGCGTTGTGAATACCTTGGGCTCAGTGGCATATGCAGAACAAATGTGAATCAAACACAGAAATAATTCCTTCAGGAATGTTATTTATTGATGTGGGAGCGCAATACTACACTGTTTACAATAGAGAGTTAAGTGGGATTTGGGGTTTGCTGGGAAGTTGACAGCTTGCGGTCCCGAGCAAAATTTCTGCCTTTTGTGGGATGAAAGAAGAAAAGCTGTGCTCTTGAAATGGTTATTTAGAAATGATTGGGAAGTTTGTTCCCTTTCCAGGCGGGGGAGCGGCTGCCAGGCCTGCGGTCGCTGCAATGGTGAAATTTTGGATGTGAAAGAACTCACAGAAGTCTGTTTGCATTAGAGTAACGAGATAAAGAACCTCGCGGGGCTGGCGGGGCGCGCCGGGAGACGCGGGCGGCGGCACAGTCCTCCCGCTCCCTTTCTCACGGGTAAGCCTTGGGCTGGCCGAGGCTTGGAGCAGGGAATCACCGAGGAACAGAGCCCGTGGGGCTCGCTGTGGCTTGGGAAGGGGATGGGAGATGAGGCAGAGCTGTGGGGGTGACCTGGCTCTGTCACGTCTCTCCGTCTCTGCTGGGTTTTGGTGCAATTGGGGGGTTTTTGGGGCAGTTTTCTGTTCTGTCCTCTCCTCGGATGCCCCTGGAGGTGCTGGACCTGCAGAACCAGCTCTGGGAGGCTGGGGATGAAATCTGGGCCCCAGAGGAGAAAATAAACTCCTCATGGATTCCTTTTTCCATTCCATGCCAGAGGCTTTTGCCATAAGAGTGCAAATTTGGTGCTGACACGGCTCTGCTTGCTGCCTTCTCCCTGGGATTAAGTGCAGGGAATACTGTGCACTGTAGGGAATCCGGGAATGCTGTCACATCCAGAGCAGGTCCCAGTGCCTGATGTGTCCCTGCCCCTGCTCAGCCACTGAACCTGATTCTGTTCTGGGATCGGTGACATCAACCCCCCTCCCTGCTCGTGAGGTGGTGAAATGGAGAGAAGTTTGGGACAGCTGTGAGGGAATCCACAGGGATTACATGTCTGGAGGTCTTTCCATGGAGTAAAAGCTGAGGAAGGGGCTCCAGGGGGTCCTGTAGCCGTTTATGGGCAATAAGTGGGTTTATGGAGGCAGAGCTGGTTTTGTCTGGCGATTGAAGGAGTCGTGGCCTCCTCCAGATGTTCACCCTGAGAGAGACCAACCTCGAGGTGAATTCCTGGGTTTAGCACAAACCCTGCACTAATCCTCCAGGTGCTGTGGTTGGTGTTTGGGATCCAGTGGAGGGCTGGATCCTGCTGGATCCTGCCATTCCTGCCGGATGGGAACGTGGCAGAGATCCCATAACCCTGGGCCAGTTCTGACCAGAATCCGGAGTTCATGGTGGAAGAGGTTGTCCAAGTGCTTGGACTTGGCAGGAAGGTCGTGATGTGGAATAACTGCCCTTGGAATTGGGTTTTTTACACCCTCAGTTGTTGAGGGCCAGGAGCTGGACTGGATGATCCCTGTGGATCCCTTCCAACTCACGATATTCCACGGTTTCATGATCTGCTCCTCACTCCTCTGGAGCTCATCAGCCACTGCTGGCTCTTGGCCCAGGAGGTGACCTGGGACGGCGGCAATGGAGTGTCCTGGGTGAAGGGGACACGTCACCATCGCTGAGGTTGGGGTCTGGGTGGTGTCACCTCTGCTGGCAGTTCCTCCTCGCTCTGTCAGGGCTGTGTTCGGAGCTGGGTTTGGTTCTGGTGCTGACCAGGGTTTGTAGGACACCAGAACGCTCTGAGGAAGGAGGATCCTCAGCTGCTGTGGCTTTGCTTTAGACTGTGTTTGTTTGGGCCTTGAGATTTTGTTTAAAATACCCTGAAATGGGGAAAACCCCACACGAGCAGAGGAGGGAAGGGTTTGGGTTTGGGGCCTGTGTGTGCCACAGCCCTGTCCTGGGAAGGCTCTGCTGCTCAGCAGCACCCTGGGATCACTTGGATACTGGGATATTGGATCAGAAGCCTCTCTGTGTGGTGTTCCCCACCTCTGGCCTGGCTTGATCCCAGCGGGGAGCGTGGCCTGGGCCAAGAGGAGCAGCGCTGGCATCTCCTGCCCTGCCTGGATTTCCCAGCTCTAGGATTGCCTGGAGTCCCTCAGCTGCTCCCTCTGGGCTCCCCGATCCTGCCCTGTGCAGGATTGGGATTGGGAGGCTCCTCCCGGGGCGCAGGGGTCGTGCTGGTGGCAGTGCCAGCAGGGCCGAGGGTGGCAGTGCCAGCAGGGCCGAGGGTGGCAGTGCCAGCAGGGTCTGAGGGTGGCAGTGCCAGCAGGGCTGAGATGGCAGTGCCAGCAGGGCCGAGGGTGGCAGTGCCAGCAGGGTCTGAGGGTGGCAGTGCCAGCAGGGCCGAGGGTGGCAGTGCCAGCAGGGGCTGAGGGTGGCAGGGCCAGCCGGGTCTGAGGG
>VZTJ01005193.1:105051-163538 GCA_013397795.1 Orthonyx spaldingii | reverse complement strand
GAGGGTGGCAGTGCCAGCAGGGTCTGAGGGTGGCAGTGCCAGCAGGGCCGAGGGTGGCAGTGCCAGCAGGGTCTGAGGGTGGCAGTGCCAGCAGGGTCTGAGGGTGGCAGTGCCAGCAGGGTCTGAGGTGGCAGTGCCAGCAGGGCCGAGGGTGGCAGTGCCAGCAGGGCCGAGGGTGGCATGTGGCTGTGCCAGGCGGGGCACAGGGCCCGGTGCCACCCTGCGCTGTGCCCTGGTGCCACCGCCAACCTGCAGGGATTTGGAAGCTCCCAGCGGTGCCACATCCAGCAGCACCGGGCCCGGCTGAGCCCTCGCTGTCCCTGGGGTGTCCCTGGAGCCGAGGGGGCTCGGAGCGCCCGGAGAGCAGGGGCAGGAGTTTGGGTGAAGTTGTGCAAGAGCTCTGGTGTCAGATGCCAGCTCTTTGTTTACTGCTTTCAAGCCCCGACATAATGAGTTTGTTTACGAGGCTCGGGATGGAGCAGAAGGAACCCATTTGATGCTTTGGGGAAATCAGCTCTCCGGCCGTTGCTTACACAACACGATGACCTGAGCAGCTTTTGCACCCTGGTTTTGTTAATTAAAACCCCCCCTCGAACCTTCGCCTTCCAATCTCACAGAATAATTGGATTGTCTCCTTATTGGCTGTTGGTTCCCTGTGAAATTCCTGTGGATTGTTTCCAGGGGATAATTTGGGGCAGGCTCGGTGTTGTGGTGGTGTTAAAACTGTCCCCGTGTGGTCACTGAGGGGGTGACCCTGCAGGACAGGTCCCAGAAGAGTCTGGGCCAGGTCCAGGGTTAAAACCAGCTCTGGACAGAGCTCCTTGTTTTGCTTTCAAATTCTCCAGTGCACAACTGCATGAAAAACCCTTTTCCCTGGAATTCTGTGTGTTACATTGTTGGATAATGGGAGTATGGGAATAACCTGAGGTGCTGTTTGCACAGGAATATTGACAGCATGCTGAGTTTAGGGAATGAGGACACCAGGGGTGTGCTACCTGCAGTGGTTGTGTCTGATCCTTCCTGGCTCTGGCTTCAACAGGAGCTGGAAAATCCTTATAAAAATTAGGCTTGGGATGCTCCTGTGAGCACTGGAAGAGTTCTGAGCCCTGGTGTTCTCCTGACTCCTGCATTGTGGGATTCCCATCAGCCACACCTGTCTGGGATCTCTTGAAGTTCTTAGGCTCAGTTTTCCTTGATGGAAATATCCAGCTGGGATATCCATACTGGGATGGGTTTTTCAGGGAAGCTGTGGCTGCCCCTGGATCCCTGGAAGTGTCCAAGGCCAGGTTGGAGCACCCTGGAACAGTGGAAGGTGTCCCTGCCCATGGCTGGGGGTGGAATTAGATGATCCTTAAGGTTCCTTCCCACCCAAACCATTCCATGATTCCACGATTCCATGTCCCAAGGGATTGTGATGGGCCTGGCAGCTGCCTGGTGTCACCTTCAGGTGACACTTGGGATCCTCCCATGTTGTCCTCTCCTCATCCTGCTGCTCCCTGAAAACCCTGCACGCTCTGAGCAGCTCATCCCTGCTCCAAACCCTGCTGACGCCGGCTCCAGAAAGTTGGGAATCTCGTGTTGATCCATGTTTTAAATCCCGAGCTGTGGGACACTGAAATCTCCTGCCCCTTGTTGTCTTGCCCTCTGCTCCTCCCCTTCCTGTGGCTTTTCCAAACCTCCTCATCCCACTGCAGTGACCTTTCCCTTCTCCCTCGGTCTGTTCCTGTTTCAGTCCTCATGGGAAGAAGCCACAAAGCCAGTCCTGGAGTTTTTATCCCATTCCTCCACCAGTTGTTGTTTATTTCCCTGATTTTTGGTGTTTGGTAACGTTTGCCTCCTGCAGCTGCCTCTGAAACACTGAGAGGTCCTTTAATCCCTGGCATTCCTGACTGGTGCAGGGGTCAGCTGCTCCATCCCATTGTTCCAGGGAAGCTGGACAGTGTCCTGACAGTAGTGAGAGCCTGGAAAAGTGGGAACTGGGGAGAGAGAATTCCCTGGCGTTTAGGAAATGGGACCTTTTTGAGTTTCCTCAGGTGGTGGGAGAACAGGGATGAGTTCTCCACTGGCTCCTGGGCTGTTTGTGCTCTGAATTTGAAAGGTTGTAAACCTAAGGAAAAGCCTAAGAAATTATTCCTAGAGCCTGGAAAAGTGTTGGAATATTGCAGGAGGATTTGGGAGAAGCAGAGGTGGGGGGTGTGGGAAGAGCACCTTGGAGGTGCCTCCATGAGGAAGCAACTGCTGAGCTGGAGGAGCAGGAGAGGCCCTCTCCCAGGGAATTGGGTTTGGTTCCAGACAAATGGGAATTCTGGGATGGAGAGGGAGGGAGCAGCAATGCTGAGCCGTGTGGACACCACTTGGCTGCTCCCAATTCTTTTTTTGGGAGCTGATGGCTGCTCCTGGTTTCAATCAGGGCTCCGATTGCATAACTGGGAATGTTTTCCTGTTTTGATGTCTATTAAAGTCCCCAATGGCTGCGAGCGACCCCGTGCACGGAGCACGGAGCTCCTGCCAGGGGCGCTTACGTAACAATTCTGCATTTAGAGGTGAAACAGCCCCGTCCTCCTGGGCTTCTGCAAGGAAGAAATCCCAGCAGGAATCGCCAAGGCCCGACAGGGAGAGGTGGCAGCCGAGGGAATGAGGAGTTGGGATTTAGGAAGGGCAAGGCCGAGGAAAGAGGCCAGAACAGAAGAAACCACGGCGGAGCAAAGGGAAGTCAGAGAGTGGGAAGGCTGCCAGGGTTTTTAGGGAGCTGGGAGCTGTTCCCAAATCCCAGGGTCTGTATCTGTCTTGGCTCCCGCAAAGGTAAATGGGTTTGAAATGAGAAACATCGCCGCTGTCGTTGGATTGCTCTTGGAAAAGCTGTCCAAGGAAGGTTATTCCTGCACCTTGTCTGGCTCCCTGCTGCTTCTGATGGCTTCTGGTAGCTCAGACCTCTTAACTCCAGCTTGGAAAGCAACCTTATCTCCTGTTTTCCTGGGAATTTTAACCATGTTACTCCTTTTTTCCCTGTCTTTGCACCACTTCCTCCTTGTATCTCAGACCTTTAAAAGTTCTTATTGCGGTCCCGGAGTGAGAATTGAATTTCTTGGCATGGAAATTTTAACTCAGCCTTTTCTTGGAGCCGGCCCAGGCAGCTGGGAATATTTGCTGCAGCCATCCCAGTAGCAGGAATTCCGTGCTGCAGGAATACCTGGAGCATTTCCTGGCATTACCTGGGCTTGGCTGTGGAGGAGCAGCTCAGGAGCGGCAGAGTTGGGGCAGAACCTCCTTAGGGTTTGGACCACGGGCTTGAAACTGGAATTGTGTGAGCAGAGCGTGCTGAAATCCTGGGATAATGGTTGGATTGATGATCTTGGAGGTCTTTTCCAGCTTTAATGACTCTGGGAAGGAGGTGAGACCACAAAGAGCATCTTGGAGGGGGGGATTTAGGGACATCCTCCTGCTCTTGGCTTCCCAACCTGTGGCATCCAAGGCCTCCTGCTCTTTCCCGAGGGAGATTTGTGGCTGGAGCCTTTTTTGGGAACCTGGTGTGTGGGTGATGACAGCTGCAGGGAATTACTCTGGAGGGATTGGGAATTCTAAACCAGCCCCGACAAAAACTGTGTGGCCAGAGCAAAGGCCCCGGCGTCCTCCTGCAGCCTCAGCTCAGCCTTTCTCCTTTGGAGGATTCCAGAAGGATAAAAAAAGAAGCTGCTCATTTAATTTCCTTCCTTGGAAGAGCCAAAACCAACAGTGTAAAACCAGACACATGGCAGGGAAAAAAAGCCTTTCCAAGGCCTCTCCCCCCGGAGGAAGGCCGGGCTTGTTGACATTTTCCTCTGGGTTTCTGCCGCTGACCTCGGTAATCCCGACCAGGAGCCAAATTAGCAAATGCCCCCGGGGCCTGCTGCACATGTGGCCATCCTTGGGAAGCACTAGGGCTTTTTTCAGAGCAGCCTTTGGAATGACAGAGCCAGGGAAGAGTCGCTGCTTGCCGGGATCAGGGCGGAGCTGTCGGGAAGCTCATGGAAAACCAGGCCCTGAGCGATCCCGGGGTTCTTCAGTGCTGCTGTTGTTGTCCCTGACCTCTGGACCCTCCTGTGGGATCCCTTGGCTGCTCCATGCAAGTGGCAGCCCCTGGGAGTGTCCCGGGTGTCCTCGGCTGCTGCCGGAGCTGGGCAGGACAGGAGGGATGGGCAGGGCATGGATGGGCAGGATATGGATGGGCAGGACATGGATGGGCAGGACATGGATGTGCAGGACAGGAGGGATGGGCAGGGCATGGATGTGCAGGACAGGAGGGATGGGCAGGACATGGATGTGCAGGACAGGAGGGGTGGGCAGGACATGGATGTGCAGGACAGGAGGGATGGGCAGGGCATGGATGTGCAGCCCCGGGACTGCTGTTGTGCTTTGGGAATTGCTGCAGGAGCCATGGAATCGCTGAGGCTGGAAAAGCCCTCTGAGGTCATGGAGCCCAAGCATCCCCAGCAGTGCCCAGGCCACCACTGCCCCGTGGGTGGAGCCCCACAGGTTCCAGGGAGCTTTGCAAGGGGACAGCAGTTGTCCCTTCCATGTTTCTTTCCCAGCTAATTTAGCCTCTGGAAAAGTCAGAGATGAGCTTCTGGGAGAAAGAGTTTTCCACCGTTGAGAGCAGAACAGGGAGGAGACACAACAGATCCAGCAGCTCCAGGATCCCGAGGCAGAGCATTTATTGGGAAAGAACAAGGAGAGAAGCTCTCCAGGGAAATGCAGAACTCCTGGACACAGCAGGTCCCTGCAGATGGGGCAGATGGGAACGCTCCTCATCCTCAGGGAGCAAGGAACACCCTGGAACAGGAGACTCTGCTGGCCAGAGCCCGCCGGGATCAAATTCCAGCCTCTTCTGGAATCATGGAATTATTAAAGTTGGAAAAACCTTCTGAGATTGGGTCCAACCATTCCCAGCACTGCCCAGGCCACCCCTGCCCTGTGTCCCCGAGTGCCACATCCACAGGGCTTTAAATCCCTCAGGGATGGGGACTCCACCCCTGCCCTGGGCAGTTCCGAGGCCTGACCACCCTTCCCGTGGAGAAATTTCCCCTGATATCCAATCCAGTCTCCTTCTTTGTTTTCCTTGTTTTGTGCCATTGTGGGAAAACCAAATTAATTTGGAAAAACAGCCTTGGGAATGAGGTGTTGACCTTGCTCAGGTCCATCAGATGAACTTTCCAAAAGGGAATGGCCTCAGGCTGGGCCAGGGGAGGCTCAGGGTGGACATCAGGAGGAATTTCCCCATGGAAAGGGTGGTCAGGCCTTGGAACTGCCCAGGGAGGTTTGGAGTGCCCATCCCTGGAGGTGGCACTGAGTGCTCAGGATGGGGACAAGGACGGGATCGGGCACGGGTTGGACTCGGTGACCCTGGAGGGCTTTTCCAGCCTCAGGGATTCTGGGATCTGAGTTGGTTCTCAAGGAGAGCCTGGGCACCACCTCCCCAGGGATTGTGGTGGAGTCTGGGAATGTCCTCCTGGAAATCTGTGCCTCCTCAAAAGCATTTCTACCCTTGGTTCCTCCTCTCTTGGTGCTGCCGGGTGATTTTTGGGTTCAAAACCAAGTCTTTGGGAATTGCGAGGCTTTTTGGGAACAAACACTCACAGGGAATGTGACAGAAGGTTTGGGAAGGGCAGAAGTCAGAGAAGGTGCTTGAGCTGGTGATACCTGAGCTGCTTTTCCCTCTCTGGAAGTCGAAAAACGTCAGGTGAAGGGGAAAAGCAACGTGTGAGGATGGAATTAAAACAGGAATTACTGGGCAGGAATACCTTCAGGAATTTGTGGTGTTGCTAAGGCTCAGCTTTGACTCAGAACATTTTCTGAGATGTTTTAGGGAAGGAAACCTTGTCAGAGCCCTCTCCGTGCTCCCAGGTGTGTCTGAGGTGTAGGGGTGGAGTAGCAGCCCCACTCCTACAATGCTCACGTTCTGTCCTTGTGAATGAATTCTGTTTCATCTCAGAGGCTTGCAGCAGGAGTTGAGTTTAAATGAGGATTTCAGGGCAGCTTTTAGGAGAATTCCCATTTTTCCAACGTGATTGGGACTCACCCTGTGGTGCAGATTCTCTCTGATGAGGCTGATTTGCTCAGTGTCCCAGTCATTTTATTTAAAACTTCCTAATTTGGTGATTCCTGGTTGCTGAAAGCCCCATCCAGCCCAGCCTTGGACACTTCCTGGGATGGGGCAACCAGAAACCAAAAAAAAAAAAAAAAAATAATTAAAAATTAATTTCAGGTCAATTCAACCTTTGCAGAATTGACTTTTACAGAAGAAATCTCCACAAATCCCCTCTGATTTCTGACAAGGAGTCGCCATTGTTCAGAAATCCAACGAAAGTCTGAATCAGGTGGGATAAAGTGGGAATAATTCAGCTGAGCAAATAATGCCTCTCCATAAAATGGCCTGGAATAACACGCAGAGGATTGGAAAAACACGGCAGTGACCAAGGAAAATACCACTGCATCCATATTAATTTTTCATTTTCGGTCTGGAGAGAAACCCTAAGTCACTGTTAAAGTGTATTTTGAATTTTTATGTTCTTTTTCATGCCCTGATAGAGCAGACTGGGACTGTTCAGGAAAGGCCCTCGGCGTGCCTGAGTCACCTTCAGGGGAAATTAAGCACATGCTTAAAGCTGAGCTTGCTCCCAAACTCGTTGCTGATTCCAGCATCCCAAATTCCCGAGCCTTGCTGGAAAACAGCTGAAATTTGGCATTGGCTGGAAATTTTGTTGTAGCAAACAGCCAGAACAGAAGAAATATTTCCACTGTGTTGTTAAAATCTGGAGGAATATTGTTTTAGGGAGAGCTTTTATTGCATTGTCTGCAGCCTGAGAAAGTCCAGAGCAGCAAAATCCGCCCGAAAGCCGTTTTGATGGAGCTGGAATTTTCTAATTCCTCATGTCAGTGTGAGCGGGATATATGGAGTGCACACAGTGGGATTTTCAAAACAAGGTCCCTGGCAGCTTTAAATAATTATTGGGAATCAAGAAGAGATTAAACAGCCTTTCCTCCATCTCCCGTCCTCATCCCTGCGCCTGCTCCGGGTCCCTGGGCGGGCAGCGGGAATTGAGGGTGCCTCGGGAAGCTCCCGCTCTGCTCTTGGCCGGGATTAAAAGATTCCAATTTCCCTCCTGGGTTTTTCTCACTTAAAACCCCCCCACGGAATGGCTGCACTGGGGAGGTGTTTACAGGAACCCAGTGTGGGGGAGCCGGGCTCCAGCCGGGGCTGTCAGAGGATGGGAAGCGGCAGCAGCCGCTGGATTTGGGAGCCCGGAGCTTCCCAAATTGAAATGTTGCAGAACTGCTTGGAGGGGAAGGGAAGGAGGAGATGGATATTTGGGAAGGGCAGTGTCCTGTGGATGGGATTGATGGATTTTATTGTGCTGGCAGCGTGGGGGGCATCCAGATCCTCGGGATGCTGGCAGTGGGAGAGGCTCCTGCTGCCTGGAATTCCTGTTGGGATTCGCTGCACTGACAGCCCGAGCCTCCATGTCTGCAGGGAAAGTTCAGCCCCTGGATTTGGGAGCAGGGGTTGGGATTGCTGACAGGAGCTATAATGGGATCTGGGGTCACCATTCCTGCCTTTCCAAGGGGCTGATCCAGGGGCTTCCATCATCCTGGGAATGCCTCATCTGCTCCACACAGAGTTTTGGGAGCAGTGTCAGGACTTGGTGCTGCCTCTCCCTTTCACCTGGGATGCTGCAGGAAAATATTCCACAGGGAAAAGAGATCAAATCTGGGATGGATCCCCATCCCTCCGCTCTGAGGGCGGCTCACGGGATCCATCCTGGTGCATCTGCAGCTGTCTCTCATTCTCTGTGCCTTGGGAGCAAAATTCCCGGCGGATCCCACTCCAAGGAGCTTCCCTGTGTGTTTGTGGTGCCACACTGAGACCAGCACGGAGCCGAGGGCCAGGTCAGCTGCAGCAGAAAAGAAATTCCATCTCTCTCCATCCTTGTTCTGTGGAAAGGGACGAGCTGGGATAGGGAGTTCATCCCCCCAGCCCCAAATGCCAGGGATTTGCTGCCCTTCCCACCGTCCCCGCTGCCTCTGGCCTTGCTGGGAACGAGCACCAAGGTGTTCCGCAGATTTTTGGCTCTCCATGGATTTCCAGGCTGCCTGGCCGCCTTTTTTAGCCCAAAGGTTTGTGGGGTTTGTTTTTTCCCTGTTTTTCCCTCTTCCCCAGCTGTCAGTTCATCCCAGGCATTGCTCTGAGCTCACTTGGATGTCGCTCCCGCCAGGGATCATCGCGGCATTTCCCATCACTCCGGAATGTGGCGTTTGGGGTGATGGAAACGTCTCCTGCTCCTTATCCAGACTGAACCCTCTCCCTCCCTTCCATGGGGCAGCTGCCAGGGAGCAGTGGATGAGTCCCCATCCCAGGAGATGAAGGATCTCTAGGACACCCTTGGAGTGCTGATTTTAGGGGTCTTCTCCAGCCTCAGGATTCTCTGAATTCTCTTTGCTGATGCAGGTGCAGCAGGTGAGCTCCTCCACTAAAGAATTCCTGCGACCCAGGAGCTCTCTCCCTAAAATATTTTCCTTGTGGAGAAGTGGGAATCTTGGGCAGAATGTCCTGAGTTGGATCTACAAGGATCGTGGAATCATGGAATGGTTTGGGATAAACGGGACCTTAAAGATCATCTGAGTCCAACCCTTGCTATGGGGAGAATCCATGCAAAGGATCATGGATCCAGCTCCTGATCCTGCCCAGGACACCCAAAATCCCACCCTGTCCCTGGGAGCGTTGTCCAAACGCTCCTGAAGCTCTGGCAGCCTTGGGAATGTGACCATTCCCTGGGGAGCCATTCCAGTTCCCACCATTCTTCCTTGCTGAAGAGTTCAGGAGAGCTTTGCGGAGCCTTTATCTCCAAACCTCCATCCTAGGGAGTCACTTTAGAAAAGGCTGGAGGTGGCTGGAGGTTGGAGAGGTTTTTGGGAAGCAGTGGGACACAGTGGGAAGCACAAGGTAGAGCAGAGGGCTTGAATCTCTCAAAATTCCATCCTGATTTTGCACTCAGCTGTTGATTTCTAACAGAGCTGGGCCAGAGGAGGTCCCTGAGCCCTGGGAGCTGCTGGGGTGTGACCTCAGCTCGTGTTTCCCGCAGGGCTCCGGAGCCGGAGCTGCTCTCACGTGAAGCCGCTCCGGGAGTGCAGAGATGAGAGAGCTGCATCCAGCCTCCCCAGATTGCAATCAGCTTTTATCCCTCCTCCTGTTTCTCACTTCTGAAGTTGGGAACAAACCCAACTCTGTATAAATGATGTTCCCGAAGGAGACTTCGCTTCCCACTTTGCTATTTATAGAGGGCCCTTTCCTCGTGCATATGGGGAGCAGCTTGATTTCCCCATCCTCAGCAGCTCCTGTTTGATCTCTTGTGCATCTTCAAGGAACGGGGATCAATAATTGATCCATGCAAGACTGAACTGAAGGTTTAAAATGGTTCAAAGCCAGGTTGGATGGGGCTTGGAGCACCCTGGGACAGTGGGAGGTGTCCCTGCCCATGTCAGGGGTGGCACTGGAGGGGCTTTCAGGTCCTTCCCACCCATTCCATTGTGGGATTCTCTGATTGTCGCAGCCACATCCTGAAGATGCCCAGCCCACTCCTGTTCTCCTTCTCCTGCCTCCACCTCCACCTTCAGGACTGCCTTCCTCTCCCACTGGCATGGCCCAGTTCCAGGTTCTTCCCCTCCTTCACATGCCCTGGCCCAGCCTCAGGAATAACTTGGTGCTTCTTCAGCTACCCCTCATGTCCTGATGTTCTGCTGCTAATCCTGCTCAGTCCAGTTCAACCAGGATGAATGAATATTAAATATAAAATCAGGAGCTGATCAAGGGACCTGAGCATCCAGGAACCCCCTGACATCACTGAACTTCCTGCAGGTTCCTAACGGGGTGAGGAGCATCATTATTCCTCAAAAAGCCACCCTACCCAAACTAAAGAGGCTGAGGAATTGGGATCATCCCATTTACATTCCCGCTTCCACCCATGAACCAAATCCACCGCTGGTGCAGCTCACACTTGGTTTTTCAGCTCTCAGCAGTTTCTAACAGGTTTGAACCATGTGCCAGGCCTGGCTTAAAAGAATTCCAGGACACCTCAAGTGACATTTGTTATCCTGTGAGTTGTGCAGCTCCATTTCCACATTGTCCTTCTGAGGGAAAACGAGGAGCGTGCCAAGATCTTCCATCGGCCCAAAATCCTTTCCACACTCCCTTGGCTGCATCTCAGCCTGCTCTTCTGCTGCCTTCCATGGATGACCCCGTTTAGAAGAAACTGAAGCACCCAAGGAAGTTCTCAGGATGAGAGGGAAGGGATCGTGCTGACCTGGATCCCATTTTTGTGCTGGGAGTTCCATGGAGCCAGGGTTCTGTGAGATGACAGCTGTGACACCACCGTCACGAGCTCTGATGTCTCTCCAAAACCTCCTTTCCCTCTTGTCTGCTCAGCGGCTTCGCTCGAGTCCCGAGCTGGGGAAATTTGGGCTGTGTTGGGATCAAAGCTCTGCTCGTGTTCCCCGCGAGTTTCAACACTTGCGGTTGCCGGGTGCCCTGGCCAAGCTCGAGCTGTTCCTTTCAACACCCGCAGCTCCTGCTCCTTCCAGGGGTGATTAGGCACGGAGCTCGAGCGGAGCCGGCATTGAGGAACTCGTTTGAAGGCCTGGGACAGGGTTTTACATAATCATCAGGAGTTGGTTTAATTAGGCTCAGCAAAACGTTCCACTTTTTACTGCCCTGCTCGGAGTCACGGCTGAGTTGTGGAGGAACCGTGAAGACAGAAAGAATTCCAGAGGAGAACGAGGTCACGGGGAGTGGCTTCAGAAGGACACATTTCCACCTCCTTGAGATCCCCAAACCTCCACACACGGCAGCTCCTCAGCCAAGCACAGCTCCCATCTCCGAGAATCCCAGGATGGGTTGGGTTGGAGGGACCTTAAAGCTCATCCCATTCCAGGCAGGGACACCTCCCACTGTCCCAGGCTGCTCCAAGCCCCAATGTCCAACCTGGCCTTGGACACTGCCAGGGATCCAGGGGCAGCCACAGCTGCTCTGGGAATTCTGTTCCAGCCCTTCCCCACCCTCCCAACCAGGAATTCCTTCCCAAGATCCAATCCATCCCTGGCCTCTGGCACTGGAAAGCCATTCTTCCCCTCCCAATGTTTTAATTATTTTGAAGGGTTAAAGACTCATGCTGTGAATTTGCCGTCACAATTCTGATACGGATATCCAGGATTTTAGCCTAAAATACGAATATTTAGATGCAAATTCGTCACACACAGGGTGCTGGAAGGGACCCACAAGGATCATGGAATCCAACTCTTACAGAATTGGGTCTGATGGTCATATCCATTCCAGGGAATCATCAGTGCAATCAGGGAATGATCCACGTGAACGTTCTGTGCAGCTGCAGAGAGGAACATTTAATTAATTCCGAGGCAATTACCCTGACGAGCCGGTCCAGCTCCGAACAGGGACATTTTCCCAGTTGCTGTGTGGAGGCCAGATGGGAACACAGGCTGTTATTAGGGCTTGGCTTGCCACTGCTGAGGTTCCTGGCAGGTAATCAGTGTATTTTTCCCATTTGGAGGTTTGGATTTCGGCGTTCTGGGAATTAGGCCCACAGGGACGTCCAGGAGATGTTTCAGTGTGAATGGAAGGTTTATTTTCTTTTTATATTCCCACTAGGAAATATTCCTTGTCCTTGCCAAATACCAGGATGCAAATAGAAATCTCTGGGCTCTGTTTGGCAGCAGATGGAAAACTCAACCAGGCAGGAAATTTTCCAGAACTTAATGTGGACTCTTGGGATTTGGTAAAACCTGGTGTGGGTCTCCTCATTGCTGCCCTCCAGCACTGCTTCTCATAGGATCACGAAGGCTGGAAAAGACCTCCAGGATCATCCAGTCCAACCTTTGAGGTGACCTTTTGGTCACCTCCCACCATGCCCAAGCCCAAGGGTGAGGTTGTTGACCACGGTGACCTGCACTGGTTCAGTCACTGGGCCTGAGGCTTTGTGCCACCACAGCCAGGAGTGACCAGCTGCAAATGGTCCATGAGGTGCTGTCCTAACCCCCCTCATCCTCTGTGTGCTCTGCAGTTCATGGATTAAGTCTGGGGGGTTTTCTGCTCCTAATGAGGGGATTTTTCATGTGGACCTAATGAGGGGTTGCCCTTGGACCTCATGGGAAGTTACCCATGGACCTAATGAGGAGCTGCTCATAGATTAATGAGGAGTTGCCCATGCACCTCATGAGGAGTTGTTCATGTTCTAATGAGGAGTTGCTCATGGACCTCATAGGAGTTGCTCATGGACCTCATGAGGAATTGCTCATGGACCTCGTGAGAAGTTGCTCACATGGAATGAGGAGTTGCCCATGGATCTCATGAAGAGTTGTTGATTGACCTAATGAGGAGTTGCCCATGGACCTGATGAGGAGTTTGGCTCTGCGGCGCCGCCTCTGTGAAGGCAGGACCTGCTGGTGGAGCCAATCCCCCTGGGGCTGTTGTTGCTGGGAAAGCTGGAGGAGGTTCAGCTCCATCAGCAGCCCGAGGAGTGTGGAGGGCGAGGATGTGAGGGCGGAAAGGAACCACCTGTGGTGGTCAGCAGGAGCTGGGTGCACCATCTGGTGGATGGAGAAGGGGTGAATGGCATGGCCAGGAATGTCCAAACTTCTTCTCATGGGATGGGACTGGAGCTGTGGGGCAGAGGGACAGGTTCTGTTCCCTGTGCTGCTGGATTTGGGAATCCTTGTTCCAACCTTCATGGAACCAAAATGCTCCTTCCTCCATGTCAAACTTCGGGGATGTTCACCTTAAAGGGTTGTAGTGCTATTCCTGTGGATTGTAAAATCATGGAATGGTTTGGAGGGACCTGAAATCCCATCCAGTGTCACCCCTGCCATGGGCAGGGGCACATCCCACTGTCCCAGGGTGCTCCAACCTGGCCTTGGACACCTCTAGGGATGGAGCAGCCACAGCTTCTCTGGATTAACAGTTTGAGTTGATGATCGTAAGGATCTTTTCCAACTTGAATGATTCCATGATTCCATCTGTGCTGGAATCATGATCCATCACATTCCCTGGAGCAGTTTGGAGCTGGCTCCTTCCATCCCTGGGTGTGAGTTTGACGTTGGCAAAGCCAGAACTGGCCCAGGGGGAAGCTCCCAGTAACAGCAAACAGTGCCGGGGGTGACCTGAGGGGTCGAATTAGGAATTGCTGTTTTAAACCAAACCAAACCCACCAACAAAAAGCTGGAGAACGTGGTCAAGCTCTGATATTCCAAATATTTGAAGGTGAAAATAAATATATTGAAGTTCTGTGGTGGTTGATCCACAGTTTCCTCACAGTAGGGGAGAAACTTTTCAGGGACATTGCATGTTTTTCTTTGTTTTGGGTTTTTTTAGCTCTGCCTTTGACTTTCACCCAAATTCCTATTTTCCTTTGACCAAATCCATTTCCTAAGAGTCTGCCCTGGCTTTTCCAACTGCTGCACAACTGGCATTGTGGCACTAAAGGCTCCAATCACTTGAAACTGTTGATGCTGATCAGTTTTATTTGTGTTTTCCTAATTTACCACCTGGCTATTTGTGGGGAACCGGCAGGGTTTGGGATGAGGTGAGGCTGGGACGCAAATGGTGACCAGAAACAGCAAAACTTCAAAATTGTAGAAGGTGAAAGTTGCTCACATCAGGTTCAGAAATTTATTCCACATCTGATATCAAAGTTGGTGATGATGTCATCGGAGAAATTCTGTCTTAGGCTGCCTCCCTGAGATCCTAAAAATCAGGGTAAAATGGAAATTGGTTCATTTTTGGGGAATTGGCTGCCAGCTCCTGGGGACCTGTGGTGGCTCAGGTGTCCCCTGGGTCAGACCTTTTGCTGGGGTCACAGGGAGGGACCTGCTCTGTTCTCATCCCTCATCCCAACCCGTGCTGGTTTCCAGGGAAAGGTTTGGACTTCAGTGGGATTATTGGAAAGAGGAAGGAAGCCCTTGCAGAGGTAAAGCCGCCCCTCACAGTCCTGCGCTGTCTGGAGGATTTTAGTGCTGCTCCTGAAGGTTTTATTTATTGGCTGTGAGGCTGAAGCCGCTGCTGCCGGAGCAGCCCTGGGAGCAGGGAGCGAGGGTAATTACCAGGAAATGATTCCGTGGCCTTCAGCAGGGCTGCGCTCCCTTCTTGGCTGCCTGAGCTGCAGTCTGGGAAGGAGAGCTCGTTCCTGGCCATTCCTGGAGGAGGGGAGGTGCAGGGTCAGCGTTTTCCCAGGTGGAGATCCAAGCTCTGCCCGTGCCGGAGCGTTGGAGCGCGGAGCTGCCTGGCATGAACATGGATCAGAGGCCCCTAGGACCTCCTGGATCCTGTAGGAAACCAGGATCGATAATGAATGTGGGGCAGTGAGGGGCTGATGCTCCCCCGAGACAACTGCAGAGCACCTGATCCCAAAAATTACGTTTGATGGCTTTTGCAGCTTCAGGAACGCGGAATATCCGTGGTTTGGGTGTGGCAGACTCTGTCACCTGCAGACTTCCTATGATGTGCACAATCCAGGGAATCACAGAGTGGTTGGGGTGGGAAGGGGCATTTAGGATCATCACATCCCATCCCTGCCATGGCAGGGGTGCCTTCCACTGTCCCAGGCTGCTCCAAGCCCCGTCCAGCCTGGCCTTAGACGCTTCCAGGGATCCAGGGGCAGCCACAGCTGCTCTGGAAAACCTGTGCCAGGATCCTTTGGGGACACCTCAGGGTGCACAGAGTGTCTGGATAGGATGGAGTTCAACAAATCTTCAATGTGAAATCAGTTCCAATGGATTTAAGATGTCCTAAAGGAATGGATTTTCTTACAGCCAAAATCTATACGGGAACAGAGGGAGCTGCCTTCCTCTCTGACCCTTGTTGTGAGAGGCATCTTCTTAAACAAATTTGTACTTAATCTTTTGACCTTTTCTCCTGAGCTGCTGCACCTTTCAGGATGTGGAACAGAACAGTTCAGGCAAAAAATTCCAAGGGAACCACATCCTGAGCAATCCCTCTGGAACATCCTCATGGCAGGTGTGGGTTTGATTCCACCTGCAGGGCTTCACTTTAGGCAGCAGAACATTCACCCTTGAGCACGGGGGTTTGTGCAGGGGTTGCCCTCATCTTGCAGGAGTTGGCTTGGTTGGACAAAGATGGGACAATTGGGATCTTTATCAGTGTTGGAAACAGGATTTGCAAGGATTGAGAGATTTAATTTATTTATCAAAGAAGAGAGTTTTGATTTGTGTTTAGAGAACACTGATTGTAGCCACTGTTTAAAATGAGAGGCCAAGGGTTGAGGAGTTGAAGGTCAAAGCGGGGCCATGGCTTGGGAGTGGAGTAAAGACCTCCAGGGATGATCCATCCAGGTTTGTGGTGGCCATTGCATCATCCCTGGAAAACCTCGCCAATCCCAGTGACTCATTTCTTCTAAAAGCTCAGTGTTCCAACCCCAACCCCTGACCTCGAGGTGGGCGTTAGTCAGTGGCCAGCTCCTCGTCTGCCTGGTTTGGGGTTCAGGACTACCTGAGCGCCGTGACCCTAAAACTTCATCCCTGTAGGAACAGGAGCTTCAAACCTCTTGTTTTTCTTCTTGTGGCGAAGCCCAGATTTTGAAAGCAAAGAGGAGCTGAAAGGGAAGGGAAACTGAGCTCCAGCTGGGGCAGCCAAGGATTTGGGAGCTGTGATTTGGGCTCTGATAACGCTCCCTGTGTGGCCCTGGGTGAGCTGTTAATCCAGGGGCGCCTCCCTGTGCCAAGTTCTCCAGGAGCTCCGCGCTCCCGCTGGAACGAGGCGTTTTTAACAGGCCGTTAATGTAAATAGGGAATAATTACCGGCTTTTATGGATATTTTGTTTATGACAAAGGGTGGCTGTGTTTAGGGGAGATGCCCATTTTCCAGACCTCCTTCATTTCACTCCTGGGAGATGTTTTGACTCTTCCAAAGAGGATTTTTCTTGACTCGCGGCCACCACTGCGGCGCTTGGTCCCGCCAAGCTCAGTGTTCTCCTGGATGGAATAAAACGTGTTTATGGATTTTGATGAAACTTGGAAATTCTTGGAGTGCTGAAGTCGCTGCGTTACGGGAAAAGGCATCAAGCTCTGACTCACGAAGGAGCTGACCTTGGGGGAGAGGGTGGCCTTGGACACCAGGGCTTGGCTGAGTCAGAAAGGGTTTTTTGGTTGTCTCAGGCGTGGATTTATTTTGGGAATGATCCCATGGCTGGTATCAGCTGCTGCCATGAAGGATGAGCCGTGGCCTTGGTGCCTCTCTCTGAATTTCCTCTCTTTGTTCCTCTCTGTATTTACATACTTTCCTCACCAAACCATTTCCAGGGTTAAGGGTTCTCTGTTCTCACTCCAGACCGAGGTGCTTGGGCAGCTTGAAAAGCACAAGGTTTTTTACAGGAAAAGTTCACTTTAAATGAGAAGATTTCAGTGTTCACAAAACCTGAGAGTTCAGCAGGCCAAGCCCAGACAGGGCCCAGCAGTGTCAGTTCTGTGCTCTGGGTTTATTCCAGGTGCAGAAACAGCTCAAGGTGTAACAATGATGATTTCCTCATCTGCAGGCTTTGAAAATCTGGCATTTAATGGAATCATGGAATGGCTTGTGTTGGGAGGGACCTTAAAGCTCATCCACTTTCACCCCATCCATGGGCAGGGACATCTCCCACTGTCTCAGGCTGCTCCAAGCCCCAATGTCCAACCTGGCCTTGGACACTGCCAGGGATCCAGGGGCAGCCACAGCTTCTCTGGGAATTCCAGCCCAGCCCCTCCCCACCCTCCCAGACACAAATTCCTTCCCAACATCCCACCCCTGGAAATCTCCCCTTTCCCAGTGGGAAGCCATTCCCTGGGTCCTGTCCCTGCAGCCCTTGGCCCCAGTCCCTCTCCAGCTCTCCTGGAGCCCCTTCAGGCCCTGCCAGGGGCTCGGAGCTCTCCCTGGAGCCTTCCCTTCTCCAGGGGAACATTCCCAGCTCTCCCAGCCTGGCTCCAGAGCAGAGGGACTCCAGCCCTGGAGCAGCTCCGGGGCCTCCTCTGGGCTCTCTCCAGCAGCTCCACGTCCTTCTGCTGTTGGCCCCGGGGCTGGGGCAGCTCTGCAGGTGGGGTCTCACCTGAGGGGCACAGGGGCACAATTCCCACCTTTCCTGCTGCCCTCGCCGGGGATCAGCCCAGGGCTGGGGGGGTCTGGGCTGGGCCCTTCCAGCCTCATCCACAACATCCCAAATCCTTCTCCCACGGCTGCTCTCCATCTCTTCTCCTCCCAGTCTGGATTTGTTGCCCTGTCCCAGTTTCAGGACCTTGCACTTGGTTTTGTCCCTCATGACCAGCCCAGTCTTACCAGGTGTAGCAGTTCTGGGTTTAATTTCCCTTTTCTTGCTGCCTGCAGTTGTACAAATCCCTTAATCCCATGTTTTTGTCAGCTTTCTGCCTGCTTTGCTTCCACTTTTCAGGAATTTTCCTTGCCTGTCTGCTCTTTGTCTTTTCTGCTTTGTTGCTGCTTCCTCTTTTATTGATGTCTGTTCCCTTCATTCCCTCAAGGATTGCAGATACGATCAGTGGAAAATAATTGCCAGGATATTCTTCAGTCTCCTGCTCTCTCCAAATGTTCAGGTACTTTGCTCTGATCACTAACTCTGTGCCCTGGAGAATAACCTGGACCTAACTCCCAGTCCGCCTTTGGTTTTCTTTGGGCTCCTGAGGTTGATTTTGTGTCACTGAACTGCGAACCTGCGTTCCCTGGCTGAGGACTGACACCTCACTAACCTTTGCTGTGGTTATAAATCAGCTTCCCAATGGAAAAACTCCAGGTTTTCCAGTCTGGGCATCTGCTGGGTTTGAAACAAGAGAGGATTTTCACCTAACTTCTGGAACTTGGATGTCAGAACCAAGTCCAGTCTTTGAGGTGGAGTCACACCAACATTTCCATGGCTGCACACCTGAGATGTGCAATCTGCTCACCCCAAATGTGCTTTGCTGGCCCACCTGCCATTGGATTGCAATCCCAGAGTTGTGATTTCCATGGCTATGATCCCATGACCTCCCTCAAGTGTTCACAATATTGAGATTTTTTTTTCCAGTTCTTCAGGGGAAAAAAAATAAATCATGAAATCCCTGACTGGTTTGGGTTGGAAGGAACCTTAAAGTCCCATCCAGTCCCACCCCTTGCCATGGGACAGCTTCCATTATCCCAGGTTACTCCATGCAACCTGGCCTTGAACACTTCCAAAAATTCCCTTTTAGAGAAAGAATCCATTGGATTGTTTGAATGTTCCCAAAAAAAGAAATCAAGGATAGACCTAACCAGCCAATGATTTCTCTGTGGATCTCTTGCTTCCCATATCAGCCCCTGCACATCCTAACACCAGATTTCCCTTTGTCAGCTCGAGCTTTTCCCTTTATTCCATTTGTCATGTCCCCTTTTTCTTTTTCCCTCTTTTTTTATGGCCTCTTTAACTCCCATCTGCACCAGGTTTGCCTTTTAACCAGCGTGGCCGCCCCGCTCAGTTGTGGGATTGTGGCTTCTGGAGCATCTCGTTAAAATGTTCTTAAACAATTTTCAATTAGGCTTCATATTTTTCTGATTACGTTCTTTCTCCCCACTGATTTGCCTCTTAATTATTTTCAGCTTGATGGAACTGGTCCTCTTTAAAATGTGTGTAGGTTGTGTGTGTGTGGACTATTGGTGGTGCTGTTTTATTCCTAATTTTTATATATTTTTGTGTGCCTGCAGACTTGTGATCAAGTCACGGGGTTTTTTTTGAGTTTTAGCTGTCAAAAAAGTGGGAGAAAAAGTGGCTGCTGGTTGTAAAACTGAATTTTTCCAAGTGGGGGTGCTTATTTAGGGGTTTGTGGCATTTAGGGGATGGTGGTTCTGGAATGGGGGGGCGTCATCTCCAACCCTTTGATGTCTGGGCAACCTCAGCTCCTGCTGAACTTGGTGTGGTTTGTTTGATCAGAAAATTAAGGGATGGTTTGGTGGGAAGGGACCTTAAAGATCCTCTCATCCCACCCCTGCCATGGGCAGGGACACCTTCCACTGTCCCAGGTGGCTCCAGCCTGGCCTTGGACACTTCCAGGGATCCAGGGGCAGCCACAGCTTCTCTGGGAATCTGTGCCAGGGCCTCCCCACCCTCACAGGGAAGGATTTCCCCTTAATATCCCATCTAAGACAATCCCTGAATCCCAGGATCACTGAGGTTGGAAAAGCCCTCCAGGATCATCTAATTCAAGCTGTGCCCGATCCCCACCTTGGCACTGAGTGCCACGGCCAGGAATTCCTTGTGCACCTCCAGGGATGGGGGCTCCAAACCTCCCTGGGCGCTTCCAAGGCCTGACCACCCTTTCAGTGAAGAAACTGAAGAAATTTTTCCTGATTTCCTGTGAGTGAACTGGAAAAGGTGAGGAAAGCCCACGTTGCTGTGGAAGCAGAAGGCAACATCACTTCAGGCTGAGCCAAGTCCCACCAGGGTCACCTGGAGACCTCTCCTGTGACCTCGCAGTGCCAGGAACCCGAACGGGGATGGCTTTAGTGGTGGAATGAGCAGGGAAGGGCCGTGTGGGAGAACCAACGTGCAACAACCACCCACGGGAGAAAGACCCGGATCTGTCCCCCGCTGGGCAAAGGACCGGAGCGTCTCCTCCACCGTCCCGGCCCCAGTGAGGTGTCCTGGGTCTCTCCCTGGGATTGTGCTCTCTGGAGAGCTCCTGGCTGAGCTCTCCCAGCCCTGCTGCCTCGGGGCTGCGTGGGGATGCTCCGGGGGGCGGGATGATCCCGCGTTACCCCCGTGATGACCTTTTCCCGGCGCGGGATGGAACCGATCAGCACCGATGTCGCCGCTCAGCAGTGGGGCCGCATCTGCAGCTGCTTAGTGACCCCTTCACACGATGTGCTGCTCGGGGTCATCTGGTTCCAGTTTCACCAGAAACAGAAGGAAATGTTGGGAACATACTTCCCTACATCCAGTTTCACTTGTTGTGGATACTTGGAATACTTCGGAACCCACATCTTTGGGGTTTCCAGGAGGGGTTTTGGCCAGCGAGCCCCGGCGACCATTTGAGATTTGGGTTTTTTTGATTCCAGAAGTGCCCCGGAGGTTGCATTGTAGGGCCTTTCCTTATGCAAAACATAAAAGTGCTGCTTTTTTTCAAATTATAACCATATTTTTCATTAAAATCAGTTGGAGTCCCAATAAACAATCGACTCCGAAAAATTTTCCAAATGTTCGCTGCAGCGCCGTTTCTATTTTTAATTATTTTTTAAAAAACTGGAGGTTTTTTTCTTGAAAAAAAACCCAAAAACACAGCTTGGCTTAGAACTTAAAGAAGCCATCTAGTAAATCATGAAAAATGCACATATATAGCTCCTTATTGCAATATAATTAAAACCTACTGCACTCTGGAGTGTCAGAATCCCTCTGTGGCCGTGTCCGATGGCTTCTCCCGTTTGCCTTATCGTGGGAACTCCTCCTTTCTGCTCCCAACTCTTCCCAAAGCTTCTCCCAGCGTGTTTGTACATTTGTTTTATATAAGTTGAGTGCTGTGATCCTATAGGGAGGGATGTGAAAAACTCTTCAAAGTGGGAGCTGCAGAAATTCCTTTTTTTCTGGGCGCTCAGGCAGAATTTCCACCCCCATCACTCCTCGGGGTTGTAATTTTTAGAGTTTATTTGGAATTTCATTGTTTTATTCTTACCTGATGCAATCTGTATTTGCTGTCATAAAAACCCAACCCACAGCTAAGAGCAAAACCCCTGAGTTTTGCATCAAAAGTTGTAATTTTTGGTTTCTACAAAGCAAGTGAAGGTGCCTTGGTTAAATATTTGGGGTTAAAGTTTTTTATTGTGAGCTGGAAGTTGAGGAATATTTTAGGATATTCCTGCAGTGCAACCAAGCGTCCAATGAAAATCCTCCTTTCAGGAAAGAACCAGGTGCTGGGAGAAGTGGTGCTGATGGGGAACCTGTCCCTGGTGCAAAGAAAAATTGGATGAGAGGAGAAAACGTGGAGTTTATCCATTTACCCATTTTTGTTCTACTTTAATGTATTTTCCATGGTTCATTGCAGTGTCTGCTCAGCTTGGGATGAGCCAGGGAGTGAATTTGACTGATCTAATCCTGGGCAGGTGGGATGGAAGGTGAGATATCCGAGTTTTGGCTTCAAAGTGAAAAAAGTAGGTTTAGATGGAATATTGGGAAGGAATTCCTGGCTGTGAAGGTGGGGAGGGGCTGGGCTGGAATTCCCAGAGAAGCTGTGGCTGCCCCTGGATCCCTGGCAGTGTCCAAGGCCAGGTTGGCCATCGGGGCTTGGAGCAGCCTGGGACAGTGGGAGGTGTCCCATGGCAGGGGTGGAAGTGGATGAGCTGTCAGGTCCCTTCCCACCAAACTATTCCAGGATTCCCTGTAGATATTGACTGGAGGATTTCCTGATGGGTGTCACCGGCAGCTGAGCCGGTGGAGTTGGGAATTTTTCCTGCCTGGACCTTTCCAGAGCCCTTGGCCAGGAGCAGCCGCTGCTCTGGGGGCAGAGCTTTGTCCCACACGAGTCCCACGTGGTTCAGGTCACCCCCTCGGCCAGCCGAGCCCTTCCAGTGCTCCTGGGGGTTGTCCCGGCCAAGTGGAGCAGCCCAGGCCAAGGAATTCCTGGAGCTGGTGCCCAGCACTGGAATCCCAGTGACATCCTCTCCATGGAAACCACTCCCGTGCTCCCGAAGGCCGGGCAAGGGCAGAAGGGGAAGTCGCTGGAGTCGTTTCCTTGTGCTCAAAGCTTGTTCTGCTCCCAGTGACCGATCCCAGCCACTGATGGGATAAATCCATGGAATTATTTGGCTTTTCAGCTGCTCCGGGGGCAGTTCTGGTGTGGGACTGGTGTGAAAGCCATTGGAAAGGTCTGTTTTCCATGGATGTTCAGGATGTGCAGTTAAGGGTGGAAAGTTCCTGCTGGATGTTAGCAAGGTTTCGTTTTTCCTGAGGGACGGGAATGGCAAAGTGGGAATCTTGGGCTGAGCCCTCAGGTGGACACGACCTGTTTCAAAGGAGAGCAGAAACGTGGGTTTAGGCTTAAAAATTACAGCTTTAATCTGCTCATTAAGTGTCTGTAATTATCAACAGGTACTAATTACGACTTGTGAGGGTGCAGCACAATCGATTTTGGTTCTGCTGAGGCCCAAACCCCCTTTGTGCCAGGAGGTTTTTGGGATTGGTACTAAACTCTCTGCAGAAGCTCTCATCCCTCTGAATTCCCTGCAGGTCTGTAGGAATTTCTCCTGGAGTCTCCCCATCTCCTGGACTGGCCACAGGGTGTTTGGCATTGAGGTGCCACCTGCAGCCGTGGCTTTGGCCAGGCTGAGCTGCCCGGGGCCGGGAGTGGGTGGAAGGAATTCCGCCCTCTCTGTTGAAAGACCATTGTTCCTTGTGGTGATCCCGGCGCTCGGCGTTATCTTCCCGTGGCTCTGTAAATCCTGGGAGTTTGACAGGACCTCCCACAAGGATGGCAGCAGTTCCAGAGCCGCTGCAGTGCCGCGGCTGGTGGGTCCCTCAGAAGATGAATGGTTTTCTGAAGTTTGCCTGAGCAACAGCTCAGTGACTTCTTAGACTCCAAAGTGCCTTAACTCCGTTCCCTTTCCTTTCATTGTTTCCCTCCGGAGTTTCTCCTTTGCAGTGGGCAGGTCCTGCCAAACTCAGGATGGAATCTCTGCCGAAAGCCCCCCAGAAGAGCAAAGCCTCACTTTGCTGAACTGGGAGGAACCTGGGATGACTCTTCTGGTGAGATTGGGATCTCTTTCAGCACATCCTCACTCCTTGTGCTGGGTCCTTAATCGTGCCTGGCTGGGGAGCCTGAGGAATTTGGTAGGAACATCGTGGATACTCCGAATCCTTTCACATTTTTACTGTTGACTTCTGTAGGGAACGGGCATCCATCAAGAGGACAAGGATTTGTCATTGTTCCCCGAAAAAGGGCAGTGGTATTGTTAAAGCCCAATGGGAACCCTTTGGAACGAGGAGCCTCCAGGGAGAAATGCAAATTTATATTGACTTTTAAGACAGACATTGCCCAGAAGTCCCTTTTAAATCAGAAGATGGGAAGATTGTTTTATCTTTGGTAACTCTTTCCAGAGGACCTACAAAGCTGAGGCCATGGGCCACAGCTTTTGGGGTGAGGAGCTGCTGTCACTTGTTTTCCGAGGCTTCGTGGTGGGGCTGGGAGTTGATCCCAAGGCGTGGTCACAGGGCCCCTTTGGCCGGTAGGATCGGTCATTTGGAGTGGCAGTTGCCACCTTTTCTGGAGGGAAGAAGGGATGAAAGGAGTTTTATGTGGCTATTGAGGAGGTTTATTGATCCCAGATATGGTGGCTCCAGGACTGTGGGAAAACAGGCTCCCTTTATGGCAGGAGTAAATTGTGGGGGATTGCTTCACTGGTCAGCCCATGAAGGGCTGGCTTGGGGCATGGGAATGGTTTTGGTCATGGATCAGATCAAATCCCCCCTGCTGGGCTCCGTCTCCTGCTTCCAGATCTGTTCTCAATACAGACCACAGGAGTTGTTTACCAGAGTCTGTCGTGGCTTGTGTTAAACTGCCCCGTGGGGTCCCAGGATCCCATCAAACCCCATCCCTGTTTGCCCACAGGCAGGCAAACTCCAGTTCTGAAACTTCCCAGTCAGGAGATCCGGGAACAGGGATTGTTGTATCCTCATAAACGGGGGCAGATTTTATGGCAGGGCCTGTCACGATGGGACCAGGGGTGAGGGCTGGAACTGAAGGAAAGTGGAGTTAAATAAGATACAAAGAGTCAGTTTCTCAAAATGAGAGTGGTAAACCCTGGCACAGCTGCCCAGAGAGGTGGGGATGCCCCATCCCTGGAAACATTCCAGGCCAGGTTGGACAGGATCTGATTTAGTGGAAGATGTCCCTGCCCATGGCAGGGACTGGACTAAAGGACCTTTGTAGGTCCCTTCCAACCCAGCCCAGTCTGGGATTCTATGAAATAAAGAATTTTTTCCAAATATTTTCAAAGCCATCTTCTCCAGAGTGTGATATTCCAATGTCTACTTGGACATTTTGACCGTGTTTAATTAGAAGTCCTGAATTCCTGGGATAACGATGGTGTTTGGCTGTTCCTCCTGGGGCTGTTGTGTGTGGGATGTGGATGAATCCCATCTCTGCTTCCTCTGGAATTCACCCACTTGTTGAGATGCTTCTTTTAGTCAGCATTTAGGTCTTTCCCAGTTTTTATTCACCTTTCAGCCCAAAATTCCTTGTCTCCAGGGTCTTCATGTCACATCCTCAGTGCGGCTTTTCCATCCCTCCCGATGGAGGCCCTGATCTTTCCTCTCCTCCCGGTGCTTCCCCTGGTGGCCCTTGAGCTCCAGCTCCTATTCCCGGCCATCCCCACAACCTTCCAGCCCTGTTGGTGGCTGATGTGTGGATTCACTTCTGCACCACTCCACGTTCCCAGTTTTCCCTCTCTCCAGGTGTCTCCGTTCCCTCAGGCCAGGCCGGAGCCCTGCTCAGGGATTGCTCTTTAAGCCAGGTCATGTTGGTGCCCTTGGGGAGTTCATGACAACTTCCCACAGCAGCCCCTCCTGAGCACGAGGACCCTCAGTTTTCCTTCCTTTTCACGTTTCCCACTCTGGAATTAGAATTTCCTCCCTCAGTGAGGGGAGCACCCAACTTCCCTTTCACTCGTCGTGGTGCCACATCCCAGGGTTATTTTTAAACCTGGTTTTACTCCGGCTCGTGGCTCCAGGCTGGGCGGGGCAGGAGCTGCCAAGGGGCAGAAATCCTGTCTGGTGTCCCAAGGAATGCTTGGAAAAAGGCTTAGGAACAGCCTTCCTTGTCCCTTGGGAACGGCAAGGGGACAGCGTCCTTCCACAGGCCCTTCTTCCTCTTTGGAGTCTTCTTGGGAATCATCTTCTTCTTCTTTGGAATCATCTTTGGAATATTCTTTTGCTTTTTTTGAATCTTTTTTTCTCCTTCTCAATCGTCTTTTTCTTGTTTGAAATTGTCTGTTTGGGAATCTTCTTAGTTTTCTTCTCCTGCTTCTGGTTTTTAGGAATTTTTCTTCTTTCTGATCACTTGACTTTTCCAGTTGCAAACGGATTGTCCTGTATTTTTTTCCAGGATAGGGAGTTGCAAGTATTTTTTGGTGGGTTCTGTGTAGGATGTTGATCCTGTCCCTCTGTGGTGTTGCTCCTCATGGCTCACAAAAAGAACGTCTGGGGATCCTCGTGCAGTGAGGATGAGCTGCAAACCTCTCCTTAAAATGGAAACTATCCATGAGATCCCATGGGTGAAATCCTATTTCCAAGAAGTGTTTGCCTTAAACACCAAAAAGAACCATTGGGAAGAAAAGCTTTCTTTCAGATCTTTTGGGTGAAGTCCTCTTTGTAAAGGTTTTAAGGAAGCTTTTCTTCCCCTGATACAAAACTCTTGGGAACAGACTGGGGGGTTCCTAAAATCAGGGAAGGGATTCATGGGAATGGCAGAAATGGAATGGTTGGAAGATTTTTTTGTCTCAGGCCTCAAGATACAGGAGAGTGAGGGAAAATGCTGGGCTGTGGAGTACTGAGGAGAATTTTTTTATTCTTTGGAAAAATATAGGATCTGTTTAGAGAAGCAGGGACTTGTTTCTTCTCTCCCCCTCACAGGGAACAATTCCTTCCCAATATCCCACCTATCCCTGTCCTCTGGCAGTGGGAAGCCATTCCCTGGGTCCTGTCCCTCCAGCCCTTGGCCCCAGTCCCTCTCCAGCTCTCCTGGAACCCCTTCAGGCCCTGCCAGGGGCTCGGAGCTCTCCCTGGAGCCTTCCCTTCTCCAGGGGAACCTTCCCGGCTCTTCCAGCCTGGCTCCAGAATCCTGGAATGGTTTAGGAGGGAAGGGACCTTAAATCCCATTCCTACCCCATCCATGGGCAGGGACACCTCCCACTGTCCCAGGTGGCTCCAAGCCCTGTCCAGCCTGGCCCTGATAAAGTCCTTGCAGTCTCCTACAGAATTCCATGAGCTCCTCTTTCCTCTTTTCCCACTCTCCCCACAGTTATCTGAACCATCTCTTTGCCCATCCTTTCTCCTGCTTTTCCTCAGCCACAACAAAAACCAGAGCCTTCCAAGGTGACCTTGGAAAATCCGTATTTCCCACATCCCACGGTTTTCCCTTAAATCCTCACATCCAAAATGCTCCCCAAGGTTTCTGTTTCAACCTCGGGAAGAAAGAGCCGGCCGGGAATCCCCCTGAACGTTCCGGGCTGGTTCCTGCGGCACGATGGGGTTGTAGGAAGTGTTTTTGAAAGGATGGCTGGAGCAGGGAAGGGCGGCAGACGTGTTCCTGCTGCTCCCGCGGCTCCTGGGCTGAGCAGCCCTCAATTAGCGGGGCAGTAACGAGGCCGTGGCTGCGTCCTCCGCGCCTGGGCCCGAGCCAGAGCCTTTCACTTCATCACTCCTGACTCGTTGCAGTAGCTCCACAAAGTCCTCACAAATCTTTGGAGCTGAGCAAGAAATCAGGAGCACATTTCTGGTGTTCCCTCGCATGGCAGCTGCCGGGAGCTCCTTATTCCTCATTAGTGTCAGACTTGGCAGCTCCAGGAGCTGCAGATGGGGCTGGGGCAGTTCTCAGGCTCCAGGGTTGGTTCCAGGGCATCATCCACGGCCAACTTTTCCTTAATATCCCTCTGGGACTGTGGAAAACCTCTGGTTCCACTCACAAAGTAGGGAAAAATGAATTTATAAACTCTGCAGGACAAAGCTCTTGAGGTTTCCAGCCTTTTGAAACACCCAAAGCCCGTCACCTTAAATCAGGAGGGATTTGGGAACAGGGAGTGAGGCTGGAAAGTGGAGCTGGCCCTGGAATGAGCTCCGAGGCTTTCGGATGAAATCCTGGTTAATATTTCTTCAGTGCTTTCTCTTGAAGCATCTCCAAAGCGTTTGAAGAGCATTATTAAGAGTTTGGGAGATGGGAGGATCTCTCTTTACCACTTCACTTGGAAAGGGAAGAAAAAGGCAGCTTGGAATTTATTTGGAGGATCAAGAGGTTCCAGGTCCTTGAGGATTTTTCTGATTATTTGCAGAAGTAAATCTTTGGGGTTGTTCTGACAGGGGCTCTGCCAGTGGCTGTGTTGGGAGAAAACAAGGGATGTTTTTAGGTGGGATTATTCCTTGAATCCGTTCCTGGGAGCTCTGGGCAGTTCCAGCAGTGCTGCACACGGATTGGGACAAGGCAGGAAGGTGGTTTTGGGCTGCCTGCAGTTGTCTCCTGTCATTTTCTTCCTCAGCTGTCACCTGATTGCCTGAAATAATCCAGATTCTGTGGTTCTGAGGCAAAAAGGGAACAGATATCCCTGTAAAACCCCCAGGAGTTAAGGGAACTCTTCCCTCTCCCAATAAGAAAGGAAATTTAGGAGACTGAACAATGGAATTCAGTGGAGCCCAGGTTCTTGGATTCCCTTTGATCCCAGCTCTGACCACGGGCCTGGGGGCTGTTCCTGCCTTTGGCAGCTGTGGGTGGAGCTCAGACATTGGCAGGTGAATGTTGTTTTTTCCTTTTTTCCCCCTTTGTCCCATTTCCTGGAATTGGTGCCATCTCCTGCCTCCCTGCCCCATCCCATGGAGTTCCTCTGTCCCTGCTGCAGTGAGGAGCAATTCCCAGCAGGAATCCTGGACATCCACAATGTCCGGGTCAGCCGTGAGCCGTGGCTGGAGCCGCTTCCCCCTGCTCCAGAGCCTCTTCTCCGGACACATCCCTCTCCCTGCTGTGGGTGTGGGTCAGCAAAGCCTGTTGGGATTTTGGGAGACAAAATTCCACTGAAGTTGATGGGAAACCATCGGGGTTGGTTGTGTTGACTTTGACAGAGCTTTTCCTTAATCAGTGTGTTCCTTGTGATCCAAAGGTATCACAGAATGCCAGGATAGTTTGGGTCAGGAGGGACCTTAAATCCCAACCATTCCATGGGCAGGGACACCTCCCACTGTCCCAGGCTGCTCCAAGCCCCAATGTCCCGCCTGGCCTTGGGCACTGCCAGGGATCCAGGGGCAGCCACAGCTTCTCTGGGAATTCCAGCCCAGCCCCTCCCCACCCTCCCAGACACAAATTCCTTCCCAACATCCCAGCCCTGGAAATCTCCCCTTTCCCAGTGGGAAGCCATTCCCTGGGTCCTGTCCCTCCAGCCCTTGGCCCCAGTCCCTCTCCAGCTCTCCTGGAGCCCCTGCAGGCCCTGCCAGGGGCTCGGAGCTCTCCCTGGAGCCTTCCCTTCTCCAGGGGAACATTCCCAGCTCTCCCAGCCTGGCTCCAGAGCAGAGGGGCTCCAGCCCTGGAGCAGCTCCGGGGCCTCCTCTGGGCTCTCTCCAGCAGCTCCACGTCCTTCTGCTGTTGGCCCCGGGGCTGGGGCAGCTCTGCAGGTGGGGTCTCACCTGAGGGGCACAGGGGCACAATTCCCACCTTTCCTGCTGCCCTCGCCGGGATCAGCCCAGGGCTGGGGGGGTCTGGGCTGGGCCATTCCAGCCTCATCCACAACATCCCAAATCCCTCTCCCAGGGCTGCTCTCCATCCCTTCCTTCCCCATCCAGCCTGGGTTTGTGCTGGGATTGCCCTGATCCAGGTGCAGCTCCTGCCCTTGGCCTGGTTGAACCTCGTGGCCTTTACTCGCCACCTCCGAGGGTTTCATGTTCTGTTCCCAACCCTTTTCCCACCTGGATTTCTCTCCCCGCCGTTCCCTTGGATCAAGGCAGTGCTGGAGCCTCACTGAGCACTTGGGGGGCCACGTTCACACCTTGTGAAAAGCAGGTGCAGCCCCATGAACTCCAGATGGAGGCAAACCAGTGGAAACCCTTTGAAATTTTGTCCTTCAGCCTCCCTTACCAACCCCATCCTGCAGAGAGAGGAAAATTCACTTTAAAAAAGGGATTTTTTTCCTATTTCAGTAGCAGGTGGAGTCAGTTTCCTGGAACAGGGATGGCTCCATAAACCTGCTCGTTCCCAAGGTCTGAGCAGGGATGCCACACGTGTGGCACTGGTAGGGACTCAGGGAAGACCTCCCAGCTCCGCTTTCTTCTTTTAAAAGGCACATAAATGAAAATTGGAAAGGGCTGGAGGGGAGGTGCGAGATTTTTCCGGGGTTTTTATTTGCAGAGTTATGTTTTTTATCCTTAATAGATTTATAATATGCAGGTCCCTTTATTTGTTGCCATAAAATTAACCAGTAAATTTCAAATGGAAAAAAAAAAAAAGCCCCTAATAGGAACCACCTTTGCCGAGGCTGAAATGTTGCTGTGTTTAGGAAAGGTGGGCCAGGGCATTTTTCCCTCTGCCAGGTTTTCTCCTGGAGTGCCACATGTTGGAGGGATATAAAACTTTTACTAACGAGAACTTGGAGGAATTCTGACTTTCTAATTGCCCTTTTTTTTTTTTTTTTTTCCCTGGTACGAGCTGCTGTTTATTTTGGGCTCTTAAAAATGGGATTGTAATTTGGAAGTCTGGGAGTTTGAAACCTCGAGCGAGGAGGGCTGGGAGGGGTGGGAAGGGTCCAGACTGGTGGCCAGGGAAGGGCTGGGGGTGACTCTGCTGATACCCCTCCAAATTTCAATCCTGCAAATTCTGTCCTTGGCAGTGGGGTTTGGATCATTTGGATTTTATCCTTTTAGTGTTTTTTAAGTTATTTTTGAGCCAGGATTTCTTTGCAGTGTCCATAAAATAGGGACAGGCTGTTCCTGCTGGGAGCATCCCTGGTGTGTTGGGCTGAAGGATTCTGGTGACAGGGATTGGTCACTTGATGGTCTTGGAGGACTTTTCCAACCTTAATGATTGTGGGATTCTGGGATTTACCTAAATCCTCAGTTGTTGCTGGCTGGGACCTTCATGGAATGCATTGGGTTGAAAGGGATCTTAAATCTCATCCCACTGCAGCCCTGCCATGGGCAGGGACAATTCCCACTGTCCCAGGGTGCTCCAGCCTGGCCTTGGACACTGCCAGGGATCCAGGGGCAGCCACAGCTTCTCTGGGAATTCCAGCCCAGCCCCTCCTCACCCTCCCAGCCAGGAATTTCTTCCCAAAATCCCATCCATCCCTGCCCTCTGACAGTGGGAATTAATAAATAATTTCATTAATTACTGTAATGCTCCAAGAGGGATCAAGGTGCTGGGGAATTCTGTGGAAGCCCATGGAAGTTTTCGGTGCTGGATTAAAGTTTGGGCAGCGATGGCAATTTCCTTTCCCAGCCAATTTCAGTTCCCTCGCTCTCCCCGTTTTTCCCATTGTCCATTTCCCTGCCATCCCTTCCATGCTGTTGGCACTGTGGGAATGAGCTGAAACTTCCAATCCGGATCGTCATAAAGGGCTTTGTGGGGGTCAGGAATGACACCCTGGAAACTGCGTTTTCCCACATATTCCCAAAAAAATGGATTTGAGGGGGGAGAAGCAGAACTGGAGCTCTGAAACAAAAATGCCCCCAGCTGGGCTCCTCTGTGGTGTCCCAGATGTTCTGTGAGGGGCGTTTGGCACCAGAATCCTGCTGAGTTCTGAACCCACCGGCGACTTCAGTGGATTCAGCCGGAATTCAGCACAAAATCCTCCTGCAGCGCTGTTGGAATGGGATGTGGAAGATCCCCTCTGCCCTGGCAGGGACGGGGGCAAAGGTTCCAGTCCAGGTTGGGAAAACAACCTGCAGGAGTGTGGGAACGCTGGGAATGACAGCGGCGTCCATTGGGATGGGACACCCTGATTCCCTTTGGGATCCTTGTGCAGGGAGTGCAGAGGGAGAATTCCTGCAGCTGTGGAATACTGAACTGTAAAATCTATGGAATTAGGCCTGGATTAAATCCTGATTTATGCCTGGTGCTCACCCCTCAGCGTCCATGGAGGGAGAGCCAGGCTCTGTCCTGAGTTCAGGAGACCAGGATGGTCCCGGGCTGGGCTGAGCTCAGGCAGAGCCTGGTTAAGCTGAGCCTGGGACCCTCCCGGGTGGTTGGTTGGACACGGGGAGAGGCCGGGCAGGGAAAGAGAAGGAAAATCCAACCCTTCCAGGGCTCTTTGGCGGCTGAAAAAGCTCTTTGTAGTTTCCGCAGGCGCCTTTAGAGGGCAGATCACGTCCAGGGAATAAGGGGTTCGGGCCGTGCCCGATATTCCTGGTGGTGATCCGGAGGCTTGGAGCGCTCGGAATATGGATGGATTTTTTTGAAAGCGTAATTTGAATTCTGCAATAACTGGTGGTGCTTTCAAGGGTGACCATTAAGTGAATTTACAGCGGCGAGATGAGATCAGGTTTTGATTTATCGCTGTGGACTCAGAACCTTTTGAGGCTCAGAACTAAAAATTGTGGTGCGAGTGAAATATTAGTGATGGATGCAGGGAGAAAAATCCTGGGAACATACTGTGGGAGAGGAGAATTATGTAATGTGTTGACTAAGTTCATTTTTATGTTAAAAAAGACCACAAAAAGTGGTTTCAGTTGGGAGAGTTGGTTTTGGAGAGCGATGCTGAGTGCTGAATGTATAATTTCATTTTTCTCTGCTGTAATCTCTTCTCTAAATCCCCAACCCTCACGCCCCAGTGCTTACAAAAAAAATACATTTATCACCAGAGTATTTCCCATTATCAGAGGAATCTCTGTGAAGGCAGCAAAATGAAATCGAAGCTCTTCTGTAAAGTTGAAACTTTTCATATTGGGATTAAATATTCCTTAAAGTCACTGTGCTGGGGGAGGCAGGGCCTGGTTAATGCTGGGATTAATTAAAACCAGCACTAACCAAATCATGTTCTGCTTTCTTCTGCTGCTCCCCAAAGCTTGGGGATCCAGGGGAAGATGATTATTCCTGAAAAAGCCATTTTGTTCTTCCCCAGCCGAGCTGCTCTTTGTGGCTCAGCCCCTTTGGCAGCTGCTTTGTGGGTTTCTCATCAAAAAAACCAGAGGGGTTATTCCTAAACAGAATGAAAAGGGCTTCGTTCCAACAAGGATTTATCCTTTCTTTTTTCTAAATATTTTTTAAAAAAACCTCCTGAAGGTGGAGGTGCTGCTGCTGCCTCTGTTCCCTGGGATGAACAGGATTCTTGGGGTTCTTTGGATTTCAGGGTTCAGCCTTTAACTGGGATCCTTGCCCAGATTCCTGTTCCAGTTTTGATGGAAAAGGAAGAAAAGGACTGACATGATCCTTTGGGGTCTGTGCAGAGCATTTGGCTCTGTCCCACACAGCACCCCTGTCTCCAGACTGGACAGACGTGGAGTGGACAGATGGACACCCAGGGATGAGGGATGGGCTGGGTGCTCACTCCCAAAGGGCTGGGACAGTGGGAACCTCAGGAAGTGCAGCCGGGCAAGGGCGGGAGCTGCACCTGGATCGGGGCAATCCCAGCACAAACCCAGGCTGGATGGGGAAGGAAGGGATGGAGAGCAGCCCTGGGAGAAGGATTTGGGATGTTGTGGATGAGGCTGGAAGGGCCCAGCCCAGACCCCCCAGCCCTGGGCTGATCCCGGCGAGGGCAGCAGGAAAGGTGGGAATTGTGCCCCTGTGCCCCTCAGGTGAGACCCCACCTGCAGAGCTGCCCCAGCCCCGGGGCCAACAGCAGAAGGACGTGGAGCTGCTGGAGAGAGCCCAGAGGAGGCCCCGGAGCTGCTCCAGGGCTGGAGCCCCTCTGCTCTGGAGCCAGGCTGGGAGAGCTGGGAATGTTCCCCTGGAGAAGGGAAGGCTCCAGGGAGAGCTGCGAGCCCCTGGCAGGGCCTGAAGGGGCTCCAGGAGAGCTGGAGAGGGACTGGGGCCAAGGGCTGGAGGGACAGGACCCAGGGAATGGCTTCCCACTGGGAAAGGGGAGATTTCCAGGGCTGGGATGTTGAGAATTGGGGATTTGTGTCTGGGAGGGTGGGGAGGGGCTGGGCTGGAATTGCCAGAGCAGCTGTGGCTGCCCCTGGATCCCTGGCAGTGTCCAAGGCCAGGTTGGACATTGGGGCTTGGAGCAGCCTGGGACAGTGGGAGGTGTCCCTGCCATGGCAGGGGTGGCACTGGATGGGATTTAAGGTCCCTTCCCACCCAACCCATTCCATGAGGATTTAACTTTGGTCCATGGCTCTGGAGCACACAGCACTTTGGGGGAGCACCTGTGGCCTATCCCTGGAAACACATTCCTCTGCCATGGAAAGCAGGATAGTGGGGATGTCAGGACAGCCTTCAGTCCAGCAGGTTCCTCCCAGACACAGTGAACATTCCAGAGCCCATCTCTATGCCTCAGTTCCTGAACGTGTTCCCAGATCTCCAGCCACGGAACGTGTCCCATGGGGAATTTGTTATCCCAGGTTACTGAGGGAATGGTTGAGGATACTCTGGCTGCAGGTCTGGGATCTGAGTTAGATCCAAAGGATCTCTGCAGCTCTTCCCAGATCTCATTACAAAAGATCTGCAGGCTGTCCCTGTGGAAAAGCCAAAATCCTGTTTGGTCCAGGATTGACCACACTGGGCTTTATCCCAGGATTTGCTGAGTCTGTGTGTTCCAGGATAATCGGGCCCATCTCAGGGAGGTGCTCTGACCCTGGCCAGTCCCTCAGAATCCTTCAAAAACCCAGCCCAGGCCAATAAATGGAAACAAAAGCAGAATCTTGAAAGGAACCTTATCTCCAGGAGCCTGAGAGCCCGGGGAGGGCGGTGTGGAACAGCGCTCCGGGAACTCCCACGGACAGCGGGATCCAAGGATTCAGTCCCAGCCCGGCTCCAGGGGTAACTCCCTGGGTGACTTTGTGAGGGTCAGGGTGGTCAAGGAGAAGAAGTGGAGCATCCATGAACAATAATCCCTGTGTGCTCCCCTGGCTGGGGCTGGAGCAGCTCGTGCTGCAGTTCCTGCCACAGAGAACAGGGATAACAGGCAGGGTGTTCCGTAGGAAACCAGCAGCTTCCCATGGCTGCATTTCCCAGCTGGTGGGGAGGGAAAAGGAGAGGAAAACCATTGGGAAATGTTGGAATCAGCGTGCTCAAACCTCGTGGTTGGAGTGAGGGCCCTGTGTGGTGTCAGAGCTCGGGCAGGGGCAGCTCCAAGCTGAGCACACTCGGATGGTTTTTCCAGAATTCCCCCTGGATCAAACCCTGGAAAGCCCAGCCCAACACCTTCCCCCTTCAGTGAGATCCAATCCATGGCTGCTCTTATCCTGAATGTCCCGAGGGGTGAGAGTCCCACCTTCCCTGGGCAAGGACAGAGGTGGGGACAACACCTGGAGACCCCAGGGGCTTTGAGGAGAGGTGAGGGCTGGGGTGCCACTCCCTGCTTCTGGAGCTGGGAATGTTCCCGTGCTGGGAGAGATCCTGGGGGCTGGAATTTCACCGAGAGCCTTTGGACTGAGGAGGAGCTTTCCTGGCTCTCTGGGCTCGTTCCCGGCCCCAGAGCTGCACTGGGGGTGTCTCTGGTGGGAGCACCGAGCCCAAGGGAGGGCAGGGAAAGGCTCGGAGCAACCTGGGATAGTGGAAGGTGTCCCTGCCCATGGAAGGGCTGGAATGGGATGAGCTTTTCCAACCCAAACCACTCCGTGATGGCATGAACTGCCCAATTCTGTAATTCCATGGTTCTCTGATAGCGTGTCCTTAAGTCAAAGCCTGAATCAGTCCCTTTAATTCCACTTTCTCCTCTGCACCTTCATTCCCTTCTGGTTGGTTTTTTTTTTCTGAGGAAACAAAGCCTTTTGCCTGGATTTCTCCTTTTAAACAGTTTCACTGGAAAAAACCAAAGCCCAAACCCTCTTCCCTGTGTCATGCCTTGCTTGTCAGCGAGCGTGCTGGAACAAAGCCTGGCTTGGAAAACAATTCCCATTTCCTGGTGCCTGAGAGAGCTCTCCAAGCCAGGCTGGGCCTGCACGGTTGGGTGCCCCTGAGTCACTCCAGGCCCTCACCTGTGACCAGTTTTGGTTGCGATTCCTCTGCTGCTCCCTCTCTTACTCAGGGCTTTGGTTGGGTCCCAGTTAAGAGTGAGGAGAGGTTAAACCGACGTGGGGGAGTTTCCCCGGCAGCTTTGAGTCATAATCGTGTCTCACAGGGGAGAGGAGCCGCCAGTGCTGTGTGAACAGGCAGAGTTGAACCAGCCCGGCGTCAGAGCAGCTCCCAGGGTGGGGGATTTCATCCAGGGGTGCTCCCAGCTGGAAAGGGAATTTTATGTTGTTGGTAGAAGCGAATTAAAGCATCTCCATGCAGTTGCTTGGTTGTGAACCATTTATCTCCCCAAGAGCTTGGGCCAGTCCAGCAGAGCCCCGTGGAGTTGTCAGGCCAAGGCCTTTCATGTGTTTGAAATTCCCTGCAGAACGAACACCCATCCTCCTCCTCCTCCTCCTCCTCCTCCTGCTGCTGCTGCTGCTTTCAGTCCCCTGAGCTCATTCCCGGCTCCTCCGCCGCGTGTAAATGCGATAAATAAACTTTGTAATCGCACAACTGAGCTCCCTTTGAAGCTGCCCACAGATCTGGATCCCACAGAAGTGTAAATCAACACTTTGTCCATAAAGGACTTCTTAAAAAATGGCTTTTCTGGTGCAGCTGACCCGGGGGCTGTGGTTGCCCAAGGCCTTTTATCAGTGCTGGTGTGATAAACTCCTCTGTGCGGCTCCTTGGAAGGGAGAGTCTGGATCATTCCCTCCTCCAAGTGCTGGGCTGAGCAGCCTCCCCCCAGAACCAGCTGAGGTTTGATAGGTTTTGTATCAGAAGCTGAATTAACCCACTTACTCAATGGACTCCAAGGATGTAAATATGGCTGAGCTCATCCTGTGGGTTGGGAAAAGGAGCAGGAGTGTTGGGATCAGGATAAATCATGGGGTGAGAGCAAAGCAAAGGGGGAATCGGCATTTTCGTCATCACACACTCGATGCCAAAAACTTGGATTTGAAGAGAATGGGTATTTAGGGATATCAGATCCTGAGGTGGATTGCTGAGGTGGAAAAGACTTTTTAGGGAATGAGGAGTGGGGGGTTGGGGCCGAGTCTGTGCAGGGCCCTGGGGAGAGCAAACCCGCTCAGTGCTGCATTTCCAAACCCCTTGTATTTAATGACCTGGAATGGAGTTCAAAAAACCCCTCCCATTGTTGGGCCTCGTTTCCTGGGCTGAGGGAGAACTTTGTCAGCCAAACCTCCAACAAATTGTCTGCTCTGATAACGAGTTAGCGCCGGGGCCGGGCGAGGCCGAGCCCCTCCTCGTCCCGACAGCGCCGGCTCCGTGGGCAAACTCAAAGCAGGAGCTGTGGCTGTGTGTGGAGTTTACACCTTGCAATAATAATCCCTGCTTTTATCTGATCCGAGGGGGATTTTATAACTCTGGAATGGCTCTTTGGCAGGGCTCCAGCCCTACTGTCATTTTTTATTAACATTCTTTTTCTCCTCCCCCCCCGTAGCCAGGCTGCTCTGCTGCTTTCCCCCCCCCCCTTTTCTTCCCTAAGATTGCTTAAGGAATATGTATCCCATTCCTAGGGATATTGGAAAATGATATTTGAAAATTCAGTGTCTCAGCCCATTAGAGGGGTCTATAAAACCATCGCAGCAGGAACCAATCAAAAGCACCGCAGCCGACCACAGCCAACTTCGCTCCCTTTAAATCATCACCCCCCTTCTCCCCGGGCCTTATCTCGTGTCTCATCAGGAAAAACCTAATTAGATTCTGCTCAAAAGTAAATATTGGTGGGTGGAGGTGAGGGGAGGTGAGACTCGAGCGTTTGCAAACGGGTGCAGAAAACAAGGTGAAGTTATAAAAATAAAAATATTGAAGTTTTAAAGGAGCTCCTTCCTCATGGAGGTGGTGAGACAACTTTCCTTGGGATGGCTCTGGAGGCTGAGCCTGGGGGAATTCCTGGCCTGCTCTGGGAATGATCCCATGGCACTGGGAATGACTCCGTGGCACTGGGAATTACTTCATGACATTGGGAATGATCCCATGGCATTGGGAATGACTCCATAGTGCTGGGAATGACTCCATGGCATTGGGAATGACTCCATGGCATTGGGAATGACTCCATGGTGCTGGGAATGACTCCATGGCATTGGGGTGCAGGTTTGGGGCTGGGGTCACTCAGTCTCGAGGGGTTGAGTTGCTTTGAAAAACTCAATTCTGAAAGATTCAGCTGTGACTTGTCCGTGGTGTTTTCAGCCCAGTACATTGAATTTTTCCTGCAGGACGTGGGATGTGGGCTCGGTGAGTTGGGCTGGCTCAGCTGGGTTGTGATGGGTGGGGAAGGTGGAGTTGCTGTTCCCAAGCTTAGGAGTTTTTTCAGGATGGATCCTGGAATGTTGAGGAAAGTCCTTCCTGCTGAGGACTTGGAATCCCAGGATGGTTTGGGTTGGAAGGGACCTTCAAGACCCTCCAGTCCCATGGACAGGGACACCTCCCACTGTCCCAGGTCTCCGAAAAGTCTCCTGGGCTGCCTGGTGACAACCTCAGTCCACAAACGTGGGTCACTCACCTGGGCCTGGCCCGGAGGTGGAAAGGTGCCTTTGCTTGTCCCACCAGCCAGTCTGGAAAGAGAATTCCTGTCAGGAGCTGGGAATTCTGCCGTGCTGGAGTGATGGGGGTGTTCCTGGTGTCCCAGACTGCTGCGGGTGAGGGAGGTGGCTGTGCTTGGAGGGAACTTCACCTCCATGAACCCAACACTTGGTGATTTATCCCTGAATGCACCACCAGCTATGAACAGGCCTTGGCTCTCCTGCCTTCTTTTGTGTTCCCATGGAGCAGAGCGAGCCAGGATTGATGGTCCTGGATAATAGAGGCAATTCCACAGGACAACCCCAAACTGGCCTTGCTTTCATGGAAACCACACCAAAAGCTGAGGGGATTTTGGATTCGATTCGTCATCCCCTGAGGGCTTTGGGCCCCGGCTCCGTCGGTTCTCCGAGGGCACCGCGGGCGTCACCGGCCTTTGATGTGGCGCCTCTTCCCTGGGCTCCTGCAGACCCTTTGTGTGGAACAGACCCCGCAGACCCCCACGTGCTGCTCTGCAGGTCGGGTTTCATCCTTCCTGTGCCGCGGCAAATCCATGGAAGGGTTCTTCTGCTGCACCCCCGGCCCGGGGAGGCGCTGGGAATGAGCTGGGGGTGGGGGCGAGGAGTTCCTTAGGATAATCCCGAGTTTCTCCAGAAATTGCTTCCTCTGGGCCTCTCCCCAGCTCTGCCTTTCCCTCAAGGTGAAACTGAAACCTCGGTGACTTCACGGAGTTGAAGAAAATTCGATATTTCTCACTTCTAGGTCACCTCAGTCCAGATCGTTTCCTGCCGGGAGCGGGGGGTTGGGAATGCCCTCCTGGAGATGGAAAAGCCATTCCCATTCGCATTCCTTCTGGTGTGTGCAGGGCCTGGTTCTGGGATCACTCCTTCATTCCAGGCTTGGGGCGCTCCCGCTCCTGCTGCAGTCGGAATGTGCCTGTCACAGGTCGGGATTTGGCTCCAGTGTTCCCAGAAAGGGAAGGGAACAAACATCCACTGATTTACTGTGGGGTCATTGGTTGTTTTTTGTCAGAGAAATCCCTGGAAAATCTCATCTAATTTAAAACTCCCCCCACAAAAATCCTGAAAGGTGAAGATTCCTCGAGTTCCAAATTGCTCCTGGTGGTCTGGAAACCTTTTGTGCTATCGGGAGCATCCTTTGGCTGCTTTTTAGGATATCTGGGAGTTGGGACATACAATTTTTTCCTTTTTTTTTCATTCAGAGGATGGGGAGGCCCTGGCACAGGGTGCCCAGAGAAGCTGTGGCTGCCCCTGGATCCCTGGAAGTGTCCCAGGCCAGGTTGGACACTGGGGCTTGGAGCAGCCTGGGACAGCGGAAGGTGTCCCTGGGGGTGGAATGGGATGAGATTTAAGGTCCATTCCAACTCAAACCATTCTGGGATTCCATGATTTTCCCAGTAGGTCCTTGGACCTTAATCCAGGTCAAACATGATAAATCAATTTATTTGCATTAAAAGTGCAAAATCAAAGCGTGGGAGGTGAATTCCACGTGGGGCTCCTTGGCTGAAGCGATGCCGGAGGGACAGATTTCCTTGATTTCTAAATAACTGGAATTTATTACATCTTATCAATATTTGGTCTGGATCTTATCAATACTGACACCTGGGCACGTGCTGCTGTGCTCCCACAGCAGAGCTGGGCCTAAAGGGAGATTAATCCCTGCTGGAAAAGAGAGGTTGGAACCAAGGTCGGGTATCCTCGGAGAGCACTTCCATGGATCCCTAGTGACACCAATTCCATGTCCAGCCTGAAATCCCGAGTGTTTCCCGTTGAGGGCTGGGGCAGAGGAGTTCAGGGCTGGCAGCAGCCTCCTCCAGCTCGTTATCCCAAATTTCCCTCTCCCATGACCGCCTGTGCTCTCCGGGCGCGCTCCGCCCTGCTTAATGATGCGTTTCCAGCTCAGTGCTTTATCCAAAACCTCGCGTTTTCCCACTCTTTGATTCTCCCCTCTCCAGAAGAAGAAGGATTACATAAACTGGAGGCTTTAATGAGCGCACTGGGCTTGTTTTTGGGGGAGTTTCCAGTGGATTCAGGGTTATAACTTCATTAGGCCTGGGTTGGGAAACTCATGGCAGCGCTGGGCGGGTCCGAGGGTGGGCCCGAGCCCCGACCCTTTGTTGTGTTCTCTTCTGAAGGACCAAACGCTCCCTCCCCTTTTTGAAGTCCTAATTCCCTTTATGGGATGTTGCAAGGCCTCTCTATGGAGTGGTGCCTCTGAAGTCCGACATTCCCACCATTCCCAAAAACGCCCCTTTCCCCCCAATGGCTTCAAGTCCTGACGTTGGGAGCAGAACTTTGTCCCGAGCAGCATCCACCCAGACCTTTCCCTTTGGGGCTTTGTTGCAAAAATTCCCATTGTTGGGATTCATCCCTAAAGAGATCTTTTAAAGGGATGGGCTGGGAGTCCCCTGGCTCAGCTGGGAGGAGCGCTCAGAGTGAATAAACTCCAGAGCTGCTCCTGCTTTCCAGCCACTAGAGGTCAAGGTTGTGCCGTGGGATAACTCATCCCACAAGGATAACACATCCCAGTCCCAGGATTCACTCCAGTTCCCACTGCAGCCACCTCCAGCCACGGAATTTTGGTATCAATTACCCAGCTCGTTAATTAATTCAAAGCTGATCGCGTGTGCGCGGGGTGAGCAGCACTTTGAGGTGGATTTTCCGAGGAATGGGATATCCATGCTTGGATTTTCCAAGGAGTGGGATGTTCATGCCATGCTTGGATTTTAATTCTCTTCAGCTGTAGGAATTACTCCATGCTTGGTCCCTGGTGGGGTTTTGCTTCCCGAGGAGGGATTCCAAAGGGACTTGGAGGCTGGCAAAAATAAAAGCTGCTCCCGAATTATTTTTTGAGGGATATTAAAACTTCCAGGCGTTGAAAAGGAAGTAATTTGTCAAGTTTGCACACGAAGAAAGCTTTGTGCTGTCTGCACTTCAGATAGCAGAAGTAATTAATAATTAGTGATTTTTAATAGTAGTTAATAATGTTTGGGTTCTCCCTTGGTGTCACTGACAGCTGGATCTACAGCAGGATTTGTGGCTTTCCTGCTTCCTTCTAAACACAGGCTGCCACATTCCCATAGGGAAGGGGATGGTCCCCTTTTCCCACCTCGGAGAGTCCTGGAATTCTACAATGTCCAGGAGCAATCTGGCCTTGTGGAAGGTGTCCTTGCCCATGGAACGAGAGGATTCTTAAGGTCCCATCTGTGATTCCATGATTCCCACACACTTTTCTTCTGAGGTATAAAAAATCCACAGCAAAACATGGGAAGGATCCTCTAAATCTGTGTCTAAATCTGTATAAATTCCGGGTTTTCCAAGTGTTTATTTCCCAGTCACACCAGCACACAAACCCACGTGTCCAGCACTGCCACATCCATGGGATTGGCCTCTTTTCCCTGGTTTTGGCTGGGATTTGCCACCGGAGACCCCCTGTGTGTCTGTGCTGCTCCTGCTCCTCGTCCTTCGGTTTGAACTCAATCAACTCCTGAGCAACTGGGGCTAAACCATTTTTCCTGTCCATTTTTGTGCTCCACAGAAAGCAAACACAGGGAATTTTTGCAGCAGTGACCTGCACTGCCAGACAACCCCAAAATCCCTGGAACAGCTCCACGTGTTCCGACCCCTCCATCCCGGTCCTTGAGTACCTTTTACAGCTCGTTCTGCACATCAACAGCGTGCAATTAAAGCCTCCTGGGCTCCCACAAAAATGCTTTCAGGAGCCTCTGGGGTCCAGATGTGGAATGTTTTGTGCTGCCACGGCTGGGAAAGAGGAACAAACGCGGCGGTTCAGGAGGTCCTTGAGCGCGGCCTGTGACAGTCACCACATGGCCCACGGGCCAGTGCTGCTGCAGCTGGGCTGTAAAGGGATCGCTGTGGCAGCACGGGGCCGGGGCGCTGGCATTTGGAAAGAGTCAGGAGCGTGGTGGGATCATTGCATAATCCCTGGCCTGCTTTGTAAATGGATCTTGGGATATCTGGGTTGGGAAAAAGGCGACGTGTCGGAATTCCGCGGAACGCGTGGCGCGTTCAGCCTCCTTTGTCTCTCCTCTCAGGACCCCGTGCCTGAAAACCAAATGAAATCCCAGGTGAAATCTGGTTTTTTTTCCTAGGCACAGCAGCAGAGAAACCTGGACAACATCGTGTCCCAGCATCCCAGGATTAGCGGGGGGAAGAAATCCAAGAAGGAATTCAGCGCGAGCTCGGAGCTGGAGGTGAAGAACACCAGCCCCATGTCAGAGCAGGACTCGGGGATCCTGGATGTGGAGGATGAGGATGAGGAGGAAGAGGTAACTGTGCCACACCAAACCAGGGACTCTTGGGGGTGACTGTGGGGTCTCAAGGGGTTTGCTCCTGGCTCACGGGGCCCTGCTGGGACTCAGAAATGTGCAGGAGAGGTTGGAGAACGTGGGATGTGTCTCAAAATTCGGTTATTTTGTGGTTTTATCCCTATTCCCATTACCAGGCTCAGCAGAGAGGCCAAGAATTGGGAACTGCCCCTCCCAATCGGTCCCCAGCACCTCGGTGCCAGTGGGAAACATCCACTCTTCATGGAAAAATTGCTCCAGAGCCCTCGAGACCCTTGGCCTTTTCCTTTGTCCTGGTTTGTCCTTGGACCAAGGATTGTGTCAGGATGGGAGTTTGAAATTTGAATTCCTTGATGTGCTCCCTCCTTTCCTTCCCTTCTGCTGCTGCTTCCTGGGACCTGGCAGTTGGTTTTGGGAACCACAAACCATAGCCTGGGAGTGGTGTTGGCTTTTCCTTCCTCCCAGGGCTGGGACACTTGGGATTTGGGATGTTTACCATGGAATTGAGGCTCCAGGGAACATCCAGGAAACCACAAAGCTCTTCCAGATTCTTCCCATTCCCAACCACTTTTCTTCTGGGATCCTGTGGAATCCAGCAGGACGAACTCTCTGGAGTTGTCACTCTTCCTTCCTGTCCCCAAACCAGCCTGGCCAGGTGGCTCAGGAAAGGCAGCTTGGAGTGCAGGACTTGGGGGCTGAGCTTTTGGGTGTGTCCATCATTCCTTGGGATGCAGCCATGTCCTGGACCTTTGGGAAGTCGTGTCTGCCCCCCTGGATGCTTTTTCTCTTTGTTGAAGCCTCCTGTGTGAGGAAAATGTTATTTTCAGCTACAGCCCCGTCCCTGGGTGGGGGGTGTTTGTCACCCTGAAGGTGACAGCCCGTGGCCAGCCAGGGAGGGGGTTAAGGACGAGTTTGAAGTTTAAAGTCAGATTTGTTTGAGTGGTTCCCTGTTCCTGCTCTGCCTTTTTCCCTGCAAATCCATTCCCTCCTTTCCACGGCTGCTGTGCATCCAAAGGTGATTGAGGTCACAACTTCCTGCACAGGGACGGAATTACAGGGTCAGCCCAGAGCCTCTGGCTGCTCCAGAACCCTCTGAGTGGGCTCCACATTCCCACACCAATCATGGAATGAGGCCCTGGAGCTGCTCCAGGGCTGGAGCCCCTCTGCTCTGGAGCCAGGCTGGGAGAGCTGGGAATGTTCCCCTGGAGAAGGGAAGGCTCCAGGGAGAGCTGCGAGCCCCTGGCAGGGCCTGAAGGGGCTCCAGGAGAGCTGGAGAGGGACTGGGGCCAAGGGCTGGAGGGACAGGACCCAGGGAATGGCTTCCCACTGGGAAAGGGGAGATTTCCAGGGCTGGGATGTTGAGAATTGGGAATTGCTGGGTAGGAGGGTGGGGAGGGGCTGGGCTGGAATTCCCAGAGCAGCTGTGGCTGCCCCTGGATCCCTGGCAGTGTCCAAGGCCAGGTTGGACATTGGGGCTTGGAGCAGCCTGGGACAGTGGGAGGTGTCCCTGCCCATGGCAGGGGTGGGATGGGATGGTCCTTAAGAACCCTCCCAGCCCAAACCATTCCAGGATTCTGTGGTTCTGACCCATCTCAGGCAGGTGAATCTCATGTCTGGGTGTGGTGGCACCAGCCAGGTTGTGACCTCCCAGGAGGGGTGACCCTGCAGCTGGGGGTGGCCAGGAGGGGCTGTCCCTGTCCCCATCCCGGTCCTGCCGGTGCCAGGCGGGGCAGGGGCCGCTGTCCGTGGTGATGAAGAGCAGTGGGGGAGGGGCAGGGGCCGTGGGACCCCCGGGTGCACCCGGCTGGGTGTCCTGGAGGAGCCCCCACAGAGGAGACCCCGTGGCCCCTGCTCCCGGCAGTGCCCCAGGAAAGCGGGAGTGGTTTGTTCCTGATGAGCTTCGAGTTCCCTGTGTTCCTCCCTCACAGAACCAGGGAATATCCTGATGGGAAGGGATCCACAGGGATCATCCAGCCCAGCTCCTGGCCCTGCACAGACCCCCAACACTCCCACCCTGTGCATCCCTGGAGAGCTGTCCAAACCCCCCTGGAGCTCTGGCAGCCTCAGGGCTGGGACCATTCCCTGGGGAGCCTGGGCAGTGCCCAGCACCCTCTGGGGAAGAACCTTTCCTGATCTCCAGCCTGGCCCTGATCCTGCCCTGGCCCACCTCCAGCCGCTCCCTGGGTCCTGTCCCTGGTCCCAGAGTGAATCCTGAGGGTTTTTCCATTTCAGAAAGAAAAATATTTATTTATTAGTGAAATAGAATCTCTCAGATGCAAATGGAGCCATTACAATTTTGGGCTCCTCATGACAAGATGGATCCTGAGGGGCTGGAGCGTGTCCAGGGCAGGGAACGGAGCTGGGAAGGGGCTGGAGAATTCCTGAGGGAGCTGGGAAAGGGGCTCAGCCTGGAGCAAAGGAGGCTCAGGGGGCCCTTGTGGCTCTGCACAAGTCCCTGACAGGAGGGGGCAGCCGGGGGGGTCGGGCTCTGCTCCCAGGGCACAGGGACAGGAGGAGAGGGAACGGCCTCGGGCTGGGCCAGGGCAGGGGCAGGGTGGATCCAAGGCAATCCCTCATCCCTTCTCCTCATTGATGGAGTCATTCCTCACTTTCTGTCTTTTCCTGATGATTGATCTGTGCAGGAAGAATTAATTCAGCATTGGAGTCTCCAAAGTTGATCCTTAAAGTTTAGAATTATTTGTTTAAATTTTCCTGAGTGGAAATTACCTGGATCTCTTTTCCTGCATGTTCCCAGTGTTCTGGATTGGGGGAATTACAGGGACAGCGCTGCCCTGACCGGACACGTGGCCTTGGTGGGCTCTGTCCATCCTCAGGATCGCTGGGCTCACCCTTCTCAGGGAAATAGGGAATTCTGCTCCCAGGAAAACGTCAGAATGGAATACAGGAGGATCCTGGGTGGTCCTGTTTCAAACTTAGGCAGGAGAGCTCCCGATCCTGATGCACGGGCTGGAAAAAGTGGGAAAATGTCCATTGTTGTGCTCGAGGAATGGCCTGAAGCCGCTCAGTCCTTGCTGTGGAGCTCTCACCAAGCCTGGGCGAAGTGGGGATCCCGTTGTTCCTCACCCATCTGGAGCAATCCCTTCTCCTCTGCCGCAGAATTCCCAGGAAAAGCTTGGAAAGGGAAGAAAAAGCAGCAGGGTTTGGCTGGTGCTGGTGGCTCAGCGTGGATGGGTCTGTCCCTCTGTCCCTTGGAGCGGCTCTGGGCTGCATCCAGGGGGACACACACAGGACATCGTCCGCTTTGGACACCCCACAGTCCAGACTGCTCCCATTTGATCTTTTCCCTCAGATCCCTCCCCGAGCTGGAAGCTCTGTCTGGAACGGGAGCCAGGGACTGGGCACAGCTGTGGAACTGGGAGAAGGCCCAGGCTGGGGTTTTAGGGATGTCCAGTTGGAGGAGGATTCACATTTCTCAGTCGGGAGCTCCCCAGCTGCTGCCAAGAGTTCCCTTTGTAGTCGGGAACATCCAGGGAACCACAAAGCTCTTCCAGATTCTTCCCATTCCCAACCACTTTTCTTCTGGGATCCTGTGGGATCCAGCAGGACAAACTCTCCGGAATTGTCCCTCTTCCTTGCTGTCCCCAGACCAGCCTGGCCAGGTGGCTCTGGAGCATCCGGGTCCAGCCGGGATCCATGGGGCTCCTTGGGACAAAAGGGAAGTTCTAGGGAAGGACATCCCAGGAAAACTGGGGGTTTGGAGAACAAATCCACAAATTCCAGACAGTCTGTGTTGAACTTGGAAGGGACCTTAAATCCCATGGGCAGGGACACCTCCCACTGTCCCAGGCTGCTCCAAGCTCCAATGTCCAGCCCGGCCTTGGGCACTGCCAGGGATCCAGGGGCAGCCACAGCTGCTCTGGGAATTCCAGCCCAGCCCCTCCCCACCCTCCTACCCAGCAATTCCCAATTCTCAACATCCCAGCCCTGGAAATCTCCCCTTTCCCAGTGGGAAGCCATTCCCTGGGTCCTGTCCCTCCAGCCCTTGGCCCCAGTCCCTCTCCAGCTCTCCTGGAGCCCCTTCAGGCCCTGCCAGGGGCTCGCAGCTCTCCCTGGAGCCTTCCCTTGTCCAGGGGGACATTCCCAGCTCTTCCAGCCTGGCTCCAGCCCTCAGAGCATCTTCTTGACATTCCCTGGACCCTCTCCAGCAGCTCCAGACCCTTTTCCTGAGGGCTCCAGAGCTGGGTTGGTGCAGAGCCATCGCTGCTGGCAGCTGTGGAGTTTTAGGGACCATTCCTGGATTGTTTGTGTCACCTGAAGCCCCCCCTGCTCCCTGTCCTCTCCTGGAGTGGAGCCTCTGTGGGTTCCGTGTCCTGTCCCTGTCCCTCTGCCCCAGCTCATCCATGGATGCCAATCACTGGCACTCTGGGATGCTTCCCAAATCCCTGCATTCGGGTCCTCTGGAATTCCTGGTGTTCCAGTCTGGAGGGTTTTTACGCTCACTGAGGGACAAACCTGTGCTTGTGTCACGTTTTTACACCAAAACCCACCAAGGATCCGAGATCCAAACCCTCGTATCCCACGTTATCCAAATCCAGAGCAAAGCATCCCTGAGCTCTGAGCCAGCCCTGTGCTGGTGGCAGCCAGGGCTGCAGGTTTCCATGGAAAACTCGGCTGCCATGGGTTAAGTGTGCTGCAGGAATTGTTTAACCCCTCTGGCAGGAGGGGTTTGGGTGTTCCCGGAGCTGCCAGCCCTGCCCTGCTCCCAGCTCCGGGACGTGCCTGCTGCAGGATTTGGGAACAAGATTTGGGAAGCTGATGTTGTGTGGACTGGGAAGTTTTGGGACAAGATGAATAAATTCTTTGTTCTGCAAATCAAAAAGCATAAAACCCGAGATTGGGCTGAAGGGGAATGTCAGGGGAGCCATCAGTCCTGGCCCGGGGGCAGCCCGAGCTCCCGTGGCGTCGGCACGTCCCAGAAATCTGGGATTTATGGATTGTTGGGAGCACTGGCAGCGCAGCTCTGGGTCAGGAAATCCAGGCACTTCCTAAGTGCTAAACCTGAGTTTTTAGATGTGTTTAAATATTGAGAGAGCAGATCAATACCTGCATTTGTGAATGCCAGACAGGTTAATTGTGCAATGTGTTAATCCAGCCAGAGAGGGAATTTCATGGATTTATGGAATGGTTTGGGTGGGAAGGGACCTTAAATCCCACCCAGTGCCACCCCTTCCATGGGCAGGGACACCTCCCACTGTCCCAGGTGGCTCCAGCCTGGCCTTGGACACTGCCAGGGATCCAGGGGCAGCCACAGCTGCTCTGGGAATTCCAGCCCAGCCCCTCCCCACCCTCCCAGACACAAATTCCTTCCCAACATCCCACCCCTGGAAATCTCCCCTTTCCCAGTGGGAAGCCATTCCCTGGGTCCTGTCCCTCCAGCCCTTGGCCCCAGTCCCTCTCCAGCTCTCCTGGAGCCCCTTCAGGCCCTGCCAGGGGCTCGGAGCTCTCCCTGGAGCCTTCCCTTCTCCAGGGGGACATTCCCAGCTCTCCCAGCCTGGCTCCAGAGCAGAGGGGCTCCAGCCCTGGAGCAGCTCCGGGGCCTCCTCTGGGCTCTCTCCAGCCGCTCCACGTCCTTCTGCTGGATGCAATTCCATATATTCCGTATATTCCAAGCCCTGTATTGGATGGTCTGGGAAGATTTTGAATAATGGGATGAATATTTCTTCTTTTACAAAGCCGTGTGTGTAGAAGAGCTGATCTGGTTTTGTTCTTTAAAAATACTACAAAGGAATATTTTTTATATTAGAAAACAATACTGATCTATTTTATAATAGGTTACAAAATATCTTTTACATTTTTACTTCTCTTTGTCCCCTTCATAAATCCCCAGCACAGTTTTGGGGATTTGTCTTGATTTGCAACAAACTTTCCTGTGGAAAGGACTCGACCTTCCCTGCCGGATCCTGCTGTTCCTGGGTCAGGAATTGTGCAGCTCTTCCTGGAGATGGGAACTGTGCAGAGTGGCCCAGCAGATTTTTCCTGAGCCTGTGTGTGGGCTTGGAAGTTTTTCCAGAAAATCAGAGCCTGAAATCGTTGCTTTGAAAGAATTTCTCTGGGGGGGGAGTTGAACTTTTTTTGGCAAAGTCCTGATTTTTGAAATCTTTATCAGCACAATTTCTCCGTGGAGCCCATTCAAGTTGGAGCCCGGCATCCGAGCGGAGCGAAACCGTTTGATCCTGGATTCAAATTCCCTGGAAAACGTTGCCTGCTTTGATGGGGGTGTGGGGGGATGACAGATCCCTCCTCCCTAAAAACCCCGGCATGGGCTCGGGGCCGTCCCTGCCTGGGTGGTGGTCACTGGGCAGGGCTGGGCAGGAGCTGCTCCAGGGGTCTCCAAGGGATTCTCCAAGGATTTCTGAGCCAGAGGGATGTAACTGTTTAAAGTTTTACCAACTGGAGATGGCTCTGAATTCTGGAGGAATCAAAGGAGGCAAAAGCTGCGTCTGAGGAGTCCTGAGGGGCTGAGCTGGGGGTTTGGGAGCTGTTTGGGGAGTTTGGGAGACCTGGGAGGCTGGGAATGGAAAATAAACAAATGGAAAGGCAGGAAAAATCGGGATTATCTCAGTTATGCAGGTGTCAAATACAGCCTTGGAAAAGGGAAAAGGAAAAGTTGTTGGTGAGAGGGGTGAGGGGTGTTCAGAGCCCTTGTCCTGGGTTCAGCTGGGGCCAGGGAATCCCAGAATGGTTTGGGTGGGAAAGGACCTTAAATCCCATCCCATTCCAGCCCCATCCATGGGCAGGGACACCTCCCACTGTCCCAGGTGGCTCCAAGCCCCAGTGTCCAACCTGGCCTTGGACACTGCCAGGGATCCAGGGGCAGCCACAGCTGCTCTGGGAATTCCATTCCATAGTGGAAGTGTCCCCGCACACGGCAGGGATGGAACAGGGGATTTCGTGGGATAAACTCCTCTCTAACGTGGAGCTGGAGCTGTTAAAGGATCTCCTCCACGCAAGGAAAATCAGTCCTGGGCACTGCAGAGGTTCCTGGTTGGAGCTGAAATGAGGGATCCCAGAATCCCAGACTGGTTTGGGATGGGAGGGACCCTAAAGCCGACCCCGCTGCAGCCCTGCCATGTTCAGGGACACTTCCAGACCTCCTGCTTCCCTTCCCGGCACCACCGGGCTGGGACTGGGTTGAGAAGCTTTTGGGGACCTTGAGGGATACAGGATGGGATTCCTCACCTGTGCACCTTCAGCTCCTGCCTCTGGAGCTGCTCTGGGAGCACCCTGGGGTCGTGGAAGTGTCCCTGAACATGGCAGGGCTGGAACAGAGTTGGCTTTAGGGTCACTCCCATCCCAAACCAGTCTGGGATTCTGGGATCCCTCATTTCAGCTCCAGCCAGGAACCTCAGAAGTGCTGAGTTCTGAGTTTCTTTGCATTCTGGGATCCTTTAACAGCTCCAGCTCCACATTGGAGAGGAGTTTATCCCACAGAATCCCCAGTTCCAGCCCTGCCATGTTCAGGGACTTCCACGATCCCAGGGTGCTCCAGAACAGCTCCAGAGGCAGGAGCTGAGGGTGCAGATTGGGGAATCCCATCCTGCAGCACCTGGATCACCTCAGGATGGGCTTTCCTTCCATCCCAAACCAGCCTGGGATCCTGGGATCCCTCATTTCAGCTCCAGCCAGGAGCCTCTGCAGAGCCGAGATCTGATTTTCCTTGCATTCTGAGATCCCTTAACAGCCCCATTTCCACGCTGGAGAGGAGTTTATCCCACAAATCCCAGTTTTCCATCCCTCCTCTGCCCGCTGCCGAGGAGTCTCCAGCTGAGGAGGGCCCTGCCTGGGGCCCTTTGGGGTTGGCAAATCCTCGCTGAGCCCCAGGCTCCTCTTTCTTCATCCCACCTCCCTCCCAGCCTCATTGAAACCCGGGAAAAGGAAAACATTTCAAGGCCTGTCCATCGGGCCTTTCATCCCTGCCTCTTTTCCCACCCCGTGTCAACAGAACACTCCCTTTTCCCTGGATTTTGGGTGCCGGAGCTTTCAGCCCGGGCCAAGGAGTGGAAAGGGAACATCTCCAAAGGACACAAAAACTCCTCGGATGCAAATTCCCCTCTGATCTCTCCTTGCCTCCATCCCACCCTTCCCGAATTCCCGGCCCCGCGCGGCTCCCGACGCTGTTGAAAGGTGGCGGAGCCTCTGTGGCGCCTCTTCCTGAGGGGAAAAACGGGAAACAAAATGGAAAACAAAACACAAATGGAGCCTTCAACCAAGTCAGACTGGAAATCTAAAGAATGAGTTGGGTTTTCTCCCTGTTTTTTGCCTTTTTTTCCCACTTTTTGTTGCATAAGGAGCAGCAGGGATTGTGCCAGGATCCGTTGGATTCTATGGTTGGAATGAGGCTGTGCCGAGCCAAGTTCAGTGGGATTTCAATGGAGCAAAACCAACGTTAAAGGACATTTTCCTGCTCCCAAACCCTGAAAAATTGAAATATATGGGCAGATCCCAGTAATGAAATGGATTTTTCCATACCTGGAATCTTGGCATTGCTCTGTTGATCCTGTTGGAGTTGGAGCTACTCTCACCTTTAAATGATATTTTGGAGCGATAAACTCATTTATATTTGATTTTTTTTAGAGTTACACTCACCTAAATGTGATTTTTCAGAGTGGAATTCATTTAAATGTGATTTTTTTAGATTTACACTCACCTGAAAGTGATTTTTTGGAGTGACACCCATGTGTAGAATTTTTGATAAAATACTTTGATAAATGATATTTTTATACAATTTATTATAAAACATATATAATTTATATGATTTTAAAATAGTTTCGTTTCCCTAAATGTGACTTTTTTAGAGTAACATTCATTCAAATGTGATTTTTTTAGAATTATATTCATCTAAATGTGATTTTTTTAGAGTGGCATTCATTGAAATGTGATTTTTTTTCAGAGTTTCACTTGTCTCTCGGTGATATTTTAGTGTTCCACTTACCATATTTCAATTTTTTGCAATTGGCCTTGTTTATACATGAAATTTTCATGAGTTACGCTTCGCCTGGGTGGGATTTTTTAGAGTGACACTGATTTAAATTTAATTTTTTTAGAGTTACACTCCCCTAAATGTGATTCTTTAGAGTGGCTTTTATTTAAATGTGATTTTTTAGGATTTCACTTGTCTCTTGTGATATTTTAGAGTTTCACTTACACACATTCAAGTTTTTTGCACTTCTATTTATTTATCCATGGAAATTTTGTGAGCTAAAATCCCCTAAAAAGTGATATTTTGGAGTGACACTTAATTAAATTTATTTTTTTTAGAGCTGCACTTCCCTAAATGTGATTTTTTTAGAGTTACACTTATTTCTATTTGATTTTTTTTAGTTTAACTTGTGTCTCTGTGATATTTTAGAGTTCCACTTACAAATACTGAAATTTTTTGCAGTTACCCTTATTTCCACATGGAATTTTTCTGAGTTGCCCTCCCCTAAATGTGATTTTTTACACTGAAAAACTCATTCAAATGTGGTTTTTTTTAGGATTTCCTTTGTCTCTCTGTGATATTTTAGAGTTCCGCTTCCCTATAATTAAATTTTTTGCAGTTTTACTTACTTATCCATGGAATTTTGGTGAGTTGGATGTGTTTTCCATGTTTTTCATGGATTTTCTCCCTGTTTTAGGTGCCTGGAGCCCAGGATTTGGTGGATTTCTCCCCGGTCTATCGATGCCTCCACATCTACTCAGTCCTGGTGAGTAATTCCGGGTTTTTCCTGCTTTGAGGAATTCCATGGATCTGCTCCTCCATCGCTGATTCGTGCTCACCTGGGACGTGCATCCCTGAGGGAGCAAAAAATCCAGGGATGGATGGATTTGGGTAAAATCCGTGGAGTTGCTTCATGCAGGGCACAGAAATGCAAAGGGAATTTTCCCCAGCTGTCCCAAATCCTGAATTTTTGATACATTTCTATTTCTTACTTGTTTCGTTTTCCTCCAGAATCCTCCTTTGGGTGCAGTAATTCTGTTATTCCCTGCAAATGGAGGAGTTTTGGGAGGAACTCGTTGGATTCTGGTGCTGTTTTCTCCAAGAATTCTTCTTTGGACTCAGGAGTTTTGTTATTCAGTGGAAACTGGGGAGTTTTAGGTGGAATTGGTTGGATTCTGATGCTGTTTCGTCCAAGAATTCTTTGGATTCATGAACTTCATTATTCCGTTGAAAGGGGAGAGTTTTGGGGAGGAATTGGTTGGATTTTGATGCTGTTTTCTCCAAGAATTTTTCTTTGGATGCAGTAATTTCCTTATTCCGTGAAGATGGAGGAGCTTTGGGAAGGAATTGTTTGGATTCTGATGCTGTTTTCTCCAAGATTTCTTTGGATTCCTTAACTTCGTTATTTGATTGAAATGGGAGAGTTTTGAGGAGGAATTGGTTGGATTCTGATGCTGATTCCTCCAAGAATTCCTCCTTGGATGCAGTAACTTCATTATTCCATGGAAATTGGGGAGTTTTGGGCAGGAATTGGTTGGATTTTGATGCTGTTTTCTCCAAGAATTTTTCTTTGGATGCAGTAACTTTGTTATTCCATGGAAATTAGTCAGTTTTGGGGAGGAATTATTTGGATTCTGATGCAGTTTTCTCCAAGAATTCTTTGGATTCATTAACTTTGTTATTCCGTGGAAATGGGAGAGAACTGGGGAGGAATTGGTTGGATTTTGATGCTGATACCTCCAAGAATTCCTCTTTGGGTTTGGTAATTTTGTTATTCCATGGAAATTGGGGAGTTTGGGGCAGGAATTGCTCAGGAATGAATCCTTTGCTGCACATTGGAGACCCACACTGCCCTTCCCAGGCCGTCTGCCGGGAGCAGCTTTGCTGCCACCCCCGACTCCACCCCTTGCTTGGATCACTCTGAGATTCCCGATGGAAAAATCCGCTGGGATTGTGCCGGGGCTTCATTTTGTGACATTTTGTGAAAATTGTCCCTCGGAGCTGCGCCGGAACCGTCCCAGAGAGCTCCTGTTTCCATGGGCTGGCTCCTGGGAATTCTGAGTGCATTGATTTTTTTAATTATTCATTTATAAGGAAGGCAGATAAGGAACCTTTGGAGCTCATCCTCCAACTCTGAATTTCAGGGATGCTCCCAGCAGCATCCAAGCCTTGAATCTCCTGATCCAAGGAACCCGTGGGGTCTCATCCCTTTTCCAGGGCCTTTGCTCACCCTCCAACTTTGAATTTCAGGGATGCATCTGAGCCTTGGATCTCCTGATCCACTGAACCTGCGGAGTCTCATCCATTTTTAGGGACCTTTGGAGCTCACCCTCCAACCTCTAAGTTATGGGATGCATCTGAGCCTTGGATCTCCTGATCCACTGAACCTGCGGAGTCTCATCCATTTTTAGGGACCTTTGGAGCTCACCCTCCAACCTCTAAGTTCAGGGATGCATCTGAGCCTTGAATTCCACAGAACCTGTGGAGTCTCATCCATTTTTAGCGGCCTTTAGAGCTCACCCTCCAAATTTTCACTTCAGGGATGCTTCCAGCAGCATCCAGGCCTTGAATCTGCCCTTCCAAGGATCCTGCATCCCTTTTCCAGGGCTGCTGGAGCCCGGGAGCTGTCGTGGGGCTCTTCCCTGTGGTTGGGCAGCCCAAATCCCAGGCAGGAGATGAAAGGAGCTCTCTGTTCCCGGCTTTCCTCCCTTCCCAGCCTTGAGAGGGAATTGTTTTCCAGTTCCTGGCATCTCCAGCAATCCACACGAGTTTGCTGAAGGAAAAGAACTGTCAGAAGCGCCATTCCTATAAAATATCTTTTTGTGCCCCTCATCTGGTCATAATTAGGTCATTTGGCCACGTTGCCGTGAGATTTTTCTTGGAATGAGAAATTCCCCTCCCCAAAATGTGTGGCTGTGTTTGTCTTGGAGGAAACCCTCGCGCTCCGAGGCGGAGCTGGGAGCCGGAGCAGGAGTTTGGTCGTTGGGAATTACGAGGGGCTGAGAGGCTGGGGGGAGCTAAAAGTGCCACTTTATTTGGGGAAACTTCAGGGAGGAATACGGATCATGGAAATGGGATTGGGAGTCCTGTTGGAGGGGCTCCCGTGCCTTGGTTTAACACGGGAGTATGGATTTGATGTGGGTTTAATATGGGTTTAATATGGATTTATTATGGATTTAATATGGATTTATTATGGATTTAATATGGATTTAATGCGGATTTATTATGGATTTAATATGGATTTGATGGTGTGGTTGTCCATAAAGGTGTTCTGAGGAGGGTCAGCAGCTTCTGCTGGTGGATGGAGCAGTTCTGGACATTCCAAATGGTTGGATTCCGTGGATTTCAAGGCCAAGACATGGAATTGCTTTGCTTGTCATGACAGAAATTACTTTGTTTCTGCATTGGGGATTTCTGTTGTCTTGTTGCTTTGCTTTTTAATCAGAAATAGGGATTGATCCTGTGAAATGTGTCAGGGCAGGCAGCAGATCCACGGCCAGATCCGTGGGATGGATTGGGATGGGATTGTCTCCTTCTGGAGGTGGGAATGGTTCAGGGGACGGGGTGGTGCTGTCCCTGCAAGGCCCCGACGGGAGGGGACAGCCAGGGGGGCTCTGCTCCCAGGGAACAGGGACGGGACGAGAGGGAACGGCCAGGGAAGGGTTAGGTTGGATATTGGGAAAATTCCTTCTTGGAAAGGGTTTTCCAGCAGGGATGGAGTCCCCATCCCTGGAGGGATTTGAAATCCACACGGATGTGGCAGTAGGGGACATGGGGCAGTGGTGGCCCTGGCAGTGCTGGGGATGGTTGGATTCGGTCTCAGAGGATTTTTCCAACCTCAGGGATTCCAGGGAGAGCTTAAACCAGCGCAGGGGTTCTGTCCCCATCCTGAGCTGGGACCAGCTCCCATTGCTCCTGTTCCCTCCCAGCCCAAAGCCCTAGAAACGGGAACGAGCGCTAACAACGAGCAGAAATCCAGCAGAGCTCGAAGGAAGGTGTTTCAGGGAGCCGGGAGCAGGAGAAAAATTCTCCTGAGCAGCAAATTGCCCTTTTCCTGACCTGGGACTGAATCCTGGCCTGGCTTTCTAGGCCCAGCTCGGGTTGAACAATGTCAGAGATCCTGCAAAGCATCGAGGGAACGGCCCCAGCCGTGTCAGACGGAAGGATCATAATGTAATAGTTCCCCAAAACTCCTAATATTTGTCATTTACAATAGCGTTATCTCAGAGCTTGGCCTGCAGTTAAAAAGGCCCACGTTGAATAAACATTGAGATATTTATTATTTTTAGTGAAATCGACCTTCCAGTCACCTCGGTTTTATGGCTGCGCTGCTTATAAATTCCCAAAGGATTATTTGAAAACTCCTGCTCCTATCTGGCAGCCTTATCAGCAGGGCAGGAGTTCACATATTGTACCGGGGGGTCAGCCCGCGGTCATGGGCTTCCAGAGGGGGCCAGGCACCTGTAAATCCTGCAAATCCTTCCCTCGGCAACCAAGGCGAAGGACAACATCCAACAGGCACGGAGACTTTTCCAGGAAACGCTGAACTTTGGCAGGAAGGGCAGAGCAGGGGGAAAGAAAGTGAAGGAAGGTCAGGCGGGGGTTAATTGAGAGCTGGACCTTGGCGTGGTGGCGGCTCCGGGGCAGGACAGGCTCTCCTGGGATGTTTTATGGGATTATTCATCCCAATTCCTTTCCTGGGGAGGAAAGGGCTGCCTGACGCTGTCCTGAGGGAGAGATGGGTGTGGGGAGGCTTTGGATTTCTGCAGATATCGGACAAAACTTCCCAACATCTTCAGGGTGCCTCCATCCCAAACCGGCCTGGGATTCCGTGAGAGGTCTGAGGAGGCAGCAAATCCAAAGATGGGAATTTTGGGGCAGCTGGCCGAGGTCTGGCCTGGTTTGGGCTGACCCCGAGCACCGAGCCCAGCCCAGGTTCTGTTCAGCAGGGATGCGCCATTTCAGGCTCTCCTGGGAAGTTTTATGGGATTATTCATCCCAATTCTTTTCCTGGGGACAAAAGGGCTGGCCGACGCTGTCCTGAGGGAGAAACAAGTGTGGGGAAGGTTTGGATCTCTGCAGATCTGGGACAAAACATCCCAGGAGTGGGGTTTGTGTTGTTTCATTCAGATTATCCATGTGCAACTCTTGTTTTCCTCAGGTAATTCCATTATCTGGGTTTATGTCCCTGAATCAGCAAGTCCCCGCCTTGTCTGTGGGTTCTGCCTGTGGCAAATCCCCTTGGAATTGCAGGGAATAAGGTTTTGTGAATTCCAGGTTTGGCTTCAAGTGGGAGCCACTGAACCACCTCAGTGTCTTAGTGGGATCCTCACAATACCAGACAGGAGTGTGCTGTCCTTTTCCTAGGAAAATGAAAGAAGGAGAACCTGGAAATGTGGATATGGCAGGGTTTGGGTGCCAGGAGTCTTGGATTCAAGTGGAAGTGTCCCAGGCCAGGTTGGATGGGCTTGGAGCAGCCTGGGATGGGGGAAGGTTGGGGTGGAATGGGATCATCTTTAGGTTCCCTCCATCCCAAACCAGTCTGGGAATCTGTGAATGATTTGGAAAGGGGAACTGGCAGCAAATCCAGGCCCTGGGGATTTCGGGGTCGGTTGGCCGAGGTCTGGCCTGGTTTGAGCTGACCCCGAGCACCGAGCCCAGCCCAGGTTCTGCTCAGCTCAACAGGGATGTGCCATTTCAGGCTCTCCTGGGATGTTTTGTGGGATTATTCATCCCAATTCCTTCCCTGGTGAGAAAGGGGCTGCCTGACGCTGTCCTGAGGGAGAAATGGGCACAGGGAGGCTTTGGATCTCTGCAGATCTGGGACAAAACATCCCAACATCTTTAGGGTGCCCCCATCCCAAACAGTGAAAGGTTTAAGAAGGAGGCCCAGACCAGTGTGGGATTCTGTGAAAGGTCTGAGGAGGGGAACTGGCAGCAAATCCAGGCCCTGGGGATTTTGGGGTCAGCTGGCCAAAGCCTGGCCTGCTTTGAGCTGAGCCTGAGCCCTAAGCCCAGCCCAGGCTGGGCTCAGCATTCCTGTGCTATCCCAGGGCATTCACCTGCAGCCTCCCTGGGCTCTGGGCTGGCGGGATCAGCTCCATCCCTCCCCGGGAGAGGAGCCTGTGGAAAATGACAACAGTAGGATCTGAGGAATAAACCCGGAGCGTTGCAGCGCAGCGATTTTGCCATTGATGGGTTCATCTTTCATGTTGCCTCTGACCAAAGTCTGTGCAGTGCCGGCGCTGCTTTGATCGATATCCAAAGTAAATTAGGAAAGGTGAGGCCTGGGCCAGCTGGTTTATCTGCAGGAGCATCTGAACAGCTGGTGGGTGCCTTGGATTTCCAGGCCAAGACATGGAATCGCTCCGCTTTACATAACAGAAAATGAAAAGCAGTTCTGTGTTTCATGTTTCCCGTAAGCTGCAGCGGGGCAGAAAGCAAAGAGTGAACCCAAAGCAGAAAGGAATGAAAGAAAAAAAGCCAAAAAAACTCAAGGCAGAGTGGGCTGCACAGAAGGTGCTCCCAAAAAGTTGTCTGGGAGGCAGCTGAGGGTGATTTAAGTCCCTTAAACCCCTCCCTGAGCGGGGCTGGTGCCTGTTAGTGCTCATTTAGGCTCTGCCTTGGCGGGGTGGGTTTTTTTAGCTTTGTGCTAATTGCTTCCCAATTACTTTGAGGTTCTTCACATGTTCCTGAAGACACTGGGATTGACACTCCCAGCTCTTTGATCCCAGCTACAAAGGGGTCATTTTAGGGGAAAGAACAAGTGTCCAAAAAAAAAAAAAAAAAAAAAAAAGGCAACAACCCAGAAAGAAAAAGGGAGCGGATTCTGAGGTAAAAACAGGCTCAAAACTGGAGCTGGTGAAGGATTTCTGGAGAATCCAGAGGTGGATAATTTAGATAAATGGGAGCTGACAGGTATTTACTATAAATTTGTCCTATCTCACCACTGACATTTTTATCTGTGCTGCTTCTCCCCCAACCCTCGAGCTGCTTTGATGCACAAAATGCATTAAAAAGGTTAAAAAAAGAGTACAGTTAATAATAACCCCCCTATTGTATGAAAAACAATCCATGTAGGAATACCTTGTCAGCGTGGATAGTCTGTATCCACTTGGAACAGCTCTCCTTGGGAATTTTAGGGAAGGACAAATTTTGTAACTCTTAGTGCGGAGCCAGCGCAGCCTTGGGAGGAGAAACAAAGTTTTCTTTTGGAATTGTCACTGGAATTGCAGCGCTTTGCTGCAGGAGCTGCTCAGGGGTCCCTGGGCTCAAGGTGAGCCCATGGAATTCCCACCTTGGACGGCCGCGTGGAGCAGATTCCACTGGCATTGGGAGATCCAGCGGCAGATCCTGGTTCTGCTCCTGGCCCTGAGCTTAAATCATTCCTTGGGTTTTAATTCCTCTGGTGCTGCCAGCCTGAATCCTCCTTTTCCTACTTTTTTGGGATGGGATGGGATGGGATTGGGCAGGGGGGCTCAGCTCGTCCGTGGGGCTGGGACGCTGCTCCCGCTCCCTCCCCACCCTCCCAGGGGCTCAGCATCCCCACCAGAAATGTTTGTTCTTTGCAAATGGGGCAAAACAACTGAGGTTGTTCTTTCAAGGCACGAGGGAGGCTCTGTAGGAACCACAACTCCAACAACAGGAGCCACCCAGCCCTGCCCCTCAGACGAAACCAAATCTTTTCTCTCTTTGTAGCACCACTTGTTCCTTTTATTCCATCCTGCAGCACAAACCCCACCATGGAAAATCTGTGGCTTGCTTCTATTTTAGAGCTTGTCAAGCTTTCCCTCGGTG
>VZTJ01005193.1:81847-103449 GCA_013397795.1 Orthonyx spaldingii | reverse complement strand
GGACTCCGTGATCTTAAAGGTCTTTCCCAACCTTACCGATTCCATGATTCTGTGACTTTTCCCCCAGTCTGGAGTCACTGAGGGGCTCCTGGGAGTTGCTCTGTGGCCCCTCCTGGTCGCTGCCACGGGAGCGGAGCCGGACGTGTCCCAGGACAGGCCCCGCTGTGGTCCCCTCTTGTCACCAGCTCCCTCTGGGGTGCAGCTCCTTAATCCTGACCCTCTGGAATTGACCACCCCACGGATTATTTATTTATTTATCCAGCTGGTCCCTCATCCAGACAGGTATGGGAATACTGTGGAAAAGCGCATTAAATCCTGGCTGAGGTCAGGGACACCCTCTGCTTTCCCAGGATCCACAACTCCTGCTGTGCCATCAGAACTTTGGCATAATTCCTGCTTAAATAAGTCCTGGTTTTCCCCAGTCCCCTTCTCCTCCCTGCTCCTGGAATTGTGTCCCAGGAAGACTCAGCTCAGGGGCTGAAATGAGGCTGAAAGTCCTGGAGTTCCTCTGCTCGTTTTTTCAGCCTTTTGTGCAAATTCGCCTTTCCCTACTTGTTTCCAAGGTCTTTTTTTGAGGAATTTTGACATGAACTCTTTAATTTAAGGAATTTTAAAGGATTTTGAAGGAATGTTCCCTGATTTCCAGCTCTGGAGCTGCTGGATGCAGGGATCTCCAGGGTTTTACTGGGAATGCTCGCCCTATGTGCTGCAGGACACGGGTCCAGCTGAGCCACCCTGAATTCCAGCCCCACTCCTTGCACTGTGCAGGCGTGGGAAGGCTCTTCCCAAGATTTGCTGTTTCCGGGCTTTGGGGCTCAGGAGGGTCCCAGGAATGTTTGGGAAACGCCTCAGCTGCCCCGGAGGACTCTGTGGTGGTGTCCAGGAGGGAGATATCTCAAAAATAACAAGTGATAGGGGCGGAAGTGAAGTGGTTTGGAAGGAATTTCCCTGGAGAACGTTCGTGTTCTAAGGTAAAACTCAGTTTGACACAAAGGGAAATCCTGAATTCCCACTCTTTTCTCATCCTCTGGTTATGGACTCGAACCATGCAATGGTTTGGATTGGAAAGGACCTTAAATCCCATCCAATCCCAACCCCGTGCCAATGTCAGGGATGCCTAATTCAGACTGGAACAGCTCGTGGAAAACTTGGTCCAAATTGCCACTAAATTTGCTAAATTTGAAGTTAAATCAGGAATCTCCGAGCCTTTTCCATGTAAATTTCAAGGATCTCCAAGGCTGGAAACTGCCCAGCCTCTCTGTGCCCCTGGTCCAACATTTGACCACCCTGTGTGGAATTTTTTCCCTGTTTCATTAATTTTAATTTCTCTTTCTGCATTTTGTCTCTTGCCTCTGTTTTGCTGTGATTTTCCAAGGGGATCCTGGAATCCTGGAATCCTGGAATCCTGGAATCCTGGAATCCTGGAATCCTGGAATCCTGGATTAGCTGTGCTTCCTCAGCCTGCTCCTTCCTTTCCTTCCCCAACTGTCCCAGTCCCACTGGGCTGATGCTGATATTCCACATTTAGGGCTTATTTTGGCTCCTAAAAATGAATAAAAGGCTCTCTCTGTGCCACTTCTTGGTGACATTTAAAGACCCAAATCCAGCTGTGGTGAGCAATTCCAGTTTTTCCTGATTATCCCTAAAACTGGAGGGAGAGGGAGCTCTCTTAGAAGTGAGGCCTTGCCCACTCCAGCAACCATGGAAAAATGAAAGGATTGGGATGTGGATGGAGGTAAAGTTGGGGGAATTCTGTCCCTCTGAGTGTGAACAGAGGATGTGTAAGAGGGGAACTCCGAGATAGCAAGGACAGGCTTTGGATCATAAAATCATGGAATTGTTGAGATTGGAAAAGCCCTCTGAGGTCACCAGTGCAGCTCTGCCAGGGCCACCACTGCCCCGTGTCCCCAAGTGCCACCTCCACAGGGCTTTGGAATCCCTGCAGGGATGGGGACTCCACCCCTGCCAGGGCTGGAAAACCCTTTCCAGGAGGAGTTTTCCCAGATTTCCAACCTGAACCTGCTCTGGCACAGCCTGAGGCCATTTCCCTACTCCTGTTGTTCCTTGGGAGCAGAGCCGACCCCCCCGGCTGCCCCCTCCTGTCAGGGACTTGTGCAGAGCCACAAGGGCCCCCTGAGCCTCCTTTGCTCCAGGCTGAGCCCTCCTGGAAGGTCCTTGGGCTCAGCTCAGCTGAGCTCAGCCTATCCCTGAACCTCCGTGTTCTGTCTGTAAATAAACCCCAGGGAATTCTCCCATGCAGCCCAGAAACTCCAAACTTTATTTTATTTTTTGGGAGGGTGTTTGTGGGGGCTCTGGAGCTGTAAATTCACACCCCCCCCCTGTTTCATCCCTCTCCAGCAGGGCTCAGAGCCCAGCTGCAGCCGCTGTTTTCCTGCTCTTTATGTTTCTCAGCCTAAAGCCCTATAAGCACTGGGAGCTGGGAAATGGTTCCCATCCTGTTTGCAATAAATCCCTGGTTTTATGAAGGGTCCCGAGCCGGCTGGACATGAATTCTCCACGTGTTTACAAATATTTGTGCAGGAAAAGAGTGAGCAGCGTCCAGGACGGGCTTGTGACGCATATTCCCCCTGTTTCAGTCCTTTGTTCAGGAAAATGTGGAAGCCAGGCCGGTGCTGTACAATGAACAAACGCTGCCGTCGCATTCCGGGAGCGGCCGGAGCAGCGGGAACGGGAGAGGATCCCACCAAAAAGGGGTTTTGGGGTCGTGTTTTGAGGAAGGGGATGGGAAAACTCCGAGTCAGGGGGCTGGAGGTCGCTGTGCACAGAACCTGGGATGTGCCGCCTGTTCCCAAGGGCGGCGCTGCCCTTGGAGAGGCTTTTCTGTGGATGCCTTGGAATGAGGGGTTTGGCTGTGGAGAAGAGCGTCTCTTTCATGGTTTGGAGGTGGGAGCTGGAGGTCTGGGGGACTTCTGATCTTCAGGTTTCACCTTCTTGTGGGGGCTTAATCATCTCCTCACAGCCTGCGAGCAGCCCACAGGGGCTGTTTGGGGCGCAGGGATTTGGCTCTTCCCTCTAAATCCCCGCTCCCGACTCCGTCTTGCCCCGGCCGTGGTTGTGGTGTGGGATTGAAACCCTGTGGAATCCTTCAGGATACGAACTTGTTAGGAAACCCAAAGGCTGAAAAGCTGCTCCTGTTGCATCTTGTCATGGTTTCAGGTATTAACCAAAGGACAAGGGCGGGTCTGTGTAAAAACTCTGTGTTGGGATGCTCCAGGACGTGTTTTCCACAGGTGTTGGGTAGGAAGGTTCATCCTGTTTTTGTTTCTAGACCCTGGAAGTGCTCAGAGCCAGGTTGGACGGGGCTTGGAGAAACTTCGGGTAATGGAAGGTGTCCTTGGCCGTGGCAGGGGATGGAACTGGGTGGTCTTCAGGGTCCCTTCCCACCCGAGCCATTGTGTGGTTCTGTGGCCCTGGTGCCCCTGCAGAAGTTGTTGCTGCACAGGGAAGGTGCTGCTGTCCCCACCCTCGCAGCTCCACGGACGGAGGTTGGAGGGAACCTCTGGAGATCACCGTGTGCTGCTGCCCATGGAGCTGCAGGGGGTTCTCAGGAGCGTGTCCCGTTGGGATGGAGCTCCTCAGCTTCTCTGGGCAGCCTGAGATCACCCTCCCAGGGAAAAAGTGTTTTCCTGTGAATTTCCGTGGGAATTCCGTGTTTCAGTTTGTCCTGGGCAGGGTCTGGCTCTGCCTCCTCAGCCTCCCCACTGGTGCCTGTCCACGTCGAGAAGGTCCCTCAGAGCGGTGGAGTCCCCATCCGGGGGTGTCCGGGGAGGGGCTGGACTGGCCCTGGGGCCGTGGCCGAGTGGACGCGGTGGGGTTTGGTCACCGCTTGGACCCGATGGTCTCAGAGGTCTGGGTTCCACCCTAGTGATTCCCGTTCTCCAGGGACTCTTGGCCATCCAGCTCCTCATCCAGCTCCTCCTCCAGCTGCACCACGGCCTCGGCTCTGGTGGGGAAGGTGCCCTCCAGCCACTCCAGAATGCGCTGGTGCCTGGAGATCCTCCCCAGCTGCCTCAGCCCGGCCTCGGTCAGCCGGGCCACCCTGACCCTGCGCCGGGGCGGCTCCGTGCTGTCCTGAGGGTCCCCTGGCCGGCCCTGCGTGGCCGTGGCAGTGCCCGGCTCCCTGTGGCTGTCCTGGGCAGTGGGGACACGCGGCCGGTGCCCGGTGGCCGGGGCCCTGCTCCGGTCAGGAGAAGCCGAGGGCGCTGCTGGAGTCGGGGGCGGTGGCCGGTGGCCGGTGCCGGGGTCACGCACGGACCTGGCGGGCGCTGTCCCCTCCTGGGCCAGCCTGGCGTGGGGCACGGCCGCCTGCAGGGGACAGAGGGGCAGCGAGTGAGGCCCTGGCTGCTGGCACAGCTCCTGGCCCGGGGAAGGCGTTCGGGGCCGTCTCCGTGGGTCTCCCAATGGCTCCCAGTGTCCCCTGGGCTCTCTGGGCTGGGCAGCNGCCGGCCCTGCGTGGCCGTGGCAGTGCCCGGCTCCCTGTGGCTGTCCTGGGCAGTGGGGACACGCGGCCGGTGCCCGGTGGCCGGGGCCCTGCTCCAGTCAGGAGAAGCCGAGGGCGCTGCTGGAGTCGGGGGCGGTGGCCGGTGGCCGGTGCCGGGGTCACGCACGGCCCTGGCGGGCGCTGTCCCCTCCTGGGCCAGCCTGGCGTGGGGCACGGCCGCCTGCAGGGGACAGAGGGGCAGCGAGTGAGGCCCTGGCTGCTGGCACAGCTCCTGGCCTGGGGAAGGCGTTCGGGGCCGTCTCCGTGGGTCTCCCAATGGCTCCCAGTGTCCCATGGGCTCTCTGGGCTGGGCAGCTGTGGCAGCCTGATCCCAGACAGGGACAAGGTTTGGCCCTGGCTGCCCTGTGTCCCACTTGCACCTGTGCTTCGGTGTCCCACCTGCAATTCCTGTGTCCCACCAGCAATTCCCTGTGTCCCACCTGTGCTGCAATTCCTGTGTCCCACCTGTTATTCCCTGTGTCCCATCTCTGGTTGTTCCCTGTGTCCCACATGTTATTCCCCGTGTCCCCCTGCAGGCAGGAGGAGCTGTGGGAAGGAGGCCTTGGCACAGTTGATCCCATCCCTGTTCCCAGTCAGCTCCGTGTGTCCCCAGGCAGCTCCGTGTGTCCCCATCCCCTCCCCCTCCCACCCTGTCCCTCACCTGGCCCCTTCCTCGGGGGCCCATCTGCCCCTTGCTGGGCGGGGATTTGGGATTCGCCTTCTCTGCCATTCCTGCAGTCCTTAGCCTCAGTGGGGTCAGGGGATCCTCGAGGGATCCTGGGAACTGCTGCCTCCCAAGGGAGGGACATTCCTGGCAGTGTCCCCAGGGCTGTGGGGTCACAGTGGGCTCAGGGCACGGCACAGCCCCCGTGTCACAAAGGGCCCTGGGGCACCCCAGCAACCACAGGACTGGCTGGATCCGGCTGGAGCTGGTTGGAATGGGTTGGAACTGGTTGGAATTGGTTGGAACTGGTTGGAACTGGTTGGAATTGGTTGGAACTGGTTGGAACTGGTTGGAATTGGTTGGAAATGGTTGTAATTGGTTAGGAATTGTTGGAACTGGTTGGAACTGGCTCAAGGCAGCCACAGCTGCTCTGGGTCACCTGTGCCAGGGCCCCTCCCCACCCTCCCAGCCAGGAATTCCTTTCCGAGATCCCATCTAAATCCATACTCCTTCAGCTTAAAGCCATTCCCTGTGTCCTGTCCCTCCAGCCCTTGGCCCCAGTCCCTCTCCAGCTCTCCTGGAGCCCCTTCAGGCCCTGCCAGGGGCTCGCAGCTCTCCCTGGAGCCTTCCCTTCTCCAGGGGAACATTCCCAGCTCTCCCAGCCTGGCTCCAGAGCAGAGGGGCTCCAGCCCTGGAGCAGCTCCGGGGCCTCCTCTGGGCTCTCTCCAGCAGCTCCACGTCCTTGTGCTGTTGGCCCCGGGGCTGGGGCAGCTCTGCAGGTGGGGTCTCACCTGAGGGGCACAGGGGCACAATTCCCACCTTTCCTGCTGCCCTCGCCGGGGATCAGCCCAGGGCTGGGGGGTCTGGGCTGGGCCATTCCAGCCTCATCCACAACATCCCAAATCCTTCTCCCAGGGCTGCTCTCCATCCCTTCCTTCCCCATCCAGCCTGGGTTTGTGCTGGGATTTCCCCAATCCAGGTGCCAGACCTGCTTTGTATTTTGACCTTCCTGAGGTTCCCATTTTCTCCTCTCTCCAGCCTGTCCAGGTCTCTATGGATGCCCCATCCCTTCCGGACTCCTCTCATTCCATGGCCATTCCCCTCCTAACATCCCAGATGTGCTTTCCACTCCTCAGGGTGTGACCTGTGGGACCCTGTGGACTCCACAGCATCCTTTTATCTGGAATTTTCTGTTTGGATCAGTTTTTATGGATTATCACCTCAAAAAGGGGTGCAATCCAAGCTGGAAAAGGGCTGCTAGGACACGGCTTCGTTCCCAGTACAGAGGGTGCAGCTCATACTGGACGTGCTTGGAACAGGAGGTTTGTTTAGGAGTTTATCCTGGTTTTATTTCTCCCTGCTCCCCGACCGTTCCCCCTGTTCTGCCGTGGGAGAACACAATAACAAAGATGCAAATGTGATTTTTCCAACCGAACATCTCCCGGCAGAGCTGTGGGAGCGAGTGGAGGCTCCTGGCTGGGACGGGGTGTGTGGGATGGGAGCTCGTCCCCGATCCTCCCTCCATCCCCATCCTGCGGAATCCAGGGAGGGGCAGAACAACGGGCTTTGACCTCGAATCATCTCATGGAAACGTCCCCATTTCGGGATCTTTCCAGCTCCCTGGGATCGTAAACCCCACAGTCCTGTGGAAAAAGGGTGGGATTTGGGGCACGTTGTGTTCTCTTCCCGACATTTTGCCTCCTCTCCTTGCACCTTCCTCCTCCCTCTGGACCTGCCCTTCATCCTCCTCCAGGGCTCACCCTGCATTTTCCCTAATTGGAGGATATTTTTCCCCCCTAATGGATGGGATTTGTGACAAGAGCTGATAACTCTGGGGGTCAGATCCTTCCTTGCCGGGCTCGTGACTGATTCCCAGCGCTCCCTTCCTTCCTCCCCGGGGCCCGCACATGGAGCTTTCCCCACCGGCAGCGTCCTCCAGGGTTTTCCGCACGGTGGCCTCACATGGAGGACGCTGTGGGGCTTGTCCTGGATGTGTTTGTGTCCCTGGCAGCTCGTTCCTGATAAAGTTTTAATGGATTTTAAATATATCATGAAACGGGCACGGGGTCGGCATCCAGCTCCGCTTGTTTCCGCGCCGGAGAGCGTCGGGTTGGGATTTTCCTTGGGGAGAGGTGGAGGAGAAAGGCACATCCCGGTGGGTTTAACCTTGCAGGGCACCTGGGATGGGAGGAGATGGCCGAAAACCCAACCTGAAAATGTTCAGGGATAATGAGGAAATCTCTGCCGACATCATCACTTTGTAACTTCTCCAAAGTCTGGCTCCGGCAGGGAAGGGAGCGCCTGGAGTGGGAATGGCTCCGCTGAGTTTTCCAGATGAAAAGCACAGGCTACTTGTTCAGTCCCTGGAGTTTAGGTCAGCTGGATTTATGGGAAACAGATGATTGCTGCTGCTCGGGCCGGGCTGGGACAGATTCGCCATTGCTGAGGGAGCCGGGATCCCCCAGAGCGGTGCTGGGATCCCCCAGAGCGGTGCTGGGATCCCCCAGAGCGGTGCTGGGATCCCCCAGAGCGGTGCTGGGATCCCCCAGAGCGGTGCTGGGATCCCCCAGAGCGGTGCTGGGATCCCCCAGAGCGGTGCTGGGATCCCCCAGAGCGGTGCTGGGATCCCCCAGAGCGGTGCTGGGATCCCCCAGAGCGGTGCTGGGATCCCCCGGAGCGGTGCTGGGCACAGGGCTCAGCAGGGGCTGGAGCTCCAGATCCCAGGGTTTGGCTCCCCGAGAGGGATTGCACTGCAGGGAAAGGTTTGGTGAAGAACACAGGAGGTTTCTGCTCTAAGGATTGAATTCTGGGCTCCCGGGATTGCTTGGGAGGACGTTCCCCATGAACACCTTGGATCCTGTGCTGTGAGGGTGTCTCTGAGGGATGCTGGAGTCATGGGATGCTTTGGGTGGGAAGGACCTGAAATCCCATCAATCCCACCCCATCCATGGGCAGGGACACCCAGGGTGCTCCAAACCCCAATGTCTAACCTGGCCTTGGACACTGCCAGGGATCCAGGGGCAGCCACAGCTGCTCTGGCAATTCCAGCCCAGCCCCTCCCCACCCTCCCAGACACAAATTCCTTCCCAACATCCCAGCCCTGGAAATCTCCCCTTTCCCAGTGGGAAGCCATTCCCTGGGTCCTGTCCCTCCAGCCCTTGGCCCCAGTCCCTCTCCAGCTCTCCTGGAGCCCCTTTAGCTACAGGAAACTGCTGTAACCCTTTTTAGGATTTTTCTTCTGAAATCAGTGTTCCTTTCCTTGGGAATCTCTCGGCCTCTGGAATGCAGGGGCCTAATCCTGGGTAACTCCGAGTGGGATAAATCAGGGCTGAGCTTTTCTTTCATTGCAGCATCTGCAAGATTGAACCTTCCCTCGGCAGCCCAGGAGCTCCTGGCCCTTTCCTCAAGCTGGTTCATGACCCAGCTCATTCCCTGGGGAAATCTGGGAGCAGGGAAGGCTGGTGTGTGTGGGACAGGTGGATCCTGGGATGCTCGGGTTGCTGGGAAGTTTATAGCAGGAATGAGGGTGATGTGGGAAAGCCTCTTTGTGGCGGGAAGAGGTCTCCGGGTCTGTCCTTGGAGCAGGAACAGGAACTGTTCCGTGAGGGAAGGGCCGGATCTGTGCCTGGTGCTGCTCATTGCCGTAAACTCTGCAGACATCCCCTGCTGCTGGTGGATTTTGCCGGCTGAAAACAAAATCCAGGCCATGGAAAACGGGAGGAGCAGCTGATGTCTGACTGGGCCCTGCCGGGACCCTCGGCCGGCTGCTGCCCTCACAGAGACACCGAGGGCTCGGAATCACGGGAGAGGCTTTGTGCCTGTGCCTTCCCAGCCCTCTGGAGCAGCCGTGGCTGGGAAAGCCGGAGCTGTCACCCCGCAGGAGTTCGGTGTCCCTCTGGCCTGGCCCGGCTCCGCGCCCGGTGCTTCCCTTCCCTTCCCTCCCCTTCTGTTCCCTCCTGAGCCCTTTGTCCCTCCAGCTGCTGAAAAGTGAAAATTTTAACATCCCAAAAGGCCCCTGAGGGAAATCTTGTGGAGGATCGGAGCCTTTCTGTTCCTGCTGGAGGAACAAATCTCCTTTGGGTCTGGAGAACTGGGGTGATAGATCCAAACTCGCTGTTCTAAAGGCTGGCCACGTGGTCACTGTTCATCTGAGCAAAGCCCGCTCCAACTGGGATGATGGGATGGTAAATCCCCCTTGGATTGGGGCAGTGCTCCTGGTGTGGTGGAGTTTGAGGCAAAGCTGTGGTTCCCACTCCTGGCTGAGCAAAAGAACAAAAGAAATGATCCAGAGTGAAACCCTGCACTGCCCTCGGGAACTGAACCAGCAGCACCAAGGACACGGAATTTCCTCCTGATACTGCAGGGAAAAGAAAACACATCCCTGGCTCACACTGCATCCTGTGAAATGGGATTGAAGTGGAATTCACATCTTGGATTGCTCGGAAGATTTGCTGGAGCCACTTGTCTGTCACCTCAGAACTTCCCTCCGAGTGAAAATCCCTAAAATTCCCTGGATTTGGAGATGGTGCCTTTGTCTGCTTGTGCAGGAGCTTGGGCTGGATGGGGACAGACCTGATCAGAAAATAGGGAATAGTGTCAGTCTGTGCTCCCAGGAAACAGGGGCAGGATGAGGGGAGACAGCCCCAGGCTGTGCCAGGAGGGGCTCAGGGTGGATATTGGGAAGAATTTCTCCACGGGAAGGGTGGTCAGGCCTTGGAACTGCCCAGGGCAGGGGTGGAGTCCCCATCCCTGAGGGATTTAAAGCCCTGTGGATGTGGCACTCGGGGACACGGGGCAGGGGTGGCCTGGGCAGTGCTGGGAATGGTTGGACCCAATCTCAGAAGGTTTTTCCAACTTTAATAATTTCATGATTCCAGAAGAGGCTGGAATTTGATCCCGGCGGGCTCTGGCCAGCAGAGTCTCCTGTTCCAGGGTGTTCCTTGCTCCCTGAGGATGAGGAGCGTTCCTATCTGCCCCATCTGCAGGGACCTGCTGTGTCCAGGAGTTCTGCATTTCCCTGGAGAGCTTCTCTCCTTGTTCTTTCCCAACAAACGCTCTGCCTCGGGATCCTGGAGCTGCTGGATCTGTTGCGTCTCCTCATCTCCAGCCTTCTCATCCCTCGGATCCATCCGAGCCCATTGCATCCCTGGGATGCTCTTTTGGGATGGAAACTCCTCCTTTGCTCTCCCGACCCCACGGGGTCAGAGGTTGTGCAAAGAAACGGTCAGTTAACGCTTAATTAGACAGAGACGGTCAATTAACGCTTAATTAGACAGAGCCGCAAGGCTCTGACAGGACCCGGCTGCTCCCAGGGCCCTTTGGGAAGGTATTCCATGGATTAGCGCTGCATTCCCAGAGCCAGGCTCGTCCATCAGGCTGTTCTCCCTCTTCCAGAGCTGCTCCCTAATCTTTGCCCGGCAGATCCGTGGGGAGCTGTGGGGCAGCAGCCGGGATGGGGCAGGACAGGTCGGGAAGGACCTTCCCGGTCACTCCGGGGCCACACCAACACAATCACGGCCCAGGAGCTGAGCCCTGGGACCCCTCCGCGTGTGGGGCGATCCCAAAGCTCCGGGATACCCCAAACCCCCGTGCTTTGCCTCATTCCTGCCCCTCTCTCCCAATTTTCCCCCCGTTCCATGGATGCGCTGCCGGGCTCGAACATTAGAGGGCATCTCCTGCTCACGCTTTATTTGTTATTTTTATTTTTTTGGGTGTGTTTTGTTTTACTGCAGTGGGGCCTGTCCTCAAACAGCCAGGAGAGCCTTTTCCCCGCTGTGCAGAGCAGCCAGATGGGAAGTGCAATATCCCGCTGCCCCTCATTACCGGGCCCTCGGAAAAGCTCCCCCTTCCCACATGTGACCATATTAAAGTGGCCTTTGCAGCATTTTCCTCCATATAAAACTGTCTTCACTCCTGTGGCCCAGCAGTTAAAAGGGAACTCCAGCTGCAGGCAGGAGGCTGAAATTAAAGGCTTTGCCCTGCTCTAAATGGAAAATGGATATTGCTTCCCATATCCAGGGCTGGGAACAATGGGGCTGCGGCTCTGGGCCGGGGTAATGGCCTGGTTTGCTGGGAGGAAGGAGGGGAGAGGAGGGGTTGGGTGTCTCCCCCGAAGGAAGGGGGAAAAGGGGAAATCTCACCTCTTTTCCTCGTGGTTAACTATTCCATGGCCGGAGGGGAGCGGGAGAAGCTGCGCCAGGAGCGGCTGCAGGAGCCCGGGACGAGCAGTGGCTTTTGCACCAGAGCTGGAGCAAAGCCTGCAGCACCTTCCCCTGCAGAGACCTGGGTGTAAAACCATTGCCCCTGCAGAGACCTGGGTGTAAAACCATTGCCCCTGCAGAGAATTGGGTTTAAAACAATTCCCTGATGCACTGGTGTCCGTGTGTTCCCGGTCCCTGTGTTCCCTGTTGTCCCCGTGTTCCTTGTCCCGAGCAGGCCTGGCTGGGAGCTCGGGCTCAGTGGAGCTGGAGAAGTCACGGAATCTGTTGGACCCAGATTTCAAACTTCGGTTTTCTTCTTGTTTTGCTCTGTAAGCTTTTGTTGCTTTCAAAGTTTGCTTTAAATGAACTTCACCAAGCCAAGGATGGGAGAGAGGGAAGGGAGAGCTGGATTTTCCATGGACTCTTCCAGGTGGGGTTTCTGTGGTCCTGGCTGGTTCTTGGTTAGGGGGAATTTCATGGAATCATGGAATGGTTTGGGTTAAAAGGGACCTTAAATCCCATCCAGTGCCACCCCTGCCACCTCCCACTGTCCCAGGCTGCTCCAGGCCCCAGCGTCCAGCCTGGCCTCGGACACTTCCCGGGATGGGGAGCCCACAGCCTCTCATGACCTCTGGAGACTCCTCTCCTTTGGGATCACCTTTGCTTGTGCTTCTTGGCCTCCCTCCTCTTCACCAGCTCTCAATTAATTTATTTTTAAGTGCTTGACTCCGAGCCCATTAAATCAGGAGGGAGCCATGCCCTGGTGCTGCATACAAACCCTGAGGCACCTGAAATGTGAACATCCCTGCGAAATTTGGGATTGAATGCCTGAAGAAGGAACGGGACACAGGCTGGGGTCAGGGCTGGGTGGAGAGAGCCCAGATCCTGCCCGGCTGGGCCAGGCTGGTGGGAGGAGAGGCCTCTTCCAGCCACTCTCTCTTCCCCCCACGCAATTCCTGCTCCACTTCATCTCCGTGTTTTTGGTATCGAGGGGGTGTTTACAGTCAACAAACAGGAGCCTCCTTTTTGATCCCAGCTCGGCAAAGCTTCTCCTGCCGAGCACCTGTGAGCGCGTCCATGTGCTCCGTGAGATTTGTTGGGAATATTTACGTTTTCCAAGCGGAGCATCTGCTCGAGAGTCGGGCTCTTTGTGCCTCATTAGCGGCTACCGGGGTTCTCTTATCTGCAGGGATCTCCAGGGCATGTTGGGATTATTTTCTGAGCTGGTTTTCTTGGCAGCTCCTTCCTCGCTGGTGGGAAGCTCCCGGTGTTTGTTGAACTGCTGGACAATCATCTCTCCCTTAAAAAACCTGCCTGTTCCAGCTCATTCGGGGTAAAAAATGGTGATTTGTAAGGTTTTAAAGCTTCTGTGCTGCCTTTGATAAGATCTGTCCCATCCAAGCTGCTGCTCTGAGCTGTTGAGCCGTTGGGGTTTGGTTTGGGGTATTTCCATGGGACTCAGGGGTTATGGGAGGAGAGCAGAGGTGGGATTCAGTGGGATGGAGTGGATTTTGGGGTGGATACAATGCCAAGAGTTGTTTGGCACTTGCAGGCAGATTAAAATGAAGCCCTGAGCTGGGGCTGGCTCAGGCAGGTGAGGGTGACACAGCCCAGGGCTCTGCTCACGGCGTGAGGGGAAGGAAATCCTGGTTTTTGTTGGAACGAGACTGGAATCACCTAAACTGTGACTAAAACCCCCCTGAAATGGGATTCTGTCCCCAAATCCGGCCTTTCCTTCTCCCAGAAGGTGGGAAGGGGTGGTGATGAGGAGCCCAGGCTGGGAGAAGAGTGGTGTGTGAGATGCTCAGAGGCTCCAGGAGCTCGGGGCAGCCTGGGTGTGAAGGGATGGGGCCACCTGGATCTCCCAGGATGGGGCCACCTGGGTGGGAGGGGACCTCAGGAGGGCTCCAGCCCAACCCCCTGCTTGGAGCTGGGAGATCAGACCGGGTTTGTCAGGGCCTTGTCCAGTCTGGCCTGGAAAGGTTCCGAGGATGGAGATTCGGATCCACCTTTGGGAACTCTTTCTGCTGCTTCATGGAATCCCGGGATATTCTGAGTTGGAAGGGGCCACAGGGGCCGTGGAGTCCGGCTCTGAAGGGAATCATCCAGGGGTCACACCCTGCTCTGACCACCTGAGCCAGTCTCAGGGCTATTGACTCTTCTCCTGTGGGAAACCTTCCTGTGTCCCCAAAACTCCCACCTCTATCCACAGAGCAGCTCCCAAACCAGTGGTCCCAGTCTGTGCCATTGCCAGGGGTTCAGGATTCCTTTCCATAAGGGTTTTTTTAGAATCTGTCCTTTTGGGTCCCACTGTGTTGGGCTGCTCCTCCAGCCTGCCCAGACTTCTCCAGGTGTTGGCCCTGCCTTGAGTCTGTTGAGTTTTCACAGAATTTGGTGAAATTCCACTGAATTTGTCCGGTGCTCCTGCAGGTCTTTGGTGAAGACATGGAGGGAACAGGTCCCAGAGTTCCTGTTCCTCAATCCCCCCTGTTTTGGGCCTCATGGAAAGCCTTGCTGGTTGTCCCAGGCCAGGCTGGAGCAGCCTGGGACAGTGGGAGGTGTCCCTGCCATGGCAGGGGTGGCACTGGATGGGCTCTGAGGTCCTTTCCAACCCAAACCATTCCCTGATTCCATGATTTCAGTGCTGATACATTGATAAATCCAGGCGGGTGCTGGATTTAGGATTCTCCAAACATGGAATTAAAGCTGAATTCATCCCTTATTATTTAAACCAGAGCTGCAGTGATGGGACTTTGCTGCTCTGCGAGTCAGGGGTACAGAAACCTCCTCCAGTGGATGTGAAATTGGGCTGTTCCGGTGAATTTGAGCTGTTTCCATGGATTCTGTGGATTTATTTCCCTGGTGTGGACAGATCCACAATAAACGGACACAACCTGGGTTTTTCAAGGAGGAATCTTCTCAGCAGGTCTTGCAGCACATCCCCTTCCTTGCTGTCACTGGGGTGGAATTTTAATGGAAGAGCTCAGAGGATTCACTGATTTTTAGGGAATGATTAATGATGATTAATGATCCCTTCTGCATGGGAAGGGTTTGGGATGGCTCAGGCAATCATATCCCACGGGAATGTTGGGTTATGGATACCCTGTGTTATCCAGGTGGGAAATACGTGAAGTGCACAAGGCGATTTCTGCTGCCAGCTGAGGAGAAGTTGTGCTCCAAACCATTGTCATCCCAATTCCAAAAGCCCCATTTTCCCGTGAATTTTAATTGTTCCTGGAGAACAAAACTGGGAGCACATTTTTCCCGGTGTAATCCCAGCTCGGCTGGCTCTCAGCTCCACGCTGCTCCCGAATCCCGAAACATTTTTGGGTTTGTTCAGCTGCTGTTTTTGCTTTCTTGTGATTATGCTCTGTTTTCCCTTCTGTGGTGTTCATCCCCGCTCTTAATTATCCCCCTCTCGCTGCCAACTCTGTGAACTCCGGGGCTAATTTGAGCAGGAAAGCTCTGCCCGGTAATTTTACAAATATGAGGCGTTATTGAGGGTTTTTCCTGGACCGGTGATTACAAGGAATGGGTCCTTTGGGAGCGCAGCTTTGGATTCCTCTGCTCCCTCACGGGGGTTGAGAGGTGGGTGAAACTGGAATTAAAACCGAGGGGATGAATGGCAAAGGAGCTGCTTCCATGTGCTGGATTCCATGGAATCACTGAGGTTGGAAAAGCCCTCTAGGATTGGGTTCAGCTGTTCCAAGGCCACCGCTGACCGTGTCCCCGAGTGCCACATCCACAGGGCTTTAAATCCCTCCAGGAATGGGGACTCCACCCCTCCCTGGGCAGTTCCAATGCTTGACCAGCCTTTCCATGAAGGAATTTTCCCTGATATCCAACCTGAGCCTTCCCAAGAGGCCGTTTCCTCCTGTCCTCTCACTCGGACTGTGAGAGAAGAGCAGCCTTAAAGCACAAATCCTACCTGGAGTTTCAGCTGAGTAGCCCAGAAAAGTCAGGATCTCGTGGCTGGAATCTCTGGAAGATTTTTGATCTGGTTGATGTGTTTGGTTTTTGCTTTTTTGGGTTTTTTATCCAGAGGAAAACAGGATTCAGACATGGAATTCTGAGGAGTAATGGATCATCTGGAGACCTGAGAAGCTGAATAGTCCTAAACAGATCAAATGTGGGAAACTGGGTGGTCTGAGCTGAAACTGCCACGAAGAGGAAGAAATATTTTCATTTTTAGGAGGATGTAGTCTGGGAGCAATGAGAATATCTGGGGGGATGAGGGAGGAATGCACTCAAGAGAAAGGGATGAAACGGGGAGGATGAAAAATGGGAGCAGGGTCAAGAGAGGGGTTTTGGGGAGGACAAGTTTTGTGTTGGAGGAACCTCTCGTGAGAGAGTCCCTGATTCCTGGGGCAGCCAGAAATGGCTCAGGAAGGGAAATCCAGGGAACAGTGCCGTGGGAAGGGATGGTTTTGGTCACGCTGGCAGGTCCCTGGGCCATAAATTTTCGGGAAGCTGCTAAAATGTGAATGGGATTCTCTGATTTTTCTTGGGAATGGTTTCAAAGGTCTTTGCTGTTCCTTCCCTTCTGCTGCAGTTCCAGCTGTTTGTTGGGTTGGAACAAGGAGGTGACATCCAAACCTTGCGGGGGTGAGGAGGATCCAGCCAGGAATGGGAGTCAGGACCTTGTGAGACCTTCCCGTGGCATCCCCAGCCCAGCACTGGTCACTTCTGCTTCTCCTGTCTGTGGAAATCATGTTTTTCCTCTGGAAGTCGTTGCCAAGTAATTTAAACTTCCAGAGATTCTGGTGCAGTTGGTCCAGGTGCTTCACCTTCCCCAAAGGCATCGGTAAAACGGGATCGAGAGCCGGCTTGGGATTTGTTCCCATGGTGAAGGAGCTGAGTGTTGGGGCTGGGAATTGTGGTTCCTGTGCTTCCCTCAGCCCCAGCACCTGGGGAGCTCCCCCGTCCTGTGGTGCTGCTGAGGAGCTGGTGGGAAAAATTCCCCACAGGAATGGTGGGGAGCTGCTGGAGAGAGCCCAGAGGAGGCCCTGGAGCTGCTCCAGGGCTGGAGCCCCTCTGCTCTGGAGCCAGGCTGGGAGAGCTGGGAATGTTCCCCTGGAGAAGGGAAGGCTCCAGGGAGAGCTGCGAGCCCCTGGCAGGGCCTGCAGGGGCTCCAGGAGAGCTGGAGAGGGACTGGGGCCAAGGGCTGGAGGAACAGGACACAGGGAATGGCTTCCCACTGGGAAAGGGGAGATTTCCAGGGCTGGGATGTTGGGAAGGAATTTGTGTCTGGGAGGGTGGGGAGGGGCTGGGCTGGAATTGCCAGAGCAGCTGTGGCTGCCCCTGGATCCCTGGCAGTGTCCAAGGCCAGGTTGGACTTTGGGGATTGGAGCTCCCTGGGACAGTGGGAGGTGTCCCTGCCCATGGAAGGGGTGGCACTGGGTGAGCTTTAAGGTCCCTTCCCACCCAAACCAGTCTGGAATTCTGTGGGATGGGGTAGGACACAGCCATGGTGGGACAGTGGCAGTGCAGCCACGTGTGGGATGGGTTCTGTTCCTCTCTTTCCTGAAGGAAAGCCTGGATGGAGATGAGCAGGGAGGGGCCTGGAGCTCAGCTGGAGGGATGAGGGAATGACCCCAGCTCTGCCTTGGTGCAGGCTCAGCAGAAACCTCCAAAATCTGCTCTTAAAATTGGTTTGAGGCCTCCTGCTCCTGATGAGCTGCTCTCGGACATGCCAGTAAGTCCTTGAGGCCACCACAGAATACTGGGGAAATCACAGCTTCTGCAAGTTCAGGAGTGAATTCATTGCTCGTTAATTTCCAGGTGATGTTGCATAAAACCAACTGAGGTGTTTGGTGTGAGTGTCCAACCCCTGCGGTGGCTGGGCTGGTGCTCCTGCCTCTGATGGGGCCACACGTTCATTTATTAAAGAAATGGTTAAAAAATCACCTTCAGTTCTAAATTAGCCCCCAAAAATCAATTATTTAATTAATTCCCTCCAGCCTAACGAGTGGCTTCACTCCAAGGTGTCAGTGATGCCACCAGGGCTGAGCTGGTGAGGCTGGAGATGATCAGGGGGTTTGTGCTTCTTGTGGAGTTTGGGAGCCAAGGCCCAGCAGAATTTGATAAATCCTTTTAGTCTGGGCCCCTCAGTGGTGGGGTGGGAGTGGGAAAAATCCCATTTTCCTTGGTTTTCCTGTGGTGGAGAGGAGATGGACAACACCAGGATCCTGAGAAGCACCAACTCCAGCCTTGGAGAGGGGCTCAGAGGGAGTCGCAGCTCCCTGCTCGGAATTTATCTCTTCATCACTTGATGTATCACCCAGTTTTATCTCTTGGCTTGATAAAAACTGTGACAATCCTCCTTGTTCTGGGTCTCACCTGTAGATCCCTGATTTCTGCCTCGGGATCCTTCCCTTTCCAGAAGGAAGCAGCCTTTGGGAGCGTTGGGAAGGCCTGACAGGGAAATGTTGGTTCACAATTTCCATTGCTAAAATCTCTCTTAAAATGTCACATTTCTTGTAGATTCAGGTTGATCCTTAACCTGATTATGGGGAAAAACTGGGATTTATGATCCAGATTTGCCAGGGTGGCTGGATGTGCCCAGCATGGACTGGGAGCTGCTCATCCTGAGCCCCCCTGATCTCAGCCAGGATAAAAAGCAGAATTCAGGGACAAAAGCCACGTTCTCAATCTGCTTGTGCACAGTGGCAAGGAGGTTTTGGGGATGGATTTGAGCACCTGAGAAGGTTTTAGGATGGATTTTAGCACCTCTGGGAAGGGCAGAATTAGGTGGGAGAGCTCTGGGCACATCCCCAGGCCGATTCCTGCTGGAGCCTGGGGCTGCACTTGGAAAACACCAGGAGCAAGTCAGGCTATGGCTCCTCAAGGGCTCTCTGCAGACATTTCATAAGCCCTTGGTAGCTGAGGGCATCCCGAGGCAGCCTGGTTGTGTAATGCCACAACAGCTGGAGAATCATTAAATTACCATCAGGTTCTGCTTTTAATGAATTCATTTTCTGGAGAGGAGCAGGTTGACAGCTGGTGCCTCGCTCAGGTGATATTTGTTGTTGCATGTTGTTTGTTTTGTGAATTCTAAATGAGGTGGAGTTTTGGGGTTTTTTTTCTCTCCCTTGGCTCCCAACAGTTCAAAGCGAGACGTTGTCCCTTCCCTGCGATGTTTGTGATCCAATTTCAGACAGAAACAGGGCGGGTGTGGAGGAGGGAGGAACAGGCAGGGATGAAACAGCCGGGCTTTGGTGGCCCGGGGGCCGGGCGGGGGGCGAATGTCGGAGCACTGCAGCAGATCCTGGGATTCTGAGGATCTCAGGGATTGGGATGCTGAGGTGGAGCCTGGTTTGGGGCAAAAACCACCCCAGAGGGGCTGTTCAGAGCCCACCCCGGAGGTGATGCCCGTGGGAAGGAGCCTGAGGTTCAGCTGTTGGGATGAGAATCCTCTGGACACTCAGAGCCACAGCCAAGATGGGAAAAATGAGCTCCAGAGTTTGTTTTCCCCAGCTCTGTGGAGTGGTCTCATGAAGTGCTGCACCCCACACAAGCATTCCGGAATCCACAGAATCCCAGGATGGGTTGGTTGGAGGGACCTTTCAAGCCTATCCAGTCCCTGCCATGGGCAGGGAATCTTCCACTATCCCAGGTGGCTCCAAGCCCCAGTGTCCAGCCTGGCTTTGGAATCCCCCTTTGCATCAGTGGTTGTTTCACTGCCCCGTGGTCAAATAAATCCGGTGTTTGTCCAAATTATGGTCCAGAAAGCAGCTGGATGCATCCCTCTGTATCCCACATGGGCACAGTGACACTGGGAACTGGGCATGGAACATTCCTGTCCCTGAGCAGCTGGGTTTGGACTCAGTGTTTCGAGTAAAACTCTATCCTCTGATATTTGAATGGAATTTTGGAGGAAAGTTCCACAGATGTGCAGGAGGAACACAAGGTTGGATATGAACTGTGCCAGCTCTGGGTGGCAGCAGGGCCAGGGCAGTGCCACCCCCTGTGCTGGCACTGCTGGGGCACCTCCAGTGCTGGGGCAGCTCCGGGACAGGAGAGACCCTGAGGGGCTGGAGCGTGTCCAGGGCAGGGAACGGAGCTGGGAAGGGGCTGGAGAATTCCTGAGGGAGCTGGAAAGGGGCTCAGCCTGGAGCAAAGGAGGCTCAGGGGGCCCTTGTGGCTCTGCACAAGTCCCTGACAGGAGGGGGCAGCCGGGGGGGTCGGGCTCTGCTCCCAGGGCACAGGGACAGGAGGAGAGGGAACGGCCTCAGGCTGGGCCAGGGCAGGGGCAGGGTGGACATTGGGGAAATTCCCTCCTGGAAAGGATTGTCCAGCCTGGTGGAGTCCCCATCCCTGGAGGGATTTCAGAGCCCTGTGCATGTGGCACTTGGGGACAAGGGGCAGTGGTGGCCCTGACAGTGCTGGGAGTGGTTGGACTCCAAGAGCGCTTTTCCAGCCTCAGCAATTCCATGATTTATATTCCAAGTTAACTCTTCATGCACATCCTCATGGCTGGAACGACTTTTTCCTGTTTTCCAGGGTGCCAGGGAGACCTTTGAGAGCTACTACCGCAAGCAGAGGAGAAAACAAGCGCGGCTGGTGCTGCAGCCTCCCTCCAACATGGTGAGATTGTCCCGCCCCTCCCAACCTGGAATGTTGTCCCTGGGGTCCCGCTGCCCCTGGATCGTCCCTCAAACCTCCCTTTGCCCTTGGCCACCTGGGTTTTAACCTCTGCTCCCTTTCTCTTTGTTGCAGCACGAAACTTTAGATGGCTACAGGAAGTATTTCAATCAAATTGTAGGGTAGGTGTTCCTTTTATACACGGCCCTGCTAAAAATGTGTGCCCTGGGTTGCTGAGGAGCCCTGAAAAACCGGGAGAGGAGGGAATGTTGGTATTTTTGGTGGTCCTTGAAGCCAAAACAGGACGAAAAAAGGTGGTTTGTGCTTTTTAAGTGTCTTAAATTGAATTTTATCCACTTTGCTGTGTCACCGAGGGGATCAGGGAGGGACCTGCCAGCCTGGGAATTTCTGGGAATTTGAGGATAAATGATCCTTGTGGATTGTGTGCATCTGCTTGCCCCACTAATGGCATGAATGGGCCCTCTGCCTTAATGACTCTGGATTATCAAATAATTATTCTTGAATTATTATCCTGGTGAAGGAGGTGATTCCCTATTCCTGAGAGCTGCTTTTTGTCACTCTCAAATTTGACAAAAATCTTCCAAAACTGAGCTCCAAGAGGAGAATTCCAAAGGCTGCTGATCCATAAAAATAGGATAGGATTTGCTGTTTCTTCAGCTAATAATGAGAATATTTTCATTATCTTGTTATGACCACCACCAATTCCATGTGTGCTGCTCCCCTCGTGCAGCTCCCTGCTCCCAGCCTGGATTTCCTTGGACAACACACCTGGGAGTTTGTGTTTTGCTGTTTAAAATGTCCAGTCTCACCCTCATTCCCTGGAAAACACTTCCTTTTGGAGCAGCAGATTTGATAACTGGAGATTGGAGTGAATTGATTGTCTGGAAACGGCTGGGAGCACTTGGTGGGAGAGAGGATTTTCCCTGGAGTTCAAGCATTTTTCCCTGCAGTTACAACATTTTTCCCTGTACTTAAAACATTTTCCCCTGCAGATAAAGCATTTTTCCCTGCAGTTAGAGCGTTTTCCCTGCAGTCACAGCATTTTCCCTGCAGTTGGAGCTTTTTACCCAATTGTAATGGGGTTGCTGCTGGCTGGAGCAGAGTTTAATCTGTGGTTCTTGTGGGAATAGCGAGGTGGAGAACTCGGAGAGGGGGAATTCTGCCTTTGTGTACACACAGAGTGGCACTGGGAGTGTTTCACCTCACTCCTCTAACCCAGTGCTGTTAAAAATACGGGAATAAAGTGTTTGGTGCTGCCTGGATTTGACAGATCCCTCAAATCCCAGCAGGCCCGGAGCCCGTGGATGCGCGAACGCCGCCTGAGGGGCTCGGGGATCTCTTTTGATCTCTGAGAGCGGAGGTTTTGATGGCGTTTTCTGCCGGTTTTAGGTTTTTTGTGGTGGAGGATCACATCCTGCACACGACCCAGGGCCTGGTCAATCGGGCCTACATTGACGAGCTGTGGGAGATGGCCCTGTCCAAAACCATCGCGGCCCTGCGGACTCACTCCGTGAGTAAAAGCTGCCAGAGCTCAGCTGTTGCTTGACTGTCCTTGACATGCTGCAATGCTGCCTTTTTTTTTTTTTTTTTTTTTTTTTTTGGTTCCGGGTTTTTTTTTTTTCTCTTTTTTTTT
>VZTJ01005193.1:65060-81787 GCA_013397795.1 Orthonyx spaldingii | reverse complement strand
GTGTGCGTCCAGGATTCTTTGTTTTCCCTCTTTTCCTATGGTTTAAAAGAGCAACACAAAGACACACAGATAATTCTCTTTCTCCGGCTTTTTTAGCCTCTTGGTTGGTTGCATTTCCCTACCAAACTCAGTATTTAGAGGAATAAAACAGTGGTTTTGTATTTACCCCATTATTTCATTGGGAATTTTTGAGGAGCACCAGCAGAGGGAGTTGATTTGTCCCAAAAAACCCGGGGGGGAAAAGCATCTTTTTGGCACACTGAAACATGACCTTGTTTGATAGAGAATCAGATAATCCCAGGATGGTTTGGGTTGGAAGGAACATTAAAGATCATCTTGATCCCTTAAATTTCATGGCTGTGAACAGGCTGAAAAATGGTCTGAAAATGGGCTGAAAAAAGGCTGAGATATGGGCTGAAAATGGGCTGAAAATAGGCTGAGATATGGGCTGAAAAGTGGGATGGAAAATTGATTTAAAATGGGCTGAAAATAGGCTGAAATATGGGCTGAAAAGTGGGATGGAAAATTGACTTAAAATGGGCTGAAAATGGGATGGAAAATTGGCTGAAAAATAAAATCCAGGGAGAGGGAACTCCAGGAGAGAGCAAGGGGCACCTTGGGTGAAAATATGGAAGAGATGGACATGAGCACCACGCTTGGAGCATCCTGGTCCAGTGGAAGGGGGTGGAACCAGATGGGTTTTAAGGTCCTTTCCACCCCAGACCATTCCATGGCTCTTCCCTGGACCTGGAGCTCCCTGGGATGAGGGACCCCAGGAGATTCCCAGTGTTCTCCATCCCCATCCCCATCCCCAGCAGTGGTGGTGACTGGAAAGTTGCCTCCTTCCACTCGAGCTCAGGTGCTCCCAGAGGGGATAAACACCAACCCCCCAGTGTTTGTTTTCATTCCAAGTGGGATTTTCTCCGAGATGGAAGCAGGAGGCTGAGCCAGGCCCAGCCACGGGGTTTTTGGTGCTCCCAGCTTTGTTGCCACACAGGTTGTTTCAAGTGGTGCCAGAATTAATGCATGGAGTGGCTGCCAGGGGAGGGATTTTCGGTACTCACCAAACATTCCACGATTTCCCAACGTTGTGGCCATCACCGTTTGCTCTGAGCACTCCCAAATAAACCAGTGCCCTGAATCCCAGACTGGGATTTGAGGGAGGGTCTCACCTTGCTGAGGCTGGTTCAATTCTTCCAAGGCAGACAAATTTATCCCTGGATTTTCTTCCTCGCCGCAGACAGGGACATCTTTAATCACTGCTGATGCTGTAGGGCATTATCTTTCTTCCTGACTCTCCTTTTTGGACAGGGAGATGGAAAACGTGTGTCTCCCAGTCCTTCCCTTGATTAATGGAGTCATTCCTCCCGGAGTTTCCAGTGAGCTTTAAATCTGTGCTCCTTAAATCCCGCTCTCTCTCCAGCTTGGGATCACTGATTCTATATTTGGGCAGGCTCTGTCTCAAACTTTGCGTTTTTCGGCGCGGAAAGGGTTTTGGCTGCTCCCGGCAAGTGCGGGAAGCCTGGTGGGGACTGGGGTGGCTCTGGGGACACTGAGTTGTGTCTTTGGGATTTGGAGCAGGATAAATCCTTGTGCTGGAGCCAGAATCCAGCGTGTTTTCCCGCAGCCCGGGCCGTGGCTGCCTGGCTGAGATGCTTCATTACCGTCAGACACAACACAGTAAATATTAAATGAGAGGCGCTGTCCCCATCCCGCTGTGACAGCGCTGCTGGGATCCATCTCCCCTCGCTGCCCAGCGGCTCCTGGGCAGTCTTGGACACACTTCAGGTATCTCTGGAGCAGCCCAAAGCCTTCTCCAGACCGGAGAGCAGCGCTGGGAGGAGACAGACACCCTTATCAGCCAGCCCTCGCTGCCCCGTGCGGCGCTCACGGGCTGGGGACAAAGCTGCTGCTCTGGGGGCTGCCCCCGCTTCTTATCGGTTCTTATCAGTGCCCTGAGAGACAGCACAGAGGGCTCAGGGCAGGGTCTAAAAGCTGTGTTTTCATCTCTGCCCTCCTCTGCAGTCCTACTGCTCCGACCCCGGCCTGGTGCTGGACCTGAAGAACCTCATTGTGCTCTTCGCCGACACGCTCCAGGTACGTGGGGCTCGGCCTCTCCTCAGCCAGCGCCGCTCCTGCTGCCCCCGGCTCGGCCAGCGGTGCTGCAGTGCCTGAGGGGGCTGGCCCAGCTCCTCTCCTGGCATTCCTGGGCGTGGATCACCCCAGGCACAGCCTGGTTTGGTCTGTGCCAGCACCAAGCCTTGGCCACCCTGCCCAGCCCTTGGGCCGTTGATGGCTCTGGGTCCTTCTCCCTCGGGAAATCACCCCAAGCCCCTCCACCAGCACCAGGGATGGTGCTGGAGGAGAATTTGCCCCGTGTCAAAGACCAACAACAATCCCCAGCTGCCTGGTGGTGGTGGCTTCGTTCGCTGAGGTTGCTCCCTCCCCTCCCGCCCCTGCAGGGCTACGGCTTCCCGGTGAACCAGCTGTTCGACATGCTGCTGGAGATCCAGGACCAGTACAGCGAGACCCTGCTCAAGAAATGGGCAGGGGTGTTCAGGTGAGAGGCTCTGCAAGAAACCCCTGGGATGCCCCTCACTGAGGAGTTTTGGCCCCTGAGTGGAATTTTTTGAGGGATTGTTCATAGAATCCTGGAATGAGTGGAAAGGGACGTTAAAGCCCATCCAGTGCCACCCCTGCCATGCAGCTGCTGGAGAGAGTCCAGAGGGGACATGATGAGGGGAGTCCAGTGGGGATGATCCGAGGGCTAGAGCCCCTCAGCTGTGGAGCCAGGCTGGGAGAGCTGGGAATGTTCCCCTGGAGAAGGGAAGGCTCCAGGGAGAGCTGCGAGCCCCTGGCAGAGCCTGCAGGGGCTCCAGGAGAGCTGGAGAGGGACTGGGGCCAAGGGCTGGAGGGACAGGACCCAGGGAATGGCTTCCCACTGGGAAAGGGGAGATTTCCAGGGCTGGGATGTTGGGAAGGAATTTGTGTCTGGGAGGGTGGGGAGGGGCTGGGCTGGAATTCCCAGAGCAGCTGTGGCTGCCCCTGGATCCCTGGCAGTGTCCAAGGCCAGGTTGGACACTGGGGCTTGGAGCAGCCTGGGACAGTGGGAGATGTCCCTGCCCATGGCAGGGGTGGCACTGGGTGGGATTTAAGGTCCCTTCCCAGCCAAACCATTCCGTGTTTCTGTGCCCTCGCTCCATCCCCGAGCTGTGGCTGGTTTGGGATATCCCTGGCTGCTGCTACAGGAATTTGGGATCACACCTCAGCCTGGCACCAACCTCTGGGAATCTCCTGACCCAGCAGGAAAATTCTCTCCTCAGAGTTATCTCCCCAACTTTTCTTTTCCCAGAAATATCCTTGACTCAGATAACTACAGCCCCATCCCGGTGTCAAATGAAGAAGTTTATAAGAAAATCGTTGGACAGTTCCCATTCCAGGATGCTGAACTTGAAAAGGTAAATCTTGGAAAGGGAAAACGGCCTGGCCTGGCTGCTGGGGCAGGAAAACCTCACACCCTTGTGGGCATGGAGAACTGCAAAGGAAAGGATCTGAAAAACCCCAAATCAACCCCCCAGCCTAGATAAACAATGAAAGAGAAAGGAAAACAGTGGGGAAGAACAAATATTCCTTCCATGGGATGCATTTCTCCTGGTGTGGATGAGGGAAGCATGATTTGTGTTCCTCTCAGGGTGTTCTGTCACCCTGAGCAGCCCTGGCAGTACACAGGTAGAAATATCCACTTCCATTGGCATTTTATTCCCATTTTATGGACCCTGAGATTGACCTTTATTGGTTTTAGTCTCATATTTAGTGACAAAGAGCCCAAAAAAGTGGTGGATCTTGGCCTTTGCCCAAGTGCGTGCTTGGAAAACCAAACCCAAAGTGTGTCCAGATGTCCCCTTCATCCTGAATCCTGCCTGGCCTCGTGCTCCACACCTGGCAGCCACCAAATCCAGCCCTGGTGATCCCAGTCAAGGGCTCAGATTTCTGTGTCCTGCCCCAAAATTCAGTCATGGGGTTCAGCTTCTCACTGCTGCTCCCTGCACCTCCCAGCTTTGAGTGCTGGGGGCAAAAGCTGCAACAGTTTGGTGTTGGAAAATCTGTTTCCTCCAGGTTTTTGGGGTTGTTGGGCAGCACCTGAGGGAGGTGACCGGGAAAACACCTCGTGCCTGGTGGGGGAGGAATTCCAGGTGTTCCCAACAAGGGAGGGGATGGGAGTTGGGAGAGGGAATGAGGGAATGAAGGTCCTGGTGTGCTCCCTGCTCCCTCTGGCTGCAAACATCCTTCCAGCCCCTTCCCAATCCCTCCCGCTCCAGGTGCCATTTGTGATTATCTGGACTTTCTCTTGGCCGAAGTGTTTGGATAATCCAGGATAAAAGCTGGGCTTTGCTAAACCCAGAATTCCTTTGCCTGCCTGGAACGCGCTGCCGGGAAGAAACAGAGTAGATTTCCCCTGCTGTGGGAAATGCCTGCCCTCCCTCTGGAATTCTCTCCTGTGTTTTCCAGCAACCCTTCCCAAAGAAGTTCCCCTTCTCGGAGTTCGTGCCCAAGGTTTACAGCCAGATCAAGGAGTTCATCTACGCCTGCCTGAAGTTCTCCGAGGACCTTCACCTCAGGTAGGAGAGGGTTCAGCTGATTTAAAACCTGAATTCTCTTCCTCACCCTCTGGATGGAGCCTGTCCAGGCTGGAAGTGGCCTTGGAGCAGTGGGATCCTGGCTGGCCAAGTCTTGTCCCTTAGGGGAAGATCCCAGGATGGTTTGGGTTGGAAGGAACTTCAGGGACCATCTCGTCCCAACCCATCACAGGGTTCCTTCCACTAGGCCAGGGTGCTCCAAGCCTTGTCCAGCCTGGCCTTGGACACTTCCAGAGAATTCCACACTCCCAGGACAATCCCAGTTGTGTGGGGAGTGAGGGGCTGTTTCCTCCAAGATGTTTCTGCATCATTATTTTAATAAACAAACGAACCTGGGTGTCTGGGGAAAGGTCCTGATGGCCACTTGTCATCGGGGCCTGCTGGAACATCTCAGAGCCCCCCAGGGCTCCCCTCACTGTCCCCCAAGGCACGGGAATTCCGTGGTTCCATGAACGTGTTGTCAGGAGGACTCTGAGGGTTGGATTTTTGGTCATGAACGAGTTTCGGCTGCTGGTTTCGTGCTTTTGTTTTTCTTGTTTCTTCGGGCAGTTTATATACAAATAATGTGATTTTTTTTTCAAAGTCTGCAAAATATTCCATGTGTTTACCCTCCCTGCTCCATCCCGAGGTGCTTTGATGCTTGTTTCAGCCCTGTGTACGTGTGTGAGACTGAAAACCCACTGGCTCTGCCAGGAACTGCCAGTTGGGGCTTTGGGTTTGCTTCAGCAGCGTTTGCAGCTCAGGAGAGGTTTAAAAATGAAGAACAAGGTTTTGGCTGGAAGGGTTCGTCCTCCTTCCCTTCCCTGGGCAAGCAGGAGGCTGGATTGGGGTGGGAGAGTTCCACCTCCCTTGGGATCTTCATGTCCTGGCCATGACCTGACACTGGAGCTGCTGGGGAGAGTCCAGAGGGGACAACGGAGATGATCCCAGGGCTGGAGCCCCTCTGCTCTGGAGCCAGGCTGGGAGAGCTGGGAATGTTCCCCTGGAGAAGGGAAGGCTCCAGGGAGAGCTGCGAGCCCCTGGCAGGGCCTGCAGGGGCTCCAGGAGAGCTGGAGAGGGACTGGGGCCAGGGGCTGGAGGGACAGGACCCAGGGAATGGCTTCCCACTGGGAAAGGGGAGATTTCCAGGGCTGGGAGGGTGGGGAGGGGCTGGGCTGGAATTGCCAGAGCAGCTGTGGCTGCCCCTGGATCCCTGGCAGTGTCCAAGGCCAGGCTGGATCCGCCTGGGACAATGGGAGCTGTCCCTGCCATGGGATCAAGACGCTCTTTCAGGTCCCTTCCCACCCGCGCCATCCCACGTGTGCCCCGTTGCTGCTGTGGAGCTGGGACAGTTCTGGGAGCTCAGGAGCTGCTCCGGTGCCTGTCCCAGGCTCTCCAGGGTTTTCCTGCTCTCCCTTGTGCCAGGGATGCTGGTCTGGAGAGGCCTTTCCCTGCGGCTCCTGCCGGATCCGTCCCCCTGGTTGGTGTCCGTGGGAGCTCCGGAGGTTTCTCCCGCCACGTCCCAGCCCAGCCCCGCACTGGTGGCAGCTTCTCCTCCGTGGTGGCTCCCAGGGCTCCGAACCCCGGGGTCACCACGTTCCCTGTCCCGCTCCGGAGCCGCCACCTCGCTCCGATTTCAGATTTCACACGGGTGCCGCTCCCCCGCCCCTCCCTGCGGAGCTCCGTGCCCTTCACCATTCCCGGGATGATTGGGTTTGGCAGGGCAGGGAGCAAAAGTGTCCCCTTGGGTCCTTCCTGGGGCTCCCCCTGGACCCGTTATTAAAATTCCTTTCCACATTGGATTTTCCAGCCCTTTCGGAGCAGCGGGGGAGGGGAGCCCCGCTCCGGCTCTCGGAGCCAAACATTTGGAATATTTCTCTGCAAACCCCTGTTGACACTTTCTTCATTTCACCCTGACAGCTTGAATTAGGTTTTATTAGGAAGCTCGGCTACAAAGCCGGCAGCGAGTTGCCTTTTCTCTTCCCTTTCTTTTTTCCCCGGCCCTGTCATTTACGGAGCGCCCCGGAGTGCCGGGGGTCAGCCCGTCAGTCACAGGGGCCTGGAGGTCACAGCAGCTGCCACGGGATCCGGGACAGGAGCTGTCATTATCCCAGACAGTTCCCTTCAAGCCTTTTCCTGCACAACAGAGCCCGTGGCGGAAAGTGGAGCTCCTATTTTAGCTGGTTTTTTTTTCCCCCTAATTATTTTGTTAAAGCAGCTCCTTGTATTTGTTGGATGGGAGGGTTCTCGTTTATGTGGAAGTTATTTCACTTTGCAAGTGTTTGAGGAAAGTTTGGAGCTCGGGGTGTGTTTGTAGAGTTTGGAATTTTTATTATTGGTTCTATTAATTGGATTAGGAGCAGGAAAACCTTTATCTCCTCAGCACTTTTGACTTTTTACAAGTTGAGTTCATCAAGTTGTCTTTAAAAGTATCCCTCGCTTGTTCCAGTGGAATTTCCCATTGGAAAGTAGGGAATATCTCTGGGAAACAGTGGGTGGAAAGATGAGATGGATCAGCTCTAATCCACCAAGGCTTGGGTTGGAGTTGGGTTGGGGTTTTCTGCAAACAAAGCCCCAGTCCTGGGAGAGCTTGGGATACCAAGTGCAGGGACACCTCCCACTATCCCAGGCTGCTCCCAGCCCCAGTGTCCAACCTGGCCTTGGACACTTCCAGGGATCCAGGGGCAGCCACAGCTGCTCTGGGAATTCCAGCCCAGCCCCTCCCCACCCTCCCAGCCAGCAATTCCTTCCCAATATCCCACCTAACCCATTCCCTCCCCCGCAACTGTAGCATCCCAACACCCCCCACCTTTCTCCCGGGATAACTTTCAGGTTGGATTTGTTTCCCACGTCAGTCCCTGCTTTGTGACGTGGCCCCTGTGTCCGGTGGGGCAGGAGAAGGAGCCAAAGGTCAGGGGCTCGATTTACCGGGAGCCTCAGAGCTACTGACACTTCCCAGCCTTCCCGTTGGGAATTCCCTCTCCTCCCTCTCACTGCAGGAGACAATTCCTGGTGCTGTCAGGGCTAATCCAGGGCCAAGCACAGATCCAAGGAGCCTCTGGCAGGGTGGGTTTGCAAAACCTCCTGGAGGAAGGAGAGGTGGCACCGTGAGCACCTTGGAGCGGCCAGACCCCCAACTTCCAGCGGTGCTGCCATTCCAGACACCTGGGAAAGGGCAGGAGCAGGGTACAGGAGTTTCCAGTCTCATGTTCCAATGCTGGGAGCCAGGCTGGGAGAGCTGGGAATGTTCCCCTGGAGAAGGGAAGGCTCCAGGGAGAGCTGCGAGCCCCTGGCAGGGCCTGAAGGGGCTCCAGGAGAGCTGGAGAGGGACTGGGGCCAAGGGCTGGAGGGACAGGACCCAGGGAATGGCTTCCCACTGGGAAAGGGGAGATTTCCAGGGGTGGGATGTTGGGAAGGAATTTGTGTCTGGGAGGGTGGGGAGGGGCTGTGCTGGAATTCCCAGAGCAGCTGTGGCTGCCCCTGGATCCCTGGCAGTGTCCAAGGCCAGGCTGGACATTGGGGCTTGGAGCAGCCTGGGACAGTGGGAGCTGTCCCTGCCCATGGCAGGAGGTGAACTGGGATGGGATGTAAGGTCTATTCCATCCCAAACCAGTCTGGGATTCTGGGAGATGGAGCTGGGCTGTGCTGAGCAGCCCCTGTGTGGAAATCCATGGATCATTGGAATTGTGTCTTTCTGCAGCCATTCCCTGTGACCTCGCTCACTTCTGCAATTTTTCCAGGTTTTTTTAAGATCCCTTCCCAGCCAACCACTCCATGTTTCTATAATTCAGTTGAAAAGCCCAGAAAGGGCTGTGAGGGGAATTTTGAGGGTTTTGATTTGGGGTTTCACCACTGGAGAGCTTTTCCCTTGTCCTGAGCATACAAATCCCCAGTGCTGGGGGCTGGGTTGTGCTGGTGCCATGGGCGGCTCCTCCTTGGGCTGGACCAGCTCCTCTTGGATGGGAGGCTCAGGAATGTGGGACTTGCAGGTGTTAATCCACTTTTCCTACCGATATGGGCACAAAAAGGCCAAAATTGTATTTTGATCTATAGCAAATACAGGCTCCTGTGAGCAGATGCTCAGGTGTGAGGCAGAGGAGAGCTGGGAAGGAAGATGAGGAGAATTCCCGGTGATTTTCTTTCCATGGAACATTTTGTACATTTCTCCTTCAATTCTGCTTTGCAGCTCCACGGAAGTTGATGACATGATCCGAAAATCCACGAATCTGCTGCTGACCCGGACCCTGAGCAACTGTTTACAGAATGTCATCAAGAGGAAAAACGTGGGACTGACAGAGGTGGGATCTGGATTCCCTTGGGAATGGAGGGACAGGACCCAGGGAATGGCTTCCCACTGGGAAAGGGGAGATTTCCAGGGGTGGGATGTTGGGAAGGAATTCCTGGCTGGGAGGGTGGGGAAGGGCTGGGCTGGAATTGCCAGAGCAGCTGTGGCTGCCCCTGGATCCCTGGCAGTGTCCAAGGGCGGGGCATGGAGCTCCCTGGGATAGTGGGAATGGTCCCTGCCCATGGTGGAGTAAATGAGTTTTAAAATCCCTTCCATCCCAAACCATTCCTGGATTGTGGGATTCCAGGGCAGGGTGACAGGGGTCCCTTTGAACTCCTTCAAGCACCTTTAGGGTGCAGGTTTGGAGAATTCCATGAAATATTTGCCTGGAAAACAACAGGGCCACTCAGTGTTGTTGTACAGAGGGAGAAACTTCAGATTGTGGGAAAGTGAAGGGGGTTTTTGCTATTGGTTGTGAATTTTGCCCTCTTTTAATTTTGGGGAATGTTACAAATCTGAATTAAAGTCAGAGGGCTTCAGGGAGCACCAGAGGAGATCCAAGTGGGAAGTGTGGGAGAATGGGGGAGCAGTCCTCGTTTTCAGGTGCTGTTTGAGTGGTCTGAGCACACTGCTGCAGCACAAACACTAACTTGGCATTTTCCTTCCATGGTCCATACCTTTGTCTGTACAAAACCAGATTTCTGATGGTTGTAAGCTGTGTAAATGTGGTCCCCAGGACAGGTGGCCTCCTTAGTGGGACCTCTGGCTGCTGGTATTAAACAAGGAGTTATTAACTGTTTAATTAATTATTGCTTCCTTGGATCGTGTCAACCATGGCTTTCCCCACCCAGCTTTTCATTTCTCCCAGACATCCCACAGCTTCTCTGGACACCCTGTTCCAGCTCTGCACCACCTTTCCAATGTCTCTTTTCCTTCCCAGTGTCGAGGCTGAACCTCTCAGGGTGTCCCCGTCACCGTTCTGATGTCACCAGCACCAGCAGGAGTTGGGTGCTGGGATCTTTGTGGTGTCACTCCACAATTTCTGTGCCTGAAATCGCTGATTAATCCAAACTCCTTCAGATCTGGGGGTGTTTCCAAATCCTTCCTGGATTGGTGGCTCCAGACAGCCCCACCACGCTCCAGCAATTCGGTGACACCAGCCCAGGGCGTTCTGCTGTCCCAGGGCTGGCAGAGATCTGGGCACCCCACACCTCCTGAAACAAAACCTCGTGGTTTCTTTGTTCACTGCCTGCCTGATGCGGCTCGGTGTCACTCAAGTTCGGGTTGTTTTGGGTTCAGTGGCAGCCAGGAGCCTCCTGATTGGTCCTGGCAGGTTTTTGGGGAGCCCCTGCTGCGTTGGAGCGGCGCTGACGGGAGCCCTGAGTGACGGCTCAATGTAGGAAAGTCCTTCCAAAAAAATCACCTTCCGTGGTATTAGTGGCTGTCATGGGAAATGCTTCCCTCCCAAATTATCGTGGATTTAAGTGTTGTTAAAAGGAGGAGAGACCGGAGCCCGTCGCAAAGCTGGGGGTGTTTGCACAGCGTCAGCTTTTCATGCCAGGGTTCCATGGAATTGTCATCCCATCCCCTGGCTCCGGCGGCACCGCGGCTGAAACCCTGTTCTGCCTTTCCAGCTCGTGCAGATCATCATCAACACCACCCACCTGGAGAAGTCCTGCAAGTTCCTGGAGGAGTTCATCACCAACATCACCAACGTGCTGCCCGAAACCGTGCACACAACCAAGCTCTATGGCACCACCACCTTCAAGGTGGGCAGGGCGGGCGGGGGCTGCGCCCCGGGAGGGGCCCTGGGTGCTGCCTGGGGAGGAGCTGCCACAGGAGGCCTCGGGGGTGGCTGGGCTGAGCCGAGGGATCGTTCTGGCCTATTTTGGGAAGGTTGCGCCATCGCTTTGGGTTTGTCCTTCGGAGCGTTGCTCCTGTCGAGATCGTGGGAGGTTTTCTCCTTAATTTACAGCCCTAATTAGCTAAAGGATTAAGGAGATTTTAAACAAAAGTCTGGTAATTAATTTCTTTTTTAAATGACTTTCCACTTTGCTGTTGGAGTGCATTGTTGACACATCTGGCTATGGACACCAGGCTCCTCTTCCACCCAGGGAGAAGATTTCCAGAATTTTTATTTGTCTATCTTTCCACTCCTTTTAGCATTATCCCTAAAAATTGGGGCTGACAGAAACTCCCAGACTTCCCAGCCTTTAAATCCCACCACAGGAGTGTTTCCCCAGATGCTTTATATGGAATCTGATGGGGTCAAGTGTGAGGTGTCTGGGCTGTGTCCTGTGGAGATCAGAGGTGGGAACAGCAGGAATTGGTTTGGTGAGGTTTTGCCCTGGGATAACTCAGTCTCCTGTCCCTAGGGAAGTCCATCCTGGCATTATCCACCTGTTTGACTCAAAGCTGAGTGTCCTGCCCTTTTTCTGACGGGGCAGCTCCTGGACCCCAGCGCTGCACTGGGTGTGGTGGGGTTTCCATCAGGGATGTTCCTCTCCCATCTCAGAATTGTGGAATATTCCAAGCTGTAGGGACCCACAGGGACCATCAAGTCCAACTCTTGAAGGAATGGCCCATCCACGGATTGAACAACAACCTTGGTGTTGTTAACACCAGGCCCCAGCCAACTGAGCCAATCTCTCCTCCATCTCCCTGGATTTGTCCTCATGGTCCCCGGGTCACACCAGGGACAGAATCCACCTTGATCCTGCCCACCACGACCTGGAGGCCTCTGTGCCACCAGCCTGAGGCTGCAGCAGCCTCATGGTTGCCTCCTTGAGCTTTGGGGTTGTGTCACCTCCAGGTCTAAAGGGTGGGTGAAGCTTCCTTCCTGTTAGAGGGTGGTGTGGAGCCCCCATCCCATGCAGAGTCCTGGTGGAATGGAGCTCCCATCCCATGCAAGGTCTCAGTGGCATGGAGCCCCCATCCCCTGTAGGGTCTGGGTGGTGGAATGGAGCCCCCATGCCCTGTGGGGTCTCAGTGGTGGAATGGAGCCCCCATCCCCTGTAGGGTCTCTGGTGTGGAGCCCCCATGCCCTGTGGGGTCTCAGTGGTGGAATGGAGCCCCCATCCCATGTGGGGTCTCTGGTGTGGAGCCCCCATGCCCTGTGGGGTCTCAGTGGTGGAATGGAGCCCCCATCCCATGTGGGGTCTCTGGTGTGGAGCCCCCATGCCCTGTGGGACCCTGGCGGTGCGGAGCCCCCATCCCACGCCAGCTCTCATTTCCAGGACGCCCGGCACGCCGCCGAGGAGGAGATCTACACCAACCTGAACCAGAAGATCGACCAGTTCCTGCAGCTGGCCGACTACGACTGGATGGCGCTGGAGCCGGGCAGCAGGGCCAGTGACTACCTGGTGGATCTGATCGGCTTCCTGCGCAGCACCTTCGCCGTGTTCACCCACCTCCCGGTAAGCCCGGCCCTCCCTGCTGCTCCGGGGTGTCGTGGGAGCCCAAACCTGATGGGCTGTGGTGGAAACGGGGCCTGGTGCTGCCAAGGATGAAGGGAAAATTCTGCTTTTAAAGGAAGGTGTTCCATGTGTCACCACGAGCTGGGCTTCCGTGGGAGTCTCCCAGTTATTTGCAAGTCTGATTTTATGGGATTGAGGGTCTATCCCAGCCCACCATGTACCAGCAGGATCATTCCCCACCTATATTTTAGATTTTTTAACTTCTAGTTAATGACCATCCAGGGGTTTTTTTCAAAAAAATCTGTTCTATGGGTGGAATACTCAAACTACAGCTGCATTTCCAAGTGTCTGTCAGGTCCCTGATGCCTCCCATCCCAACATTTCTCTGTTGGAAGGGACCATATGTTTCTTCCCTTCTCTCTGCTGTCTGAAGTCCCCAGTGTTTATGCTGTTATTGCCATCAGAAATGTGCTTTATGTTGCTTTTTGCAGTTGGCTGAGCCGTGTCTCATGGGTAGGAAAAATCCCATCACCAGGGAGGTTCATTTTTGCTCCAACAGCTTTTTTTTCTCCTCTAAATGGGATTTGTTCTGAGCTGGGATCAGCAGGTGTTTTGAAACAGCAAATCCCCTGAACTCCGTGGCTGTTCTGAAAGCAATTTCAGATCTTTCTTTCTTTCCTTACGAAACTGGGATGTATTTGCCAGTACTGGGTGCCCAGGGCTGTCCCCACACTGGGAATCTTTCATGAGCTTGGGAATAAACAGGAAGGGAAGATGTAATGGTCCCCAGTGGCAGCTTCCTTCACTCCGTTCCCTGGGATTCTCCTCTGAAAGGAGGTCCCAGCCCTCCAGAGCTGTTCTGGGAGGTGTTACCCCCCAAAGTGTGCAGCCTCGTGCCTGGCTCGTGCCTTTGGCCATCCCTGTCCCAGCAGGAAGAGCTGGCAGCAGGAGAGGAGGGAGCTGATGTGCCGTGGGAGAAGCCCCCAGAAGGGAACTGGGAGTGGTTTCCCTGGTCCTCTGCACCTGTGCTGAGGAGAAGCTGCTTTCCCAGCTCTGACATCAGTGGGACAGACTGATAAATAAACTGATAAATGAAGTGTTGCCTCCTGAGCAGAGAGGTGGGAAGGGCTTTGAGCCGTCTCCCTGGCCAGGTTTGTTGCCCAGATGTCCCCAGGCAGTGTGGCAGGTGCCTCCCAGAGCCAGGAGGTGCTGGAAATGCCTGGATTTCTCCTTCAAAAGGGAGCTGTGGCTCCACAGGGCTGGTTTAGCACCTGGAGGCTTCCACCCATCACACTGGGAACACTCAGGAGCCAGTAATGGAATCTGACAGGGAGATTGGTCTCTGCACCGGAGCATGAAGCAGCAGAGATGAGCTGGGGAGGGATGCCCACAGTGATTTATGAGGTGGGCCGGGAGTGATTTATCTTCCTTAAATATTAATGTTTCCTTTTGGAGCCAGTCAGGGTTGGTTTGGAGGCCGGGGGGACATGAATTGGTCTAAAAAGCACCAGGACAGATCGAGGCAGCCTTTTGTCTTCCAGAGCTGGGTCAGAAGAGCCCCAGCTGAGGAGAAGCTTGGATTTGCTGGGCAGCCCCTGATCTCCAGAGCCTCCCCAAAGCCTGGTGAGACAGGAGGCACCTCAGGGAGGTGCTGCAGCCTGGTTTGGGCACCCACAGGGCTGGTTCAAAGCTTTGTGGGAGCTGCAGGTTTGGGATGTTTTTATTATTTATTGGAGTTTTTTCCTTGCGTTGCTGATGGATCGCCCAAGTTGTGGGCAGTGGTGGGTGTGAGCAAGCCTGGGAGGGCCAGGCTGCATCCCAAAGGCCTCCAGACCCTTTGGTGTCATGGTTCTTCGTCCTTGTAGGGTTCAGGAATTTTTTCCAGTGGCTGATTTAGGGGCACATTGAAATTCCTGTGCTTTGCTGCTGAAGTGCAGGAGATGAAGGTGTTGTCCAAAGCAATGCAGAAAATGATGGAGGTGTTTGTTAAAGCACCAAAAATGTGGGATGAGCATCAGCTGGGGAAGGAAAGAGTGAGAGGGGTGAAGGAACATCTCCAAAAAGGGTGAATTCCAGCTCTAGGAGGATATTCTGGGTTCTGGGGACAAGGTGGAGCTGTTCCTACACTGCTGATCCAAACCCAGCCCAATCCATCAGCACGAGGTGGGATTGGAAATAAAGCACGATAGTTTTGGGGTCTGAGAGGAGCTGCTGCCCCGTTGGAGATGAGGTTTCAGCCTGATCCCATAAAATCCAGGATTCCCACACTGCCAGTGGTTCCAGGGCTGTGTCCCATCCTGGGATGAGGCATCCTTGCAGCACCTTCATTCCCGTGTGCAGCACTGCCCATTCTGTTCTCCTGCCTGCTTTGGAAATGCTCCCTCTTCCAGAGCTGATTGCTGTTGAATTTTTGGGATTTTGGACCAGTGAAAAGTGTTCCCCTGGTGTTGGAAGGTGCAGCTTTGTTGGGAGCGTGTCCCTGTTGGGAGAGGAGGCAGTGGCAGGAGCTGCTCCCCTGCCTTTTGTCCCAGCTGGAATTACCTCCACCTTCCCATCAGGGAACCACAGCCCAGGCATGTCGGAGTTCCTGGGCTAAGATTACTCCTCCAAAAAGCCCCCTCATGGAAAAGAGCAGAGCCCGAAGTCCTGAGGCTGCAGAAATGCACCGTGACAGGGCTGAGTAATCCCATTGTCCCGACGGAGCTGCAGGAAAACCTCGCCGGGGTCACGGCTCCGGCTGGCCCCAGGGCAGCTCAAACGGCCTTGGGAGATCCCTGGGACTCAGCACTGGAGAGGGGGTGAAGAGGAGCTGAAAGGAATCTGAGCCAGGATTCGGGATTAGGGTTTGTGTTCCCCTCTTGAGGCTGAGTTTTCCCTGTGTTTCTTGGGAATCCCAGAATGATTGTATTGAACAGTTCGGGTTGGAAGGGCCCCTTAAAGGTCACCTACTCCAAGCCCCTGCAATAAGCAGGGACAATTGGATCAGGTTCTCCAGTGCCATGGCCTTGGATTTTTCCAGGGATGAGGCCTCCACCACCTCTATGGGTACTCAGGAGAAATAACCCAGCCTAAAATCCTGGCTGCTGGATTGGCCTAAAGTCTCCACATTTTCTAGGCCTCAAGCAGGAATTGCAATCCCTAATTTTTCCTTTGGAGTAGGCATTGTGGGAGATGATGAAAACCACTTGACTTTGGGAATTCCTGGAATTTATTGCATGTTGCAGTTTTCTGGAGGCATCTTCAACAGGATCAGGTTCTCCCGAGCCATGGCCTTGGATTTTTCCAGGGATGAGGCTTCCACCACCTCTGTGGGCACCCAGCTCAAGCAGCAGAAACAACCTCAACCAAAATCCTGGCTTGTGGATTGGCCTAAAGGGTCCATTTTTTCTAGGTCTCAAGCAGGAATTGCAATCCCAAATTCTTCTTTTGGAGTAGACATGTGGGAGATGATGAAAACCACTTGATTTTGGGAATTCCTGGAATTTATTGCATGTTGCAGTTTTCTGGAGGCATCTTCAACAGGATCAGGTTCTCCCGAGCCATGGCCTTGGATTTTTCCAGGGATGAGGCTTCCACCACCTCTGTGGGCACCCAGCAAAAATAACCCAGCCCAAAATCCTGGCTCATGGAGCAGCCAAAAGTCTCCATTTTTTCTGGGCCTCAAGCAGGAATTGCAATCCCTAATTTTTCCTTTGGAGTAGGCATTGTGGGAGATGATGAAAACCACTTGACTTTGGGAATTCCTGGAATTTATTTGCACATTGCAAATAAATTGGGGACATCTTCAACTGGATCAAGTTGTCCAGGGACAATCCAACGGCCTTGAATTTTTCCAGGGGTGAGGCCTCCACCACCTCTGTGGGCACCCGGCAAAAACAACCCAGCCCAAAATCCTGGCTTGTGCAGCGGCCTAAACTCTCCACTTTTTCTAGGCCTTGCAAGCCCTAATTTTTCCTTTGGAGTAGGCATTGTGGGAGATGATGAAAACCACTTGACTTTGGGAATTCCTGGAATTTATTTGCGCGTTGCAGTTTTCTGGGGGCCGCTGAGCCCTCACCAGTGCTGTGGGGACAGCGTGTGCCGGGGGGCAGGAAAAGTTCACGGAGAACTTCCCGGGGTTTTGGTGCATGCCAGTGCTGCATGAAATGGTCATGGTGGTTTGGAGCCACAATTCCAAAGTGCTCCACTAAATGCCCAAAAATGTCTCCAAGCAAATAAAACGCTGATGGGAATCAAAGCGTAATTAACATTTGGCTCCCGAGGCCTCCCTCTTCCTGCGTTAACCAGGGAGAGTCGGTTCCCGCTGCTGCTGTGGAGCTCATTAATATGGGATGCTCGGGTCTCCTTTAAAAGAAAAACCTCTTTTTTTAAGGGCAAAAAAAAATATTTTAGTACAAAAAGTATTTTAGG
>VZTJ01005193.1:1263-56005 GCA_013397795.1 Orthonyx spaldingii | reverse complement strand
TGAGCGCAGATCCCCACGTTTTGGGTTTTTTTTTTTTTTTTTTTTTTTTTTTTTTTTTTTTTGGTAGGGATTTTGTTTGGTTTTGTGTGGTTTTTTTAAACTAAAACAAAGCTGAAAACACCCAAAACAAACCAGAAAAAAAAATCCAACCTAAAACCTCCACAAAACCCCACTTTGTCTAGTAGAAAATGGATTTCTGAGCAATTAATGAAAGGTTTATTTTTTAAGTAAACTTCTTAAAAATATTTTTAACATTTACAAGTACTCGTCGTTCATTTGTTTTGATGCTTTGGGAAGTGTTCATATGTTGGGTGATGGTTTGGGGTTTTTTTGCCATCTTCAGGGAGTGCAGAGCAGTTGTTTAAAAAAAAAAAAAAAGGCAAATCAGGACATCACAGGCAAGGCAGGAAAAATGTCCAGGAGTTATCAGAGTTGATTTACTGAATTTGCCCCCAGTTTCGAGGGACTTGGGGCAGCCAGGGGATTCAGAGGCCTCTGGAGCAGGAGATGAGCCCTGGGAGGTCTGCGGGGTCTGAAGCCCCATCCGTGGCCACACAGAGAGGATCCACCGGGATTATCCTCGGGTTTGTGCTACCAAACAATTGCTCATTATTTCCCCATCACGTTTCCATCCCCTGCAAAACATCCCCGTGCTGCCTTATGGATTGGGAAAGTCAGGAAATTCAGTGTTGAAATTAGTGGGACAACTTGTGGTGTTTACAGAAAATCGTACATTTAATACTGAAGAATTCCTGGTTTTTGGCCCACTTTTCTGCTGTCTGAAGTCCCTGGATTTGCACATCTAAATATCCTTAATCACATCAATCCCGATGCTTGTTGCGGACGGAGAAGGAATTCTGTCGGTAGCAAAAAAAATAATTGGAAACTCTGAGAGCACTCGGAGCCTGTCAGGCTTTGTTTTCCATGGAAACGCTGCGTTAATTCCTCGGAGAGTCGGTGGGAGAGTTCTCCGTGCTACAGCAGGAGCTGGCTTTGGATTTCAGGGACCGCATCCCACCTGGTTTTGGCCAGGGGAATGCAGGAGGCGCCAACAGGTGAAGGGAAGCTGTGGCTGCCCCTGGATCCCTGGCAGTGTCCAAGGCCAGGCTGGACACTGGGGCTTGGAGCAGCCTGGGACAGTGGGAGGTGTCCCTGCCATGGCAGGGGTGGCACTGGGTGGGGTTTGAGGTCCCTTCCCACCCAAACCATTCCAGAATTCCGTGTTAAACAGCAGGAGGTGGATCTGGGAGACCTTTCAGGCCCAACCCAACCCATTCCATGATTCCATGACAGCCAGAGGAGCTCCTGCAGGGTGGCGGGGACGGGCAGCGTGTTCCTGATTGCACGTGAAGATTAATGGGTATTTATTTGAACAACCATTCCATTTCAGTAGCTCTTAATGAGTCCTTTGATAGCGAGTTCCTTAATTAACAAGGCAGCCTCTCGGCGTTTCCTCTCCCTAATTGGTAACAGATTGGCCATTTCTAAACAAACGCTGCCGGCAGCCTCCGTGCAGCCCTTCCCCGGAGTGGCTGCTTCTGGGAATCCAGAGCCTTCCCTCTCTGCCCAGGCATGGAATATGGATGGAAAGGGAGGATTTCATGGACGATCTCCTCAAGTAGGATGGACTTGGTGGGGTCCAGCCCATGGACATTGGACATTGGACACTGGACATTGGAACTGCCCAGGGAGGTTTGGAATCCCCATCCCTGGAGGTGTCCAGGAAAGGCCTGGAGGTGGCACTCAGTGCTCTGGGCTGCGGACAAGGTGGGGATTGGGTGCAAGTTGGATTTGGTGATCCTGGAGGGCTTTTCCATCCTCAGCGATCCTGTGGTGACGTGCTCTGGTAGGAGCCCTTTGGCTGCATCCCTGGGAGAGCTTTGGAGTTTGGCTCCTCCCTTTCAGTGCTTGGAATGGCCACAGGGAACGTTCCTGGATCCTCCTGTGTGCCCAGAGGGAGCCTGGGTGGGATGGGACAGGCAGTGTCACCTGGAGCCACAGGGAACCTTCTGGATCCTTCCGAATGGTCACGGGGAACCTTCTGGATCCTTCCTGTGTGTCCAGAGGGAGCCTTGGTGGGATAGGACAGGCAGTGTCACCTTGAGAGGTGTCATGGGAACCCAGAGGTTCCACCAGGAGCCATGGACAGAGGGATTCATTGCCAGGACTCTGGTTACAAACGGATTGAGCCACAAAACAATAAATCCACAGATTTTGCTTGGATAACACCCTTGGAATGGCTTTGTTTGACTGAGGTTGGACCAAGGAGGCGCTTGGGCATTTTGAGCGTGGAGATCTGTGAACTTTCACCTGTGCCCCTGTTCTCCCCAGTGCAAATCCAGGTTTTTTGTGGGATTTCCAAAGGTCTTAAATAATGAGTGGCCCTGCAGAGCTGTTCCTGGGACTGCTTCACGTGGTTCGAAGCTCTCCCGTTTTCTGCCACGTTGGTAAATGAGCAGTTGGTGCTTTGAGGTGTTTGTTTTCCTCTTTCCCTGCAGAGAGCTCAGGCCGTGGTTGCATTCCTGCTCTTTGCTCCCTGTCCTGACCTCATCCTGCCCTTTGGACAAATTGTTCCTGAGCTGGAGGGACCAGGGTGTCCGGGCAGGTTGTTCCTGAATCCAGACAGGGACGGAGCCGGGCTGGAGCCCCACGGGGAGCGGGATCAGGACGTCACCGGGCGATTGCTCCGGGCGCTGGCACCGGGACAGCCTTTGGGAGTGCCCCTGGTTCTGCCACGCTCCCAAAAACCATCAGGGAATTAGCGGGGGGCCGGAGCCGTCCCGGCTGAGCGCGGCGGCTCCTCTGAGCAGCCCGCGGGGCTCTCAGGAGTGGCGAGGTCTGGGATGACATCGCGGAGCTCCTGCTCCGTGCCAAGGCACAAGTCCCGGCACCGCCGCTGAGGGTGGGGCAGGTAACGATTTCAGGAGGGCTGGGGCTGTGGAAAACACATCCGTGCCAGGCTCGGCTCCGCGTGTCCCCGAGCAGGGCGGGCGAGTCCGGCTCTTCCAGCGCGGCAGGAAAGCTCAGAAACGACCCAGGAAAGAACCCCAGCACCGTGAGGTGAAACTCCGTCATAAATAAGCTCCAAAGAACCAAGATGGGCATCTGTGGCAGGAGGATGTGCTCGATTCCTGCCAGCCCAGGCCATTCCAAGCGGGAATACAAACAACCTTCAGCTGCAGCAGCAGCTTATTAGTGCTGATATATCAGTGGCCGGGCGCTCGTTTGTCTCCTGTCAGCAGCAGCTGCTTATCCAGCAGATTTCCCACTGTATTCCCGGGGAAATAGCCTGAAATTGATGTTCACAAGCCGTGGCTGACTTTATAAGGAGCTGCTGAAACTCGTGGAGTGCAGGGGTGAGGCAGGAAAGGATTAAGTTCGGTCTTATTTATAAGGAGTGAAACCCATAAATTCTGGGAGGGTTTTAAATCTCGGTGCCCAGGGCAGGAGCTGCTGCTCATCCCTGGTGGTGCCTTCTGTTCTCTGAGCGGACATTTAACACCGTGATTGAAACTCCTGTGGCATCTCCAAGTTCTCCGGTAATAAATATAAGGGAAGAAGGGATTCAGGCTTAAAAAGCAAGAAAAACAATTCCGTATACTTTTACTTTTCATCAGCTAGTGCTGGAGCTGAACTGTGAGGCATCAAGTTCCTTAAGTGTGTTCCTTAAGAGGAAAAATTGAGTCTTTTTTAAAGAAAAGATTTTTAAGTGTTTAAACCTCAAAAATAATGGAAATAAAGGTCATGTTCTCAGCTGGCCTGAGAAGATTCAGGTCCAGAGTGAGGACAGCGGACATTTGCACCTGAAACAGTTTTAGGCCTGGCCTAGTCCTGTGTGGAAAAGGCAGGAGGAGGGAAAGCTGAGCCAGAAGCTGCCCCTGGGCTTGTTTGGATCCCCTTTGCCATCTCTGCAACAAGTCCTGGGAGAACATTCCCATAAACAACGTCCTGAGGTGCCATTTCCTCCTGGGGAAGCCTTGCAGAGTCATGGTGCTGCCAACCCCTGATGATTAAATGTTCTTTTCTTTCCCATTTTCCTCATTTGGGGCTTAATTTTGTGACATTTCATCTCAGTGCTTTGCTCTTTTTCACCCCCTCATGGTGTCACTTGTCATTCCTTCTTTGCCTGACCAGGAATTGGTGCCCAGGGCAGGTGTGGGTCACCCTTCAGGCACCTCCATGTGACACCTGTGCTTGCGGTGTCACAGGGGTGTTCCTCTTGAATTTTGGTCAAAAATTTGGACAAAAATCCTTCCTGGGTATTTTCTTTTGTGTGGTGTGGGAAAGGAAGGCATCCAATGGCACCTGGACAGGCTGGAGAGGCGAGCACGTGAGAAACTCGTCAAGTTCATCCTGAGGGGTGTTCCCCTGGAGAAGGGAAGGCTCCAGGGAGAGCTCCGAGCCCCTGGCAGGGCCTGAAGGGGCTCCAGGAGAGCTGGAGAGGGACTGGGGCCAAGGGCTGGAGGGACAGGACCCAGGGAATGGCTTCCCACTGGGAAAGGGGAGATTTCCAGGGCTGGGATGTTGGGAAGGAATTTGTGTCTGGGAGGGTGGGGAGGGGCTGGGCTGGAATTGCCAGAGCAGCTGTGGCTGCCCCTGGATCCCTGGCAGTGTCCAAGGCCAGGTTGGACATTGGGGCTTGGAGCAGCCTGGGACAGTGGGAGGTGTCCCTGCCCATGGCAGGGGTGGCACTGGCTGGGATTTAAGATCCCACCCAAACCATTCCATGATTCACCTCCAAGGCTTCTCCAGGGGTTGAAATCCTCTGTGCAAATTCCTGCTGGTGTGGAGCATGAGCTACGCCGGGGATTTTCCCCTGCTCTTCCAGGAAGGGTCAGGAGCCCTGTCCTCAGCGGGGTCCCAGGGCTCGGGTGCAGAGCTTTCCTGTCTCATCCTCTGCTTCCATCTGGGACTTCTGCTCAGTGGCACATGGGAGGGGCTGAGGGCACTTGGAATGTTCAGCTGGGGTAGAGGAGGCTGAGGGGAGACTCACTGGGATCTGCAGCTCCTCCCAAGGGGCAGCTCCGATCTCTGCTCCCTGTGACAGGGACAGGACCCAGGGAATGCCTGCAACTGTGTCAGGGGAGAGTCAGGTTGGATTTCAGGGAAAAATTCCTCATCCAGAGGGTGCTGGGCACTGCCCAGGCTCCCCAGGGAATGGGCACGGCCCCGAGGCTGCCAGAGCTCCAGGAGCATTTGGACACTGCTCAAGGGATGCATGGGGGGGATTTTTGGGGAGTCTGGGCAGGAACAGGGGATGGATCCATGACCCTGTGGGTCCCTCCCAACTCAGGATATTCCAGGATTCTGTCAAAACTCCTCAGCCACAGCAAAAACTCGGTGTCTGTTGGAAGTAATGAAGAAAAATCACGGCCGGGCAGCGCCGCGCTTCCCGCAGCTTTTGGGGATGAGCAATTGGCACGAGCGGGGTTTTAAATAACCCAGCGTGTCAGAAAAGCACAAACAAATGATGAAAAGCAAAGAAAAAACCCCAGAGCTCTGCTAAACTTTATGGTTGCCATGCTTCATCTTCATTTTGGTGCAGGTGTTTGTTGGGAGGTGAGTGATGGACGCTGCGGAGCCCGGGAGCGGCAGCGAGCGGGAGATGGAGCACCCTGCCCTGCAACGCACGGCTCAGCTCCTTTTTTAAATAAAAAATGCATTTTTTTCCCTCCTGCTGAAGATGAATGTGGCCTGAAGATCCAAACCAACTTTGCAGGGCTGGGAAAAAACCCTTCCCAGCACAGGCATCAAACGTTGCCACGCCGTGATAACGAAACCGGCGATGCCGAGCTGGAAACGCGGCGTAAACGCCGTGATTAATCCCAGTTTAAACACAGCTTGTAAAGCGCTTGTAAAAGTCAGCGAGAGCTCCTAAGCCACTCCTTGGTGTCAGGAAAGCGTGTTAAGAGTCTTTTGTGAGTGTTTGAGAACATAATCTCCTGCTGGAGCTGTTTTCAGGGCAGCACCATGATCCAAGCCACCCGCGTGGAGTTGCACACGCAGGCATTGGGATCGCTCCCTGTGGTGTCAGCCTGGGGATTTGTGTGAAAATCCCGCTCTTGTGCCAAAGGATTTCCCCATTTTTGTGGGTTTAATTCGTGTTGCAGACCCGCCTGCCGTAGAGAGGGCCAGGTTGTGGCTGGGAATGTCCAAGGCAAGGTTGGGTGGGGCTTGGAGCGCCCTGGGATAGTGGGAAGTGTCCCTGTCCATGAAATGGGATGGACTTTAAGGTCCCTTCCAAACCAAACGTTCCACGATTCTGGGATGTCTGGGATTCGGGGATGTTACATTCCAATGGAATGTTGTCTTGCCTGCATTAGGGCAGGATGAGAGCGCTTTGAGCTCTGAGCACTCCAGAGCTCTCCTGGATTTGAGCTTCTCCCAGCTACACCCAGCAAGGCCTCACCCTTCCCTCAGCCATGGGCACTTCCAGAGGGGATTCCCTTGGAAGAAGGCGGTTGTGACGTGGAGCACTGTGGGAAGTGTCACAGATGGGACACATTGAGTGGGCTGGCCTGGAGAAGTTCTCTGGTGGTTTTACTGAGGAGGTTGGGCTGGGCTGGAGAAATTCTCTGGTAGATTTAACCCAGGAGTTTGGGTTGAGCTGGAGAAGTTCTGTGCTCCTGACTTTACCTGAGGAGGTTGGGCTGGGCTGGAGAAGTTCTGTGCTGGTGGCTGTACTGAGAAGGTTGGGCTGGGCTGGAGAAGTTCTCTGGTGGCCTTTTCTGCTGGTGGCCCTAACGAGTGTCCGTTTGTCCTGGCAGGGGAAGGTGGCCCAGACCGCCTGCATGTCGGCCTGCAAACACCTCTCGACGTCGCTGCTGCAGCTGCTGCTGGAGGCCGAGGTGAGGCAGCTCAGCCTGGGGGCCCTGCACCAGTTCAACCTGGACGTGGAGGAGTGCGAACGTAAGAGCCCAAACCACCCTGTCCTTGGCTTTGTCACTTCCAGGGATGGGGAGTGACTCAGTGCCAGCAGCTGGGCTGCTTTCATCCTCCCCTGGCACTTCCCACTGCCGAGACAAGTTCTTCCAGCCTTTATCCAACATTTTCCTGGTCAGGTTTTACTTCAGCTGCCCCCATCAAGACTGAGATTAAATTAATTGCTGGGAATGATCCCCCAGTAGGAATTTTGCTGTTTCCAACGAGGGTATTTCCATTTTTTAATGTCCCCTTCCATTTTCCAGCTCTCAGCTGACCAACCTGGGAGAAGGATCCCAGTTTAACGATTCCCATCCAAATCCTGCAGCTGCACCGTAACTCACAAAGCAATGCCTGATTTTCCTCCCAGTGCTGCCTCCATCCCTGAATTCCTGCTGCTCATTTGTGTCCCATCAGCGCCTCGGGAGCAGCAGTGTTCCCGTGGGTGTCTGCCGAGGGATGGGCGGCGGAACTGGCAATAATGGGAAACATTTGTCATCAGTAATAATTCCCTGTTTTTTGGCTGCAAACGCTCCAAACCCAGTGGTTTTCTGCCCCATCCATAACGTGGAGCACGGAGCAGCAGCTCTTCCCTAAAAGCTGCTGCTGCCAAGGAAAATGGATGGGATTTCACAACAGGTTGAAAAGCACAATTCCTTAAATTCCAGTTGTTCGAGGAGCCCAAGCCAGGAGCGCTTGGACATCCCAGAGCAGGTGACACCAACCTGGGCAGCGGGGTCAGGGACCTGTCCCCCGAGGGGCCATCGGAGCAGGGAATGGAGATGGATGCTGGAGCTGGATCCTGCCCATCCATCACTGTCAGCCCAGAACAGACAAAATCCTTTTCCTTTTCAGCAGCAAAAATGAGTCCCCTCATCCCCACGGGTCTGTCTGGTGGCTCGGCTGCTCCTGGGAATCACTTTAATTTGGTTTTTTTTGGAGCAGAAATCCATCAAGGTTTGAATTCAGGATAAGCCAATTCCAAGAGGGAAGTGGTGTATTCAGAAAATAAGTTTAAGTTTGCAAGGCTGGGGTTTTTTCTTGGTTTTTTGGTGATTTTTTAATGTTTTACCTGAAAGCACAGGTGTGAATCTCAGCATCCTTGTGCCTCTGCCTCCATCCTCTTCCTTCTTCCAAATTCCCAAACCTTGCCCAATCCAGCAGTTTAGTTTTGTTGTGTAGTTATCACATTAAAATAGGATTTTATGGCTGTTTGGAGCACTTCCAGTGAGTGCCATGATGAGGGAATGGAGCTGCAGAGTTTTGATGCTGGAGTTTATTAAGGTTTTGTTTGTGGATGCTGCAGGAATAATCTGGTTAGGAGAGGGGTGAGGTGAATTAACGAAATGGTTTAATTGTGTATTAGGCATAGTTTGAAGGTGGTGAAGATAATTTTGTCCTTATTAGAAGCAGGTCTAATACACATTAGAAGGAAATCCGTTTATAAACAATTGACAACAGGAGAGGTGAATAATGTGGTGATTTAACAACGCAATGGGATTTTTTAATTCCTACATGCCCTTCCCTGCTCTTTTTAAACTACTTGGTGCTGATAAATGCATATATAAATATATAATTTGATAAGTATATTATTTTTCCATCTCTCCTCTACCTCAGACATAGTGGGAATCAAATGTAACAACCCAGACTTGGAGATGACATCTGAAAAATCCCAAAGAAATGGGGCTGTTCTTGCTCCTCAGAAGTGTTTCCCATCTCCATAACGGGTTCCAGCAGTGGCTGAGGGGTTGTTTTTACAATCCTCGGATCATAAAATGAGCAATTCCATCATCTCCAAAGTCTTTTAACTGCTGCTTTATGGGAAATCAAAAGCGCCCTAAAAGTTATATTTCAAATTTCATTAAATTCCCTATTTTTACTCAGCCCCACTCCTGGGGATCAGCCAGGCACACACACCCTGATCTGCTGGGCTGAGGAATTCTCCATCCCAACAGACTGTCCCAAGATATGCCCACGTGGATCCTGGCACAGCTGTTCCCCACCTCCTTCTTGCCTTATCTGGCTCCCAGGAATTTCTCACGTGGAAATCCTGGGATTTGGGGGAAATGCCGGGGTTTGTCCACGGTGCTGGAGTCATCCTCTCCCTTGGCATGATCTGCAGGACTCTCAGTGTTCTTCCAACCTGTGATCCAGCAGGGTTTGGAGTTTGTGGTGCTGGAGTTAGGATATCCCCGGTGTCTCTGGTGGTGTCCGGCCTGCTGCAGTGCACCAGGAAAAGCCTGGATTTGAGGGGAAAATGGGAATGTTGCAGTGGAGACGTGAGAAGGTTTGAGCAGAACAAATGAGGAGGGGAATGTCCACCCCACAGGTGCTGATCTTTTGATGTGCCTCAAATCCATGGATCCATTTTGGGCCCCTCACAACAAGAGAGACCCTGAGGGGCTGGAGCGTGTCCATGGCAGGGAATGGAGCTGGGAAGGGGCTGGAGAATTCCTGAGGGAGCTGGGAAAGGGGCTCAGCCTGGAGCAAAGGAGGCTCAGGGGGCCCTTGTGGCTCTGCACAAGTCCCTGACAGGAGGGGGCAGCCGGGGGGGTCGGGCTCTGCTCCCAGGGCACAGGGACAGGACACAGGGAATGGCTTCCCACTGCCAGAGGGCAGGGAGAGATGGGATATTGGGAAGGAATTCCTGGCTGTGAGGGTGGGGAGGCCCTGGCACAGGGTGCCCAGAGAAGCTGTGGCTGCCCCTGGATCCCTGGAAGAAGTTGGAGCCTGGCCAGCCTGGCCTTGGACACTTCCAGGGCTGGGGAGTCCACAAGCTCCTGAGCTGCCGGTGGGATGAGCACGGTTCACTGTTCCTGGTGTTGGTATTTAATGGAGCTGAGAACTTCACATTTGCCAGGAGGCATCCACTGTACACCTTGGGTTTGCATTTGGGAACCTGTGGAGATCCATGACTCAACTCTTCAGCCCATCCTATGGATTCTGTGCAGAATTTCTTCACACACATCTTGTCCAGTTTCTTCTGAAGGGCTTCCTTTTCTTCTGCTTGAAAAACATCTGATGGTCAACCCCTGAGGAGCCCCTCCCTGCGGCTGTGGGTGCTCCTCAGCCCTGCCAGTGTCCCGTGACTGGGACCACTCATTTCTCCACAGTGACAGCACTCCAGGCTCGTCTTTGTTCCATCAGAGAAACGATTGATGGGGAGGGAAAGAAGTTTTTCTTTAATCTGACCCAGTTCAGTGTATTTTGGGTAACTCCTCCCTCTTCCCACAGCTCTCTGGAGTTACCCAGATGGGAATGAGCTTTGAGAGATCAGGCTGTAATGGGGAACAGCTTCAGAGTGGGGCTGTGTGGGAATGGCGTGGGAGAAAGAGAAGCTCAGTGTGGAAACTGGGTGAAGGAGAAGCTCAGTGTGGGAGTTGGGATCTTCTCTCTGTTCCTCTTGCCTCAATTCCTACCCATCATTTCTCACTTGTTCCCCCTGTGAGCTTCTCCAGAGTCCACGCATGGATTTCTTCCTCAGCCTCAGTATCCTCAAGGTGTCACCTTGTTCCTGTGGATACGGAACAGGAGGTACCATCACTTGGCTTTTCTAGGATACCTTCCAAGGGTTTATCCAAAGAAGATGACTTTGAGACCTCCATTCTTCCTTGAGGAATCCTGAGATGGTCGATTCTCCAAATCTCATCCATGGCCACCAGCAGATTGTCCACATTCCCTTTCCTGGGAGCTGCTTCAGTCTCCACCCCAGAGGTGCCATCACAAATCCCGTGTAATTCAGAGGAAATCTTGACCTCAAATGAGGTTTTTGAGGAATGAAGCCACCGGCTGGGTCCATTTTTACCACTCAATCTGTGCAAGGCCCCGTCCCCGCACACGCAGCAGCGCCGGGAGCACGGGGAGATCCCCCCGTTGGCCATAATTAATTTACAGTGGATGTCTCTTTTCTGCCGTGCCTTTGAACTCTTTCTTCTTTGTCCATTGTAAAGAGCTTAACGGTTCCTGTTCCTTGATTCTTTCATCACTGAAATGTTTTGGAAGAGAGGTTAGAGTCCCCCTGTGGCCTGCCCTGGGTGGCCCAGGCCTGTAGACCTTGCAAAGACATTACTTTTTTGGCCTGAACACAAACCCTCAAACCTTTAGCCTGGCTAAATGCTTTGTACAAACAGCCGCATACTGATCCGCTCTATTCTCCGGTGATTTTCTGCTCAAGGGGCTGCTCTGTAGGTTGCTTGCTATGTTTGTCACTTGCCTTGGTAGTGAAGACAGTACAATAAATGAATCCGACAGTACTGAGGCCAACGCTGGGTTGTTCCGAGAAAATCATCCTGAAATCTGCTTGAAGAGATTAAACCCAAGAAGAACTGGCTGTGTCTCTCCTCTAAAGCTCCGTCCTCGCCTTTGTTTCTCCTTTCTTTCTCTGAGACTTTGTTCATTCCTCCTTCAGAATGAGTTGGTGGCATTGGTATGTGAAGTGTGACCTACGATTACAGAAGGTGCAGCTCCTTCTCCTGGGGGGAGCATTGATTCATTCCTCGAGCCCGGGGCTGCAGCAGCTTTCTCCGAGTGTCTGGGCCATATTCCCGCTCTCATTTCTTCTGGGAGATGAAGGATATCAGCTCCAATGTAATTTCTTCTGGGACACAAAGAATATCAGCTCCAACATCATTTTGCTTTGTGGATGTCAATCATAGAATCCCAGAATTGTGGAATTTGGGTTGGAAAGCACCTTAAAGGCATCCAGTTCCAGCCATGGGCAGGGATACCTTCCACTAGAAGGTTCCAGAGCTTTGTTAATTCAGTATGGATTAATCTTTTGATGAGAGTTGGTTCAATGTGTGACCATCCTAAGTTTTGAAGTGTCACTCCATAACTCTTCCCGCTTCACCCAGCAGGTTCTTTAGGAATCACAGACTGGCTTGGGATGGAAGGGACCTAAAGGTCATCTCATTCCAACCATGGGCAGGGTCACCTTTCCTTGGAAGGGTCCAGATCATTGTTAATTCAGTATTTTGATGAAAATTGCGGGTTAAATCAGTGTTGGCTCAATGTGTGACCATCGTAACGAGCAATGTTGAAGCTACTCCATAACTCTCCCAGGCTTCCCCCAGTAGGTTCCTTAGGAATCACAGATCGGTTTGGGATGGAAAGAACCTTAAAAACCATCCAGTTCCAACCCCCTCCATGGGCAGGGAACAGTGGGAAGAGACAATGGGCAGAGACAGCTAAAGGTGAGCTGCTAACAAGCAGCCGTGTCTTGGGATGAAATCTGTCTTGGGATGAAATCTTTTTTGGGATAGAATCTGCCTTGGAATGGATTCTGCCTTGGGTCGCTCACAAGCAGCTGACAGCAGTGATAAATTCACCAGCCTTGTGAGAACATTCACAATCACAGGCGTTTTCTCATGAGGATTTGAAGTTCATGCTTTGGGAAAGATCTTAAATTTCCCAACTCTGTGTGTGCTCCTAAATAGATTCTGAACAGCTGTGAGGCCCTTGATCCAAAATAGAAACTTGCTTTCCTTGCAGTCCTTCCAGGGTTTCTTTTCCAGGATTTCTCCAAATGTAATCCGGAACATGAGGTGACCCCATCCTTGGAGGGTAGGACATCATGGTTGGGTTCCACAAGCCAGGGACGTCTCCGACCCTGGGCCACCCAGGGGACTTGCACCTCTTGAGAAGGTGCTCAAACACCTTTTCTGACATCTAAATATTTTTAACTTCTCAGGTATTGTGCTTTTCCAAAGAGGGGGTGTTCTAGGATTGATGTGGCTTTCGGGATAATTGTTCCAGATGGGACAGTGGGGTGTAGAGGGAATTTGTAAAGATGATTTATCCCTTGCAGATCAGAGTCAGAGAGTTTGAGTTGATCCTCCCTCCCTGCTGGCTCAGGCGAGCTGCAATCAAATTTTATAGCAAACGTTCATTAAAATGCCTTTGCAGTTAGGATTAATTAAAACAGTTTTTTAAAGATATGCTTGAAGTCACTTCAGGCTCTTTGCACCCGGAATATTGCAGGATTGGGCAGTGGAACTGGCTGGACGCTGAGCAGTTCCGATCTCAAGGAATCATGGAATGGTTTGGGTGGGAAGGGACCTTAAAGCTCATCCTGTTCCACCCCTGCCGTGGCAGGGACACCTCCCACTCTCCCAGGCTGCTCCAAGCCCCAATGTCCAGCCTGGCGTTGGCCACTGCCAGGGATCCAGGGGCAGCCACAGCTTCTCTGGGCACCCTGTGCCAGGGTCTCACCCCCCCTCCTAAGGAAAAGGGAAGAACTTCCTCCTGTTCATCCCTGTCCAGTCCCATCCTGTGCAAAACTCTAAAGGCACAACCATGGATGGTTCCTGCTGGCTTCGGTTTGTGCTTTTCCTATCCAAAATCTAAATGTGAACAGTCACGTCCACAATTTCTCTTTTTATTTTTTTATTGCTCCTTTTGAGTGGTAACGTTGGATAAAAGGAGTGATTTCCCAGCCATGTTTGCTCTTGTCCTGCAGCAGTCGTCACTTGAGTGATCACTGCAAAGATGAGCGATGGTTTCAATCTCAAAGCTCTTCTGGCATCTGAGACTATTAAAAAGCAGAGGCTGAGAAGTGTCCCCTGTGCCCCTGGAGGTGCCTGTGTCTGGCTTGAAGGATGTTCTCCATCCCAAGGTTTTAATGGAAGGTGGAGCAAGGGAGCTGATTAATAACCCTGCTTTACTTCCCAGAAATGAGGCAGTTGAGGGACAGGACTGAATCCTGGTGTTCCGTTCATTAATCTCTTCTTGTTAGAGCCAAGGGGCTGCTCTGTGATTGGGCTGCTCTAGGAAAGCTTTAGAAATGGGAATGTGATGATTTATGTTCCTGATTTTGTGGCTTGGAAATAGGAAAACTTTTAGAAGGACAAGTATTCAAGGCAAAGACCACCTGACATGAAATTGCTTTGTCCATGGGTACCTCCGATTAGTCATGGAGAAAAAAGGCAAAATCCTTGTTCCATATTGCCAAACCGTCCCAAATCCTCATCTTTGTGGAGCTTTAGGAGCTGTTGGAGTGTTCCTGTAGTGTAAAATCCAGGATAGTTGGGCGATAATGGACCATGTAACTGAAAAATCTGTATATTTCCCTCCCTTCTCCCTTTTTGCGATCACACCTGGCATCATCCCAAGAAAGCATTTCATTCCTCCAGCACCTCCAGTGCCTGCAGGAGCAACGCAACTCAACCCCAGGCAGATGCTCTCCCTCGAGCCTTTGGTGACGTTGAGTTGTGGCCCCACAAATTATGTCCCCTCAGTGCCGAGAGGCTGTGAGGAGAGCGGAGATGAAGCTGTAACTGCAGAGGGTGAAAATGAAGTGAAATTGGGCAGAACCAACCTCAAAAGACCCCCTTGGATGTGTGCAGGCGTCGGCTTCGTGAGCATTCCCAAGGAAAAGCTGCTAAATGCCATGGAAGAACCAAGGTCCTCTAACATGGATCCATTCAAGGCCTCTCAGCGGTTTTAGGTTTGGATTAAAGAATGGATTAGGAGAAAAATGAATGACCAAAGTATGACATTTTGGCCAGATTAGCCTGGAAGGAGATAAACGTGGCCTTGGAAATATCCTCTTCGCTTTAGAAGCCAACGTTATTCAGTCGTCAGATGTCTTCATCCACCAGAAATAAAAATGCCGCCCAACGGCCGCGGTTCTCCGTGTTTGGGCTGACCAAGAGGCGCCATCACCAGATCATGCAAATAATCTGCTGCCTGATAATTAATGACGCGGCCGGGCATATTTTTTTGATGAATGCTCATGGAGTCTGGTGACAGGCGTGAAATTAGAAAATTCCTTCAGCGCCCTAAAATATAAATAGCTTTCGGAACTGAAAAGAGTTTCACAGCTGAAGATTTTATTGTGTTGAGAGGAAAAACTTTTCCACCCCCATCCCCCCCTTTCTTCTGGGCGAGTTGTTTGTCCGTTCACAAAACAAATACTCTGAAGCCCAGTGCGGCTCATGGGAATAAATTTCAGGTCGAATTAGTACAGTTTCCTTGCTGTCAGGACGGTGGAATTAATGGTGTTTTGATGACACAAATTTTGAAGGGCGAACAAAGACGCTGAAGGGAGGGAGACATGACTCCTTAGAAGCGCGGTCCTCCTCTCCCCCAGCCTCTCTTGTCTTCCCTGTCATCCGTCTGCCAATCTCCCTGTCCATGGTTAGTTAAAGGCGCTTTTTATCCTCTTTTCTTTCCCACAGAGTTTGCCAGATCCGGCCCAGTGCCTGGGTTCCAAGGGGACACGCTGCAGTTGGCCTTCATCGACTTGAGACAAGTAAGTCTTTGTGTTTTTGTTTTTTGTTTTGCTTTTAAGATGTGTGACTGAAGACCATCAGGTCTTAAGGGAAGGGAGAGGAGGGGAAACGGCGTCAGTGATTTACGCCAGAGACCTATATTTCCCCCCTCCTCCTCCTCTTGTCCCTCGAAGGCACCTCCTTACGGAGCTCTCCTGGAGATGGTGGAGGTGAAAAGGGCTGGTGGAAGGGGGCGAGGAAGAAAGCCAGGCCTGACCCTGACCAACAGGGGCCATTGTGCTGCCGTTGGCTTCTGCGGCCGCGGCGCGAGGGGACCGCGGCGACTCCGCGGCCGACGCCGAGCAGGTGCTGGGAACAGAGAGAGCAGTGATGCAGAGCCCGCCCGCCTCGGGGACCTTTGTTCCCGGAGAATGCCCACGGAGGCGTTTGCGAGGGCGGAGGAATTTGCATTCCCCTGTGTCCGTGCCCGTCTGTGTCCCTCTCTGTGTCCCTCTGCGGCTTGGCCACCCCCCCGCCCCAGTCCCCTCTTCCGCGGATGCTCCCCGGCCAGGAATGACAAAGTGGCTCTTGGGGAAGATGGTTGGGGAAGGCTCCACCCATCGGTAGCCACCTCTGGAGGGGGCCCCGTTGGAGCCAAGTTGACCATAGCAGGTAGTGAGGCCTTTGTGGGGCTTGGCAGCCAATTTTGGGAAAAGGGCCATTCTGGGGAGTCATTTGTTTGGGGAGAAATGGGCATTATTGATACACTAGGCCGGGGGGAAAAGTGAGGTGGTCCTGTCATCTCTTGGCACTGAAGATGGATGGGTTGGAGAGAAAGTCTGAATGAAGTAAGACTCAATGACTGATGCTTCTCTCCTATTAAAACAATCTTTTTTTGTCTGTTAAACCCCCCCGGCTTTGTCCCTGCTGCCATCATGATGCAGTGCCTCTTGTTCGCGGGGTTGACGTCGTTTGCATTCTGAAAACTTTCGGGTGCCGAGGGTATTTCTTAAATCTGCATAATCCCTTGTATCGATGATCTTGCCCCTGCCTCTGATTCGTGCTGGAGCTGCTTTCAACCCGCCAGGGTTTGAGAACTCCTCAGAATCCAATTGATGTGCGGGGAGCCATCTGTCATCCCATGACACTTCTGTTAACTTTAATAACATCAGGACGCCGCTTTTCGGGCCCGGGCCCGCCAGGAACTGCCAAATTTGTTTGCAAAATGGTCCCAACAGCTCCATGGGAGAGGTGTGTGTTATCACCCGGCTGTGTTGACACTTTTATCTTCATTAGCTCCTTGGCACTTTATTGACTGCGGCGCTCAACGCGCCTGCGGCCTCCTGGGTGTGAGGAAATGTGGACGCTTTGGGCCTTTTCCAAGCACCAGGCCATGAATGTGGGGATTTTGGAGGGGGAGGCTGGGGCTCTTGGAAGAATGAAATGCCTGAAAATGACTCAGTGAGGTCGAGCCAGTGAAACATTTGTGCGGTTCAGAAGTGCAAAACGCAGCCTCTGGATTTCAAGGCCAGGTTGGACAAGGATTGGAGCGACCTGGGATGGTGAGAGGTGTCCCTGCCCATGGCAGGGGTGGGACTAGATGGGCTTTAAGGTCACTTCCAACCCAAACCATTCCATGGTTTTATGAATAAGCAAGGAGAAAGGGGAGATGCTCTGGTCTGCCAAGCTGGAGGTGAGGACGGGCAGTCCTGGATCTCCTGGATAACCGATGATTATTGATGAGGGGAAAAACGAGGTGCTGTACAGAGAATGGACAACATCTCCTTGCTGCAACTAGAGAAGAATCAACCTGTCCTTGACTTTTTGAGTTTATCAGTAGCTTGGGAAGATGAGGCAGTTCCCACTCCCCGGTCCCATCAATGATCTAATCCCGTGACGTGTTGGAATGTGTCACCAGGCTCCATCCGAGCAAGGCTCTGGCGGCTGCTGTGCGGCCACCAGACCTCCAACACTCCCAGCACCTCTTGTTGGACTGCAGCTCCAGCTGGGAGCAGGGAGAGGTGGAAGGTGATGGATGAAGGTCTTTGATTTGTTCTTCGACTTGTCTTGAGATTTTTCTTTTTGGACTTGGCATTCTTCCTCTTTTAAGGCACTGAATTAAACTGAAACAGGGTAGATTAGATGAGGTATTGGGAAGGAATTGTTCCCTGTGAGGGTGGGGAGGGGCTGGGCTGGAATTCCCAGAGAAGCTGTGGCTGCCCCAGGTTCCCTGGGAGTGTCCAAGGCCAGACTGGATGAGGCTTGGAGCACCCTGGTCTATGGAAGGTGTTGCTGCCCAGGGCAGGGCATGGAATGAGATGATTTTAAAGTCCCATCCAACCCAAACCATTCCATGACTCTGTGAAATGTTACCACAATATTGATTCAAATGGAATGACCTGGCTTGGGGAAGGAAGGAGGGAAAATGACTGGGCAGAAATTCACCAGAGTGGGGAGATCAAAGAGGTTTCCTTCCCTTCCCAATGTATTTCAGTAGGAGCTGTTGCAGAACAGTTGTAAATCTGAGAACATTCTCGAGGTACTGGGGGATGATTAAGGGAATGACCAAAATTAATAAAATATTAAGTGATAGGAAAATGTGGTGGCTTGGTTTGTGCCTTGGTACGGATCCTGGTAGTGGGAAATGAGCCCTAAAAAGATGTCACTGTTTAAAGGCGTCGAAGTTTGTCCTTGTTCAGGGCATCAGGCTCAAGTTTGGTACATCAGAGTCCTGATTTTCCCTTTGTGCCCAAGGAAACCAGGAGCAATTCCATTCCTGTCTGGAAAAAAAGGAAGAGTCGAGCCCAGAGAATCGCAATAACTATTTTGAGCAGGCAGAAATGTAAAATGGGGTTTGATTTCCTATTCTGGGACAATTCTAAATCCGTAAATACCCTTAATGAAGTCATAAAGGAAACCAAGTCGCATCTCCAGTCCTTCTGTAGGAGTGAGACTCAAATATTTAAGGTTTTACAAGGAAGGAATATTTGCTTTTCCGTCTTCAAGTTTAAACTTTGCTCTGATGCACTCAGAGCTGTATTTTAGAAATCTGAAATAAATTTAGTCCCATAAATAATCTTGCTGGTACTTGAAATAATCCACTCTTCTGCATCTTCACCAAATATCCCTGAATGCCCAAACACCCCTGGAGATTTCCAGGTGCTCTCAGGTCATTCCCAAGCCTGTGCGTGGAATCATTCCCTGTTTTCCCTGCAGCTCCTGGGCAGCTGGGAATGTTTTAGCTTTTGGTTTTCACGGGTTTGTTGTGAGGAAGTTGGTGGAAGAGGAGGGTTTTGTGCTGGTCTGTGAGGTCCCTGCAATCCCCAGCCACGCTGATCTCTCCAAGAAGCCAGATCAGCGCTCGTGGCCGCCTTCCAAGGAAAATCTGTCTCCAGCACTCGAGGAATTTCACTCTGGGCTCTAGGGAGGGAACGTACTCGGTGATTAGAGCTCCCTCCTCTCAGCTGCTCTGTCTGTCCAGTGAGTTATAAATCCTGAGTGCTGAATTCCCTCTGCCGGGGCCAGCTTCAGCTCTGAGGGACGTTTGGGCAAAGGCAGGTGGGAACCCCCCTGGACTGAGGCACCTGGATGTCCAAGGGATGAGGACAGAGAGGTTCCACTCTTCTCCCGCAGCATTTTTGTGCTTTGCTTTATGCAGACTTGGTGGGTTTGAATTTGAGTGTCAGCTCCTCAAACCCCATCAGCGAGGTTAAGACAGGCAAGGTCAGGGATAGGTGGGATATTGGAAAGGAATTGCTGGCTGGGAGGGTGGGGAGGGGCTGGGCTGGAATTCCCAGAGCAGCTGTGGCTGCCCCTGGATCCCTGGCAGTGTCCAAGGCTAGGCTGGATGGGGCTTGGAGCACCCTGGGATGGGGAAAGGTGTCCCTGCCCATGGAGGGGTGGAACAGGATGATTTTAAGGTCCTTTCCAACCCAAACCATTCCATGGCTCTGCGCTCCTGCTTGTCCCATAGGAAACGCTTTGTGTGCATTTTTCCTGTGTTGGAATCCAGCTGTGGTTATTGTGGGATCCTGCTGGACCCCGGCCAGCTGGGAATGGGAAGTCTCCCTCTGATGCATTCATTTTTCCCTTATTACCCCTGATAGAAATACTTAATAAAAGAATGATCCCCTTGGGAACACAATTCTCTTCCATCCCTGCTTTGCGAGAGAATCCCAGAATCCTGGAATAGTTTGGGTGGGAAGGGACCTTAAATCCCATCCCATTCTACCCCTGCCATGGCAGGGACACCTCCCAATGTCCCAGGCTGCTCCAGTCCCCAGTGTCCAGCCTGGCCTTGGGCACTGCCAGGGATCCAGGGGCATCCATAACTTCACAGAGGTTTCCTCTCTCTCCTGCCCTGTGCAGGCACCAGATGTTCTCTTTGTTTTCAGTCCTGCACCTCTTTATCTAAAAATATGACCCAAAGATGCAGCGTGAGCTCATCCCTGAGCCTCACATTCCAGAAGCCTGGATTCCTGGGCTCCGTGCCTGGTGTTAAGGAACCACCTGCTCCCTTGGAGGGAACAGCGAGTGTGAGGTCACCGTGGGAGCTCCAGTTGTGCAGGAATGGTGGCACCCAGCCTGGTTCTTATCAAACAGCTGCTGATAAATCAGGTGTTTGCAACCACCTCTGGCTTGGCTGTTGGCGGCTCTGAAGGCACTGGGAGGCCTGGAGTTGTGTCCTTGTGTCAGGCACTGGAGCAGCTCCCCAGGGAATGGTCACATTCCCGAGGCTGCCGGAGCTCTGGGAGCATTGGGACACCACTCCCAGGGGTGCACAGGGTGGGGCTGTTGGGGTCTGTGCAGGGAAGGAGTTGGACTCGATCCTTGTGGATCTCTTTCCACTCGACATTCCATGAGGGGTGGCCCTGTCTCCTGCTGCTTCCTTGTGCTCCAGGGCTTCCATCCCCAGGGGGTGGCTGAGGGCAAGCCCTTGGGAATTTGGGCTGAAGGTCGCTTTGACGTGACACTGGTGGCTCTGGCCACCTCTCAGCTCTGTCACCTGAGGCCTGTTGGCAGCAGGAAGGTCGAGCCAGTCCCTCCAATCACTCCAAGGCAGCATCCAGGACCTCGTGAAGGTTCATCCCCACCAGGCAGGGAGCTCTGGGTTGGCCTTTTTGACTTGTTTTTGTATTTTACAGTTAAGTGTGGCTCCCCAGCCCTGTAGAGCCAGGAGTTGTTTGGGGAGCAGAGCGAAAACAAGACTCTGGGTGAGCCCGGAGCCATCCTGAGCCTCTGCAAATCTGCAAACTGGTTTGGCTGATGGTTCCCAGCGGGTTTTGCTGGGAGATGCAGCGGGAGCTGAGCAGCACACGGAGGGGACGATCAGTGAACCGAACTCTCCCGCCGAGGTGTCTCCTCTCGCATGTCCCTGCTTGTGTCTCCAGGGCTGGCGCTGGGAGAGAGCTCCGCAGCTTTGCTGCCGCGTTAGTCACTGGATGCAGGAGGGCACAGACGAGAAGGTGACTCATGAGGGGTTTTCAGCTCGTTTCGGTCGCTGGTTTTCAGCTCCAAATTGTTCTGTTGGCTCCAGCCCCCTCCCCCATGGCCTTGCCCGGCCTCGGAGCTCAGAGCTCGGCTGGATCTCGGAACTCCCTCGCTCTGCTCCGGTCAAAGAGGGATCTGAGCACTGGGTTAGTCCGGGGAAGCTGTGGCTGCCCCTGGATCCCTGGAAGTGTCCCAGGCCAGATGGGACACTGGGGCTCAGGGCACCCTGGGACAGTGGGAGGTGTCCCTGCCCATCCCAGAGGGGTGGAACTGGATGATCTCCATGGTCCACAACCCAACCCATTCCATGATTCCGTGGTTTTGAGAAGCTGTCTGTGCTTTGGGGTTTCTGCTCATCTTCACTGTTCAGGGCCCTTTGCAAGGGACATTTTTGCTGTGGAAAGGCAACATTTACATTTTATATCTCTCTTATTTTATAACCAGCACAGAATCACCCAGGCTGGGCAAGACCTCCAAGGTCACCAACCACCCATCAACCTCTCCCGTTCTCCCTGTTTTCCTGCATCCCTTTTTTCCTGTGGATCCTGTCCTGGCTTAACAACACTGTAATTCTTTAACCGTGTTTTCTGTGGCCTCTGCCACATTGTCCTGTCCAGCCTTGTGATCCAAAACCCTTTTCCACCTCTGGATCTCTGCCCTCAGCTCCCAAATGTGTCCAGGGAAATGCTGAATTCCAGAATTCCGTGAATCTTTCCTGGCAAACACCTCAAGCACTCAGGAAGCAGAGGTGTGAAGACACAGGTTCCAGTGTCAGCCCTAATTCCTCATTTCCCAGCAGTGAGAGGTCGGGACTGGTTGGATCATTACCCTCAAATCCAGGATTTTGCTGTTAAGATCCTATCTGCAGTCACTTAATTACTTTCATGGCTCCTCTCCAAGCTCCTTCCACTGATTGGTATCTCCCGGATCGTTTATCCAGCGTTATTAATCACCTTCATTAAGGCGGTGCCCACAGGCCATCGAAAAAAGTGCCCATTTTGCTGCTTCTTGTGCAAACACGAAGCCCTGAAGAGTCTGGAGAGATAATGGAGAGCAGCAAGGGCAGGTGCCTGACTTCCAGCTGAGCTAATTACTGCTAATTAAAGGATGCTTTGTTTCCTGACACCCCTGAGCATGATGGAGGCTTCTCTAGGCATCCATAACCACATCAGCTTCCCAGAAATTGTTATTATTATTATTAATATTAATATTATCCCCTTCGTCTGTCCCACCTCTCTGCTTCCAGAAACCCAAATTATCCTGTTTTCCCTAAATGCCAGGTTGCCTGGGGAAGCCAAAGCAAGGCTGCAGTGAATTCCTGGTGGACCTCAGGGGTGGCTGAGTGGCCTCTCCAAGGTCATTGGCAGGGGAGAGACAATCAGTTCGTTCACACAAAGAAACCACCTGTGCATGGGAATTCTCTCTCCAGAAATGCCAGAATTTGTGTTCTAAATCCATAATTGGAAATAATTTACCTTTGGAAACATGTGAAGTTAGAGATTTATTGAGTTAAAGGGTTGGACAATCCTTTCCAGGAAGAAATCTTCCCTAATCTCAAACCTGAACCTTCCCTGAGGCCATTTCCTCTTTTCCTGTTGCTTTTTGCTTGGGAGAGGGGACCAATTCCCATTAGTCAAGGTACTGAGATGTCTCCATCCATTCCTCTCGCACCCCATGACTCCCTAAAAAACTTGGAAGGAATAGAAAGAAAAGGTGGAAGGAATGACAATTAAAAAAAAAAAATCCTAAATTATCAACCCAAAAGCTGCAGGTGTTCAAAGAGGGGCCCTTTTTTGGCTTTATTTCCTGCTCCCAACATCAGCTGATCCTTGCGCCTTGATGTTCACATGTGACCCCCTGGCAGTGACACCCTAGTGAGGCATTTTCCCTGGAAAACCACCTGGATCTGGATCAAAATCTGTCTCAGGGCAGTTGGGAGACATCTGAGAAGCAGCAAGAGGTGGTTTGGGAGATCATTTGGGACCTCTTGAAGTTCAGGTTGAGCTCCAACCCATGGCCCTGCTCTTCCAGGCATCCCACACCTCTGGTGCTGCTCACCCATCCCGGAATTCCCATTGGGAACGCTGTTCCACGTCGGAGACCCATCAGAGATGATCCGTAAATCCATTTTTCCTCCCTCCAGTGCAAATTCCTGTGGATCCATGTGCTCAGCCATGGATTTCTGGGCAGACACTGCCCGGGGAGCCGCGGGGATCCCTCAGGCTGCGGCCAGCCCGGCGCTCCAGGAAGGACATTCCAGAGGCTTGGCCAAACCACTCTGATTCTTCCTTGTCAGGCTCAGGGCACTTTTCTTTTTCCAGTGCCCAAAGCTCAAAAATATTGGAGAAGGGCACATGGAGTGCTTTATTTATTTTTAAATCAGTGTTAACTGCCTGACTCACAAAGGAAGGATCCTCCAAAGCCTGGGTTGGAAATCCAAGCTGCTGCTCGCCATGCTCTGCGGAAAAGAGATGGGAAGAGGCCAGGAAACACCAAAGCAGGAGCTCAGGGCAGATTCAGAGCCTTAACTCTGATTTTTCCTGCCTTGGTGGGTTTAAACTGGTCTTAGTGTTGCTTTAAACCCAGCCTTCTGTGGTTCAATCCCATGAAAATCACACGGATCCCTCTTCCCGTCGGCTGCTCAGGCTCCGAAGCCATCACTCTCCATCCAGGAAGGATGCAGTGGCATGGGGAGGACTTTAAAGTGCCTGGATGCTCCCCAGAGCCTCCAAACAAAAAAACCCCAGAGTGCCAATGTCCTGTTAGCACTTCTGGGAGGCGGGGAGCGCTGCCGGGGTTTCTGGGCGCTGGGAATTGTGGAGTCTGTCGACACTTGGCCCTCTGGAACAATAAAAGCAAACAAACAATCAAATCCCCTTCCCCTGGGAGCGTTTCAGACAAAGGGAATAAAGGGAGGACATGAGGAGCTGGAGAGCGAGGAGCGGAGCTTGGTGCCTCGTGGTTGGGTGTTGAATTCCTGGGGATGCCGCGTGGCCCGGGCACGGAGCCTGGATGGATGATGGGAAGGGGAGGAAGAGAGGTGGGAGATACCTTTCCCACATTAATCATGGAATCCTGGAATGGTTTGGGCTGGAACGGACCCCAGAGGTCCTCTCATTCCAACTCCTGCCATGGACAGGGACATCTTTCACTATCCCAGAGTGCTCCAACCTGGCCTTGGACACTGCCAGGGATGGGGAGTGACTCCAGTCTGGTCTGGTGGAATTTTATGGTCAAAGAGCCACTCCCAGGGACTCCGTGGAGAACCTCATCCCAAGGGGACTTTGCACTGGGCCAGGAATGTATTCCCATTGGATTTTATTCCTCCAAGGCTCAGCTGGAGCCTCTGGCTCCCCCTGAGCACCCTGTGGCTGCCCCTGGTCCGTCGTCCCTGGAGCAGGACCGGCCGGAGTGGGGCTGTGCTGTGGGAGGCGGGATCTCCTTCCCGAGATTCCTCCCCTGTAATTGCAGTCACTCATCTGGCCGGGAAAACGGACACCACTGGGGCTGCAGGGCCCACATTCCCCCTTATCCTGCAGACTGGGGCAGGATTGACGGGAACAGAGAGGGCCAGAGGTGGGTGCCCTTCACCTCCACACCCCGGCTGGGAAACCCAACCCACTCCGGTGATCCGGGAGCTGCCGCTCCTGGGGGATGAGGGGGAGCTGTCCATAAAGGAGCTTTTATGGAGCTGCCTTTCGTGACATCCAACCTTCACCTGGTGCCATGTGGGGTTTCCCCCCGGCAGCTCCTGTTGCTGCCGTGACAGGGAAGCGTTGCCGGCTTTCCTTGGAATGCCCCGGCTGGATCGTGGTGGGTGGTCAGGGAAGCTGTGCAGAGCTCTCTTACCTCTGAAGCCGTAGGGAAACTTTATCCCAGTGCATCCCTGGAATTCTTCTCCTTGGGACCTCTCGAGTGCAGCTGGATCATTTCCGAGCAGGGAAACTTTAGCTCCTGGAAAACCTTGGGGTGTACTGCCAGCCAGGGAGTCAACTTCCTGGGATAACAGCGTGGGATGAGGGACAGCACCACTGGGGCTCTTCCACCTCAAGGTGACTTTGATTGCAAGGCCTTGGGCACCTGTGTCCCTCAGGAACGAGGGATTAATTCCCTCCCAGAAACGCAATTCCAGAGCAATCTGTTCTCGGAGTCTCCCATTGATTTTTTTCCGTGGGATTTAAGGAGTACAAATATTGAGCGGTGTTTATGGAGCGCTGGACACGTGGATTGGGAGGGGAATCGATGAGATAAGGTCGGTGGGGACAGGCAGGGGAGCGATGGGGACGCGGCAGAGGAGAGGGAGCTCGACCTCTTCGTGCCTCACGGCGTGGAGAGAAACCGCGGGAACGACGGTGCGGAGCTGTGGAAGAATCTGTCAGAGAGGAATCACTTGGAATGCGTTAGGAATTGGGATTAAGATGATTTTAATGTCATATTCCAGCCCAGAATTCCGGGGTCACTCGAGGTGAACGTGCTGCACATCCCACCCAGCAGCCCCGGCCCTCCCCAGATGTCATTTTGTTGATGGGTTGACAGCAAGGTGGCACTGTATAGCCAGGAACATCACACTGGGATCGATTCCAACTTTCCTGTTGGACTTACAGAATCATGGGATGGTTTTTCAATTCATTAGCTCCCCGCCATCCCGGGATAAAAATGGTCGTTTCCATTCCTGGAGGTTCTGCCGATTCCAGGGCGCGTGGGCTTGGTTTAGCTGCTGTTAAATGTATAAATGGGTTATTTTTAGGCTGGGTCTGCTGGGAGAGTTTAGAGGTTGATCTGGAGAGAGTGGGAAGTTCTGTGCTCTGGCTCTAAATCCACTTCAGTGTTTAAGTGCAGATTTCCTATAGAATTCCTATAGGAGGAAGGGTTGGCAAGCATTGGAACAAAACTGTGGTGGAGTCCCCATCCCTGGAGGGATTTCAAAGCCTTGTGGAGGTGGCACTTGGGGACATGGGCCAGTGGTGGCCTTGGCAGTGCTGGGGAATGATTGGAGTTGATCTTGGAGGGCTTTTCCAGCCCAGATGATCCTGCAGTTCTCCAGGTGTGTAAACACGGCTGTCGGAGAAGCCCGGAGGCGTCCCAGCTGTCCACCGAGGATGAGTAGATGGGACATGGGCTTCCAAGGGATTTGTGTCCCGGAGGCGTCCCAGCTGTCCGCCGAGGATGAGTAGATGAGACATGGGCTTCCAAGGGATTTGTGTCCCGCTGGAGCAGCAGCTGGTGGATGCTCTCAGGTGCCTGGAATGGCTGCATCCCCTGGGCCGAAGGAGCGGAGCAGCTCGGGCTGGCTGGCGGGTGGGTAATCGGACGTGTGCCCACATCTGTCCCAGCGGCCGAGCGCAGCCGCGAGGTCACGGCTCCGCTCCCCGGGGACGCCGTGGGACCTCGGCTGGGCTGGGCTCCAGTCCAGGGCCAGGCGTATCCCAGCTGTGCTGAACCTACTCCTCTCCCCAGCATTAAATGAGGTTTTGCCATTTCAGGGAGGCAGATTTGGGAATGTGGTCTCCAAAAGGCCGTTCCTGTGGGGGTGGAGGGGAAACGGCCAGGTGGGGTTGGGATCTGCTCCCTGTGGGACAGGACAGCAGGAAACGGCCTCAGGCTGTGCCAGGGGATGCTCATGTTGGATATTAGGGAGAATTCCTTAATGGAAAGGGTTTTCCAGCTCTGGCACAGGGGTGGAGTCCCCGTCCCTGGGGGGATTTCAGAGCCATGTGGATGTGGAACTTGGGGACATGGGGCAGCGGTGGCCTGGGCAGTGCTGGGTGTCAATGATCTGGGAGGACTTTTCCAACCTCAATGATTCCATGATTCTGTGGTTCTCCACACCCAAAATGAACCAACCAGGAATACCCCGGACTGAGCTTCTGTCCTTCAGATTGACTTCACATCCTGCCCTTTGATAAACCCAACACTTCATCCTGGGACAAATTCACCAAAGGATCACGGATTTAACAAGATTAGAAACACAGAGTGCAATTTGGAGTAAATATTGGCACAAGTACCCTCATTATTCCCTGTTTTCCTTCATATCCTGAACAGCTCCATGTGGCCTCCAAAGTGGGATCAGCGCAGTGCCAAGACGGCTCCGTGTGCTGGGTGCACAGGGAGGAAGAGAGCAATTAGCCTAATGAGCTTTAATTGCAGAATCACGGAATCATTTAGGTTGGAAAAGACCTCTGGGATCCTCAGGCCCAGCCTGGATCAATGAAGATGGAGGTGGTCTGAGCAGCAGAGCAGGGAGGTGGCATTTGCTGCTGTGGGGCTTGTTGGGGGATCAGGGGAAGGTGGAGCCCGTCCAGCACACACAGAACAGCTTCCCACTGCCAGAGGGCAGGGATGGGTGGGATACTGGGAAGGAATTTGTGTCTGGGAGGGTGGGGAGGGGCTGGGCTGGCATTCCCAGAGCAGCTGTGGCTGCCCCTGGATCCCTGGCAGTGTCCACGGCCAGGCTGGACACTGGGGCTTGGAGCACCCTGGGGTAGTAGAAGTTGTCCCTGCCCCTGTCAGGGGATGGAGTGGGATAATTTTAAAATCCCTTCTATCCCACGCTATTCCATAATTCAACGATTCCCTCATTAATCCATCCCAGAGTGAAGAAACTCCCAGCTTTTCCCTTCTCCAGAGCAGGTGTGGCTCCAGCTCTCTGCAGAGCACTGGGATGAACTTTTCCCTTGCTTTGGGAATTTTCGTGTTTTGAAGCCAAACGAGTCCCAGAAATGCTGAAGTTCTGGGAGAAGGTCCCTGGGAAAAGCAGCGCACAGCCTGGATTTGGTGCAGGAATGGCAGGGAGATCCTGATCTTCATTCCCTGATTCCCACCCACGGGATGTCCCAGGGAGGAAGGTTTTGAGGAGACACTGGAGTTATTTTGACTGAAGTTTGAAAATGCTGCTGCAACAGTTCAGTCGCAGCGCTGAGAGCTGTGCACCAGCTCTGACTTATAAAAAACAAATAAACACTGGAATAGTTGGTGTTAACTGGCCCATAAAAAATAAATAAATACTGGAATAGTTGGTGTTAACTGGCCCAGCTTCCTTGACCCAGCTCGTGTTTTCTGGGTAATCCGCGGGGATGGCAGCGGTTGGATCCTGTGAGTCACCCCGAGCCTTCCTCTTGCTTGAGCAAACCCTGAGTTCCTTAAAGGGGATAATTCAGCTCCCTGGCTCCGTGCTTGTCTTTTCTGATTAATTGGTCAAAATTTGGGCTTGGTTTGACCAGACAGAGCTCTTGTTTGTGGTGCTTAATCGGGAGTTTTGTGTGTTTTGGGGTGAGAGCTCTCGTGAGCAGCACTTTCATTCCTGTGATTTTCGGTTGGGGTTTTTACATTGGATCTTCCCACGAATCCAGGCCAGGTTGGATGAGCTTGGAGCAGCCTGGTTGAGTGGAAGGGTCCCTGCCCGTGGTCTCTCCCAACCCAAACCCTTCTGTGATCCCATGAAGTGGTGGGTGCTGGGCTGGGTGGGGCTGGGAGTTGCTGGCGTTGGAAATTCCGGTTGCCGCAGATCTGTGAGCTTTATTTAAAGCCCGCGTGTGTTTTCAGCACGGGCTGGAGCCTGATGTGCTGAACATCGTAAAACAAAGTCTGGCTTCTCTCCTGCGTGGTGTCAGACACACAGACAGACAGACAGACAGACAGGGCAGGAGCTGTAGGTGTGACCGAGGCTGTTTGGCATCTCCCCATCCTCCTGTTCACAGCCTCGCATCTGCCCCGCTGGAAGAGCAAACACTCCCCCGATCTAATCTCGTTAAATGTTCCAGGCTGTAATACCTTAATTTGGCTGCTGACATGAGGGCTGCTGATGGGGAAGGAGGTGGGAAGCGGCGCTGACAGCCACGGCAGATTGGGATCTTTTGTTGCACAGATTAAGCGAACCTGAGCTCGAGCCCTGCCGGGTGTGCCCGTGACCAGAAATAGTCCCCGCAGCTGAGTCATGGCTCCAAACCGCGGGGAACTGAAATCTTGCTGCAAATGGCTCGGTTTGTGCTCATCTGGGGCTGGTATCGGCCTCTGAGGGATCCAAGGGCGCAGGAATCCACGGCTGGACTGGTCTGAATTGGGGTTTCCAGCCTGGAGAGGAGAAGGCTCCAGGGAGAGCCCCCTGCAGCCTTTCAGTGCCTAAAGGGGGTTAAAAGGAAAGAGGGAGAGCGACTTTTCACACAGGCAGGACACCAGGGAAGAGTTTTAAAGGAAAAGAGAAGAGATTTGGGTGGAATACTGGGAAGGAAATCCTCCCTGTGAGGGTGCTGAGGGCCTGGCAGGGAGGTTGTGACCTCCTCATCCCTGGCAGTGTCCCAGGCCAGGCTGGACATTGGGGCTGGAGCAGCCTGAGACGGTGGGAGCTGTCCCTGCCCACGGCAGGGGTGGCACTGGATGGGCTTTAAAGTCCCCTCCAAGCCAAACCATTCCATGATCCTGAATATCTTTTCCAACCTAAATGATTCCGTGACCCTCCGTGCTGCAAAGAAACTAAATAATGCCGTTTCTTCCTTTAATTTGTGGCCACTTGGAAGCCAAGTGGACAAAGTCTGTTCTTGCTCTGCTCCTCTTAATGCTTAAAATCTGGAGGGGGGAGGGAATCCTGCCTGGAATGCAGCCCCTGTGTGGGATTGCTTTTCCAAAGTGTTTGAAAACAATCACTTCTGCAGGAGCAGGGGCTCGTTTGGACAGCCAGTTCTGTCCTTGAGACGAACATTCCAGGATGCCAGAGGAAAACAGCAGCCTGGAACCCGCCTCGTGTTTGAGGTTAGTCCGAGCGCAGTTTTCAGCCGGGCTGGTTTTATATAGCAGCTCTCAGTGGAAACAGTGTGTCTGTCATATTTTTAGGTTCAGGGGTTTCTTGGAGGTCACCCCGAGTTCACACTCCCTCCTCTCCTGCCCTGGTGGAGGTAGGAATTCCTGTTTGGAGTGACCGAGTCCAGAGCTGCTGTCAGACCCCGTTGCTCTGGCTGGCTGTGGCAGCGGGTTCATGGGGTGAGCGTGCACAGCTCCTTCCCCTGTTCAGGGAAAATCCTGCTTCTGTTTGGTCCCTGTGGAACTCAGAATTCCAGCCTGGGTTGGGTTGGAGGGACCCTAAATCCCATCCCATCCATGAACAGGGACACCTCTCACTGTCCCAGGCTGCTCCAAGCCCCAATGTCCAGCCTGGCCTGGGACACTTCCAGGGATGAGGAGTTCACAACCTCTCTGCCAGGCCCTCAGCACCCTCACAGGGAGGAATTCCTTCCCAATATCCCATCTAACCCTGCCCTCTGTCTGCTCAAAGCCATAATTTAGGGCATTCAATTATCCCTCTGCCTCTCAGCCACTTGAAACTCCTTCCAAAGGGCCCTTAATAGAAAGCAGAGAAGCCTCCAGCACAAATTTCTCTCCAGTAGCACATTTTTCCTATAGATTATCCTTTAATTTTCATGGATGGGAATGTTCTGCTGCTGTAAGGAGAGAGCGCAGCCTGTGTGGGGCTCTGTCCATAAATATATATGGAGTTACCGACTTTTCCAAGAGGAAAAGGTGATGTCATGGGCTGTGGAAAGAATATTTTTTATGTTCCTTCGCTCATCTGATCGCACTTAGGATATAAATAGTGGGGAGAGGCACCAGGCATTGAAACGAAACCCACTCTGGGAAGGCTCCCCAGAGCTCTGTGCTGGGGTCGGGCAGCACGGGATCCATCCAGGGGTGTTTTCCAGCACATTAACGGCGGCGTGTGGAGCCATCTGTCACGGCTTGGAGGTGGCCAGCCCAGTCAGCAGCTCGTTAGGCAGGGCCAGGAGTAAAAAATAGCTCAGAAAATCAGGATATAATGGGAGAAGGGGAGACTGGAGGAAGCAGAGTCCATGCAGGGCTGTGATTTTTGCTTCCTCATTTGCTGCTGTTCCCCTTCAGCAGCTCAGTCCCACTTCCGCTGGGAATGTTCCCCTGGAGAAGGGAAGGTTCCAGGGAGAGCTCCGAGCCCCTGGCAGGGCCTGCAGGGGCTCCAGGAGAGCTGGAGAGGGACTGGGGCCAAGGGCTGGAGGGACAGGACCCAGGGAATGGCTTCCCACTGGGAAAGGGGAGATTTCCAGGGGTGGGATGTTGGGAAGGAATTTGTGTCTGGGAGGGTGGGGAGGGGCTGGGCTGGAATTCCCAGAGCAGCTGTGGCTGCCCCTGGATCCCTGGCAGTGTCCGAGGCCAGGCTGGACATTGGGGCTTGGAGCAGCCTGGGACAGTGGGAGGTGTCCCTGCCCATGGAACTGGATGATCTTGAAGGTCCCTGCATCCCAAGCCATTCCAGGATTCCATGACTAATGGATTTTTTCTGGTTTGCTCAAGCACCAGCTCGGTGTCTTCCGAGGCTGCATTCCCTCCTTGCCTGGAGAGGTGAAATGGGAGAGAAATGAGAGGAGAAAAAGTGAATGGGAATGGTTTGGTTGAATTCCCTCCTTCCTCACCACTCCTGTGGGATTCGCTGTGTTCCAGCCCCCAGCACTTTGCTCCAAGGGAATCCTCACATGTTGCACTCGTTTGACTCCAGGTATTGACTGACACCAGTTTGATTTGCTTGATTTCTCACTGGGCATCCCAGATCCCAGTCCCAGCTGGGGTTTGGGAACAGGAGAGTTCAGTCAGGGAATCTTTCCGTGCGTTTTGAAGCTGTGGAGCCAATCCAGCCATTGCAGGATTTTAGGGAATAATGTCCATTTTTGCTTGGTCTGAAGCTCCAGATCTTGTCCCAGGTGAGTCATGGACCAGGAAGGGAGGGAAATTCCTGCAGGAGCTTTGTTTCTTGACACTCCGGGTGAAGAGCAAAGGGATTTCTCCTGTGACTTCTTCTGCCCCATGGAATGTGGTAGTTCCCTCCCATCCCACCCGGAGCTCAGGGCGACAGGATCCACGTTCCAGGTCTGCCTGGAGCAGTGCAGGGAGTCAGGGCAGGAATTGGGCCTGGAACTGAAGCTGTGGGATTGCTGACGCCCTGGTAAAGGTCAGCCTGAAGGGCAGGAGCGAAGCCTTGGCACAACTCACCACGAGTGGAAACCATTTGGATCCAGAGCCCAGCTGGGAAGATCCTTTTGATTCCCTGTGGAATCTGTTGGCAGAGTTTAAATCATTTGGGGTGGTTTTCCCTTAAATAAACTTTTTAATCCTCTTTTAGTCAGAATCTGAGGCCTCCTCCAGCCTGGGAGGGGGCAGGAGGGACCCCAGAAGGGACCCCAGAAGGGTAATTCCATCAGGAGCAGGGTTCCCTGTGGACTGCTTTCTGTGGAACACATGGAATGCTGATCCCTTCAGGAATCCCCTCAGGAATACGTCCAGGGAGGTTTTCCCAGCTCCAGCATCCTGGGGAAGGCTGGATGTGGTGGCACTGAGCACCACCAGGGGCAGATTTTGATCTTGGCTCAAAGATGTGGACCTGGAATAGAACATCCAGGTGGGAATTTTCCAAATGGAGCCAATGACAGCTTTTTTTTGATGTTTTGGCAGGATCTGGCCCTTCTATTAATTGAAGTTTTGCTGGTTTATGTTCAGCTACATTTGGCTTCTACTCTGGTTGGGAATGCCGGAATATTTTCCAGAATCCAGGCAGATTCCAATACCTTTGAGCAAGCAGACTCATCTCTCTCTGTTCAGATCTGCCCTTGTTTTGTCTTTTTATCACATTCTTCTCCCCAAATCTCTCCTTTCCTTACTCATCCCTGTCTCATTCCATCCCATTTGTAATTCCTGGTGTTCCTGGAGAAGCAAGCAGGGAACAGATCCAAGATTCAATGAGGTTCTTATGGTGGGATATCTGAAATAGTTCCAGAAGATGATTGTGAAGAGTATTGGCCACAAAGGACCCTTGGGCCTCTCTCCCAAGCAGGACTCGAGACAAAAACAAATCGAGTTGCTCAGGACCTTTTCCAGACACGCCCCAACCTCTTTGGACTCCTTTCCCACCTTTTTTTCCCACTGGGAAATGGTTGTTTTCTCCTGTATTTTCACTGGTGACTTTGAGAAGGTTCTGGGACTTTTTTCTCTGCAGTTGCCTTTAGGTTGGGAGGTCCCAAAACTCAGCCTCAGAAACTTCAGCTTTTGGTTTGGGACCAACGTGGTCCTGAAAACATAATTTAAAAATTATTTTAATATTATTTTATTTTAATTTTTTTTAATGAAGAGGTTCCACCTGCCCAGATGTCAGAGAACCATGGAATGGGTTGGGTTGGATGGGACCTTCAAGCTCATGTTGTTCCAACCCTCTGCTGTGGGCAGGGTCACCTCCCACTCTCGCAGGGTGCTCCAAGGATGGGATCCATCTGCTCCTCAGGGTCATTTTGAAGGTTTGTGTTGCCTTCGGTTTGAAAAGATTTGGGAGAACGTTCCAACCCTGGTGGTTGGCCAAGCTTCTCCTTCTTGTCCCAAGGAAGTGTTTCAGGATGAGCTTCCACCTGGTTTGCAGGCCCAGAATCCCGAAAAATTAATGGCCAGTGTTGCTGATAATGAATTCCATAAAGCAGAGGCCACTCCTCTCCCCAAATCCCATTGCTCCCGTCCCTCAGATGTTCCCAAAGCTCCGACCTCGGCCCTGGCAGCCCCGCTGGGCTGGAATGTGAACTGTGGAGCAGGAAAGTCCCGTGTTCCAGTCCCCGGAGCAAAGCCCGGCCCAAGGACTCTGCCAAAGCCACTAATGGGATCCAGGTTCCCGGGATGGGGATGGAGCTGGTGGGAACGATGCTCCAGGGCTGCAGCTCCACACTTGGCCGCAGTCCCCGTGCCTCAGTTTCCTCCTCTCCTCCATGAAAACTGTGGATATTGAGAGAAAGTCAAGCAGTAATTGGGGGAAAAAAAGGTATTTTTAATGAGTGAAACCTCTCCTTGTGAACTCCTCTGGGACTGGAAACTCCTCTTCTAAAACATCCTTGAAGATCTGGGATGGAAAAGGGTCGCTTTCGCTGTGGATGGCCAACAACCCCTGAAGTGTGGTGGGTGGTTTGCACGGAGCAGCAGAGCTCCTGTCAGCCTGGGATAAATGGAAAACACACGGATGGATGGAGGCTGGAGCTGGAGCTGACAACGAGCTGAGTGATCGGCCCCAAAGCCGGCACAGAGCTCGTTAGAGCCGTCGCTTTTATTTGAGTTTTTATTCCCAGATTTTCCACTGTCTTTTCGGGAAGCTGTTTGTGGCTGCCACGGCAGCTGAGGAGCCCTTCAGAAACTTGGCCAAACGCTCCACTGAAACCGGCTCTGACTCCTCGGAATTCCTGGGAGCTCCGTGCCTGGATGTCAGAGACGGGAGCAGCTCTAATAACCTACAAATGAGATTTGGGGTTTTTAAGTAGATTACGCTGACGGGATTTTTTTCCCCATTTTTTTTGGGTAAATGATAGGGTTGCAATCGGATCTCTTGATGAAATCAGCTTTTTGGGGGGTGGGGAAGGATTGGATGCAGCAGCCTGGCTCCGGCACGGGAGCCTAAATCTGTCTTCCATCAAAAGGGCTGGAAATTGCTGTGTGTGTGATGGCATTTGGATTTCATGGACGTGTGTCCATCCCATGGGAGCAGCTGCCTGTGGAAAGGCTCCTGTTGAGCTCAGAGCCCCAAATGACCCTTGGGAGGGAATTCCTGGCTGTGAGGGTGGGCAGGCCCTGGCACAGGGTGCCCAGAGAAGCTGTGGCTGCCCCTGGATCCCTGGAAATGCCCCAAATTCCAGTGGTGCTGCAGGTGCAGCCCTGGCAAAGCACAGGAATGTGGTGCAAGAGCTTGCAGTCTGATATTCCAGGATTCTGGAGCCCTTCTGCTCTGGAGCCAGGCTGGGAGAGCTGGGAATGTTCCCTTGGAGACAGGAAGGCTCCAGGGAGAGCTCAGAGTGCCCTGGGATAGTGGGAGGTGTCCCTGCCCGTGGCACTGAAGGAACTGAATCATCTTTAAGATCCCTCCCATCCCAAACCATTCCATGATTCTGTGACCCCTGGGAGCTGAGCTGTGGAGCAGGAGTGGGCAGCTGGAGATGCCACCCAGCAGCATCAGGGAAAAGCCGGATCTGGGGGGTCTGTGAGGCTCCCAGAGCCCTCCCAGCACCACTCCAGGCACGGCTCACTTCACACAGGGTGTCCCATTCCCACTCTCGCTCCTGCCACCCTTTTGGCTCAGGAAGAATCCCAGCAATCCCGGGAGTGTGGTGTTTTTCCAAGGAAGGGGCAGCACCACCGGGCTACCTTCCAGAGAAACGAGCACCCTCGGGAATGACACACTGAAAACACGGGAGAAGCGCCGGATGGGCGGGAGGATTTGGTTTGGAGAGAACGTCTCCCACCCCGCGTCCTCCGGCTCTGCTCCGCCTTCCCTCGGCCGTGGCTGGGGCAATGAGGAGCTTTCCTGTGCTTCCCAAATTTCTCTGTAATGCCACCTTCCTCCTGCCTGGGCCGGAGCCTTTATCAACATGTTTGGGTCACTTTGGCCGTTTTTACAGTGACATCATCAAATTTGTCAGTACGAAATGATGTTTTCCCATCGCCTTTCAAGGTGTGAACAGCATCTTGAGAGGGATGACCTCAGGAGCAGTTTCCTCCTGCCAAAATTGGTCCTGAAGCCTAAATTTGCTTTTGGTGGTGTCTTAAGTAAGCCTGAGAGCAAGTTAAACCCAGCTCACTTAACTGATCTTTAAATCTGTGAGTTTTGCCTTACAAGGGAATGAATTAAAGGGGTTCTGTGTCATTCTTATGCTTTTGGGGACCTCAGTGCCCTTGTTTTCCTCCGGCTGTGATACCCTGAAACCAGGGAGTGTTTTCCAAGGTGTGGATGCTTAGTCTGGAGGAGAGGAGGCTTTGGGGGGATCTTCAGCACTTCCCAGGGTGTGAAGGGAGATTATGAGAAGGCTGGAGAAGAACTTTTCCAAAGACAAGCAGGAATGGCTTTAAGGTGGAAGGGTGGAGATTTAGATGGAGGGAATTCCTGGCTGTGAGGGTGGGGAGGGGCTGTGCTGGAATTCCCAGAGAAGCTGTGGCTGCCCCTGGATCCAAGGCCAGGCTGGACAGAGCTTGGAGCACCATGGGACAGAGGGAGGTGTCNAGAAGGCTGGAGAAGAACTTTTCCAAAGACAAGCAGGAATGGCTTTAAGGTGGAAGGGTGGAGATTTAGATGGAGGGAATTCCTGGCTGTGAGGGTGGGGAGGGGCTGTGCTGGAATTCCCAGAGAAGCTGTGGCTGCCCCTGGATCCAAGGCCAGGCTGGACAGAGCTTGGAGCACCATGGGACAGAGGGAGGTGTCCCTGCCATGGCAGGGGTGGATCAAGATGCTCTTTAGGGTCCCTTCCAACCCAAAGCATTCCATGATTCTGCGATACCGTCAGCAGTTGGAGCTGCTTTGTCTTTCCCATGGAATTGCTGGAAGAAAGGGTTAAAAAGGAGTGCAGAGGCAGAGAATGTGAATTTGCGGGGAAACCTCTTGGCCTTGGACTTTTGGGACTCTCGGAGGTTCTCAGCCAACACCTCAAAGCTTGACCACGTCTCCGCGGGGGTCGAACACGTTCACCTTCACCGAAGTCATCCAATTACACCCTGGCCTGGCGTTCCCAGGGGATCCAAGCCCTGTGCCATCAATTCTGCTTCAGCGAGGACGGTTTTCCTTGACACCTCATCAAGTGATATTTCCTCGCTGCCGCTCCGACTCCCAACTGTCATCCCGGAGTTGTGGGATTTTTCCCGAGCGCGGTGCCAGTGGAGCCGAGGCGACTGTGGTTTGGTTGGAGCTTTAGGCTAAACTAAGCCAGATGTTATGGCCCTTTTTTTGAAGTCGTTCCTTCTTCTCCCGTCGCTCCGTGCGCATTCCTTTCATTGCTTGAGCTTTTCAGAGAATCTCTGCTCCTGCAGGGAATCCTGGCCGGTGTTAATCCATTACTTCTGGGCACTTCAGGAAAATGTAAATCCAGCTGTAATTTACAGTAAAGAACACGCTGGGTTTGGGGGTGAAGAGTCAGGAGAGCCATGACCTCCCCAGGTCACGCAGCACAGCCAAGTAACAGAAGAAATGATGGAGAAACCTCCTTCAACCTCGTTTCCAAGAGCTCTTCCAGCGGTACTTGGAAGAGGGAAGGAAGGGAATTTCCACAGATAATTTTGGGAGTTCGGAAGCTCAGGCTTGGATGATATTGGGCAACTTTTGTCCTTGATTTTTGAGCAGCTGTTGGAGGGCGTGTCCTACCTAATGTGGGATTTGAGGCTTTATTTGAGTTCATCCGTTGGTTTCTGGTTCAGATTAAAAAAAAATAAGCCCCAAAAAAACTCCACAGCCACATAAATTGACAGGAGAATACCACAATGATTCAAATTTTGCCAACCAGTACATTTGCATTTCATGATAACTCTAAAAATGGGAAGAAATGGGATTTTTCACCTATGAGCAGAGAACTGCGAGTTTCAACCCTGCTCCAAACCTGCCAGAACGGCTCCAGAAAATTCTTTAAGAACTTCCTGGTTTTCTTTCAGAGAAAGTCCAAAGCATGGGTTGGTTCTTACTTATTGGTTCTATATTTTTTATTATTGCTTTTATTTCTTTAATTATTATTATTATTATTATTACAACAACATTTTTCAGTTTTTGAGCTAAAGTCTCAGTCTTGAAGCTTGAGTTTCTTGGCTTCTGAATTTTGTTGGAAAAGCAACGAGTTAAAAATCGCTGCCTTTCCAGACGCCCTCGTTTTGTCTCAGGGCTGCAATTCTCGGGAGTTGGTGTTAATTGCCGAATAATCTCCGTGACATTGATGATGAGTGACAACCCAATTATGGTGCTGGAGTTGCTCTGCTGAGGAATTTGGCTGCAGAAGTTGCCCGTGGTTCCCACAGGTGAAACCTTACCTCATTTCACCAGCATTTGGTTGTCTGGTGAAGGTTAAGCCAAGAAGGAGAAGTTGAGCAATCGGTTCTGGTCGGAGCAAAATGAGGGGATGAAGCAAAGGCTGGAATCTGCGGAAGGTCAGACGTGTCCCTCCGATGGTCAGCCCAGCACCAGCACTGCATAGAATCCTAAAAACTTTGGGGTGGAAGGGACCTCAAAGCCCATCCAGTGCCACCCCTGCAGGGACACCTCCCACTGTCCCAGGTGGATCCAGCCTGGCCTTGGACACTGCCAGGGATCCAGGGGCAGCCACAGCTGCTCTGGGAATTCCAGCCCAGCCCCTCCCCACCCTCCCAGACACAAATTCCTTCCCAACATCCCAGCCCTGGAAATCTCCCCTTTCCCAGTGGGAAGCCATTCCCTGGGTCCTGTCCCTCCAGCCCTTGGCCCCAGTCCCTCTCCAGCTCTCCTGGAGCCCCTGCAGGCCCTGCCAGGGGCTCGGAGCTCTCCCTGGAGCCTTCCCTTCTCCAGGGGAACATTCCCAGCTCTCCCAGCTTGGCTGCAGAGCAGAGGGCCTCCAGCCCCGGAGCATCTCCAGGGCCTCCACTGGACTGTCCCCAGCAGCTCCACATCCTTCTGCTGTTGGCCCCAGGGCTGGTACATCCCTTGTTTGAGTTAAATTTACAAATAAGCAGCACCCACCAATTCCAGCCACCTGATCCATACCCCAGCCTGTGTCTGTGTGTCTGTGGCAGAACGGTGACCTTGGTTTCTTGTTTTAAAACCCCCCGGATCCATTTATGTGTTCCCGATGTTTTAAACCATCTTCCCGAGGTGGGTTTGTGACACTCAGTCACAACTGCAGCTGCCTGGCCGGTCGCGGGGTGAGTGGGTGGTAGAAGTGCTCCATCCGACAAGTTCACAGCCAGGATTTACTCCCCTGCAGTAAAATCCTAAGGACCACTAAGTTGGGTTTAAACACCGAGGAGATCTATGGGCCTTGTCCTCCGGTGAGATGAGAGTTACTCCCAGTGATAAACTTTGCCTGGTCAGGCACTGAATTTGTGACGTGTTTAGGAGTGTTTCTCTCCCAGCTTTCACTCAGGAGTGTCTCAGATCATTAAAAACACAAATTAAACTTCCAGGCAGCCCTGCCTGTGCTGGTTTTACAGCCTGGGAGCTCACACATTGGTGCTGTTTTAGAGCGGCAGAGCTCCTCCGTCTCAATTCCCACCACCCAGGCTGGCACTCTGCTCCGTGCCTCACAGTTTGGAAGATTAAATGGGATTTAAAAGCGAGACCTGGAGCAAATGAAGGATTCCTTTCACCTGAAGTGATGGCAAAGGCCTCTCCCGACTCCTAGGCTGGGTTTCAAGCTGGGGCAGCCTTTGCCCGACTCGGATGTTGGGTTTCGGGCCCGGGCTGAGGTGTGAGGCCAGGCGTTGTTGGCAGGCTGGGGCTGTAACCTGATTAATCTGAGCAGGTAGGGAGGAACACGATCCATCAGCAGCACCGCTGGCAGCACGGCCCGGCCAGCAGGGAATTTTTCATCAGGGGCCCTCCGAGAGGAGGTGTACGTTACCGAGGGGGGAGAAAGGAGAGAGCCCAAGCCAGGCTTTCATCCGCGGGGATATTGCCTAACCCGCGAGCAGGCCTTTCATCAATAAATTATGAGAAGAATGGGAAAGTTTCGAAAGATCCGCCTGTTAACGTGCTCTCATCCGGCAAATTTAAGGAACATTATATTTTGGCCTGGGCTGCCTGGCCGGGGCGCGGAGGTGAGAACAGGCAGCCGAGGAAGGTGAGACCCCGCCGCGTGTGGCGGGGCCGGGCGCGGAGCGTCCGTCAGCGGAGAGCCGAGCAGGCAAACGCGCTGTGACCGCTGAGCCGGGATTGAATAACGGCAGGAAAAACCCAGCAGGCGCCTTTTGTTCCCCCACCTGGCCGCCAGCCACGCCACGGATCCTCCCTTGGAAGGGTGGCCGTGGCGGAGCTGACATCTGGGCGGCTTTGTGACAGCTCCTGCCTGGCGCCCGTGGGGATCCCCAGCTCTGAGCCAGCCCCGGGCCCGCCACGGATTTATCCCTGAGGAGTGACCTGAGCACGTCCCGCGGTGGCAGGGGTTGAAATGCCCGTCTCAGCTCGGGTTTAAATGCTCCTCTCGGGTTTAAATGCTCCTGGCTTTAATTTCTTGTAACCTCCGTGTGACAGTGAAGAACAAAAGAGGTTTTAGCGCCTTTCCAGGGAGGTGTCGGGGCACACTGTGGGTGCACTGAGCAAGAGCCTCTGTTCCTGGAGGGATTCTCTCCCTGCCCGGGGCAGCACAGTGTCTCCAGGATTGCACCTCCACGTCCCTGTCCCTCATCCCGCGCTCCCTGGCTTGTGTCAACTGGCACAGGCACAAGAACTAAGTCAGAACAGAAAGCAGAAGGATTCCGGGCCCTGATCGGACTCCCGCGGTGTTTACGGGGTGGAAACTTCCCCAAAAATGCAGATTTCCGAAGGCCTCTTGCTGTCGACGTGTTTTTGTTGCTGGTTTTTCAGGAATTCTGCACCACGAGTCGCCTGCTGCTGCTGACAATTGGGGAAATGATTTTAGTGGCAATGAAAGGGGTCGTTTGTGAGGGATGATGAGCAGGGAGCAAACCAGAACTGGGATTTACAATCTGTTTGCTCCCATCCTGCCCTAATTTCCTCGTGTTTACTGCGTGCAGAGCTCTCCAAGTCCAACCTCAAGCACGTTGGCGTTTCCAGCAGGCAGCATCAGCACAGGGAGCCTCAGCTCTTGGAGTTTTAGGTGCCTTGTGTTCACGGAATCATGGAATCACAGCCTGATTTGGGTTGGAAGGGACCTCAGAATCATCTTGTTTCAAGGGCAGGATGCCCCACGCTGGAGGGTAAATGGGAATTTGATCCTCTTAGATCCCACTATCCACCTCTTTATGAACTTCCAGGCTGTTTTCCTCCAGCTGTGCCCAGCAGAGCCTCTCCAGGGAGAGTCATTCCATAGCCAGAGTCATTCCATGGTAGCAGCTGGAGAAGACGTCCCCACAAAGCAAATTTCCCGTGGCCCACCGATCTGAAGCTCACAAACCATGAGTTTTCCTATGTCCCAACTTGGCTTCCCCCAGGAGAGAGAAAATTTCAGATCTTTTCCTGCAGAATCTGCTCCTGGTTTGGATGTTGGCAAAGAGTGGATGGCTGGGAGCCTTCCTAATAAACTCTGTTTTTCCAAAGCAATGAGGCCTTGCTGCAGAGCGAGCTGCTGGATTACAGCCTGGAGGATTCACTGGTGTCAGCTTCGAGTAGCTCCGGATCATTGTGAAGGACGAGAGACAGGAGGGATTTTAGGATTTTCAGTGTTTTGACTGGCAGGTTTTGCTTCATTTTGATCCTGACCATTGCAACCCCAGTAACTGATGCTGCAGGAATCCCTGATCAATATCCCAGTTTCCCTTTCTTGCACGAGCAGGAAAATGCTTCTACCATACGTTAGCAGCTTTCAGGGATCTTTCGGCTGGATTCCTTCAGAGTTTCTCTTCCAGAGGCATCCCAAATCTCCTACCAGCCCCAAATCAGAAAGTTCTGGTGGTGAAAGCTTCAAAAGGAACAAATCCACTCTTTGTCACTTTGTCCTATGCTTCAAGTGAGAATATCCAGACGAATCTGCAGGGTGGATCCCTCTGGATCGTCCATTCCATGTGGGATTTGGTTATCAGATCCCTGGATTCATCACTCAGGTCAATGGTTCCTGGGGATTTTGGTCCTCCAGTTCCTTACAAACACAGAAAAACAGGGCTTTTCCCGTGGCTGTGGATTTGCTCTGCTGCTGTTGCCTTGGGAATGTCATTTCAACCTCCTAAAACCTCGGCTCACCTCCAGGGATGGTGAGAAACCTCCGTGACGTGTAACAAAGTCCTCCTAAAAGCCAGAGCGCACCAAATGGGTTCTGTCCCGATCCTTTTACCTTTATGGTATAAATCCGTAACTGTTTCCCAGGGATAATTTCCTAATTATATATTAGGAAGGAATTCCTGGCTGTGAGGGTGGAGAGGCCCTGGAATGGAATTCCCAGAGAAGCTGTGGCTGCCCCTGGATCCCTGGAAGTGTCCAAAGCCAGGTTGGAGCACCCTGGGATGGGGGAAGGTGTCCCTGCCCGTGGCAGGGGGTGGGACTGGATGGGATTTAAGGTCCTTTCCAACCCAAACCATTCCGTGGCCTTAAACATCTTTTCCAGCCTCGCTCCGGAGCCGCGGGGTTTGTCAGCCACGCGTGGATCTGGGGTCACAGGCAGCTCCACCAGCTTTGGTGCTGACCTTGTGGGGCAAGAGCGTAACAGGATCAGCAAAGCCACAGACGTGCCGGGGCAGGGGGAAGGAGGAAACCAGAGATCCCTTATCGCACAAATCCTGCCTCCGAGGTGCTTCCAACTGTTTGGAGCGGAGCCAAGCTCATCTTCGGAGCTGCGCTGCCAAAATTCCCACAAGGACTTATCTGATCCCCAGGAACGGGAGCAGCCTGCAGTGCTTCCCGCACCGTGGGGTGTCTCCGCGGGGAGGCTGGGCTGGGCTCACACCTGCCTGCAGGAGAGGGCAAGCCAGAAACTGGAGCCAACATTTTTTGGAGCACGAATCCTCTGCGGCTCGGGCTGCGCCGACCACGGAGTCTGGGACCACCGGCCCAGATGTTCTCATCTTGGATTATGGATTTGTGGTTGGGAATATCAGACATCAGGTCAGGGCTGCCTCGGTGGTGGCAGTTCCTGGAGTATCCAAGGGTTTTGCTTGGGTTTGTGGCAGTGCTGCTGTTTCCTTGGTTTGCTGGTGGGGTAGGAACAAGGGTGGTGGTGGTGGTGGAGTCATGGAATGGTTTGGGTTAAAGGCCATCTGCGGCTGCAGTGAGCCAGGACAGCGTCAGTTAGATCAGTCTGCTCAGAGCCTTGTCCAGCCTGACGTTGGAAGTTTCCAGGGATGGAGAATGGAGAGGAATTCTGTAAAATAACTCTCCGAGTTGGGAGGAACCTGCCAAAATGCTCCCCACTGCTCCAAAACCCTGCAGGCAGCTGCCCACCAACCAAACCAAAGCTTAGGTGATTTATTTCATTTTATCTCCTGAGATGACCCAAATCAACCTGGGTTTGGGTTACAGCTCGGTGAGCGAGGCGGGGGATGGGCACAGGGGGTGGGAGTGGCAGTGAACATCAGGAGACAGGAACTCCTGACCTCACCAGAGGGGCACATCCATGCCCAGGTGATAAGAGCCAGGTTGCTGAACCAGGAAAGAAAAGAAAACAGCATTTATGAGTCAAACATCGTGTTTGGAGGAGCAAACCTCAGCCTCACATCTCCCCTCGTGCTCAGATGGCAGCTGATTAAAAATCCAGGTATTACTCACCAGATTTTATCGACTTTCCACCCCTGAAGGGTGCCCAGATACCATCACCACGTTCAGTGTTCGCACGTTTTAATTTTGGGGCAGCCCCTGGTCTTGTTGGGAGATGTCAGCGCTCTGCCTTTCGGAGTCTGCCCACAGAAAACCCAATAAAGGAAAAAATCATTAAAAAATCGTAAATTCTGGAGAGAAAGAAGTGGCAGGAGGTGCCTAAGGTGGGCTGTGCTTGCCCTGTGTCCCCTCTGAGCTCTTCAGGATTGGAGCAGAGCAGGTTCCTTCCTATCTCAAGCCAACCTAGAGGGTTTCAGCAGCTTAAAAACACTCAGTGAACGTTATCAGGCAGAGAGAAAAATCTGAAGGATGCATTCACAGATCCGATAAAACCAAATCCCACATGGATGATCCATCCACCCCACGCACCCTACACGCAGATCCTCCTGGATATTCCTGCTTGACAAAAACCCCAATAAATGAAAAAATCTTAAACTGTGGAGAGAAAGAAGTGGCAGGAGGTGCCCACCGAGGGTCGTGCTTGCCCCATGTCCCCTCTGAGCTCTTCAGGATCTGATGGGATCAGGTTCCTTCCTATCTCAAACCAGCCTAGAGGGTTTCGACAGCTTGAAAACACTCAGTGAACTTTATCAGACAGAGATTTTCAGAAGTCAGGACTCCACCATGGTCTGGTGCCAGGAACCAGGAACCAGCACAATTCCTGCTTCCGCTGCTGCCAGCTCCGGGGTTTTCTGATTTAATGTGGGAAATGGTGACAGGACCCTTCTGTCTTGGCCATAATGAGGTGGGAAAATAATCCTGGCTGTAAAACTGGATTAACTGGTGAGCTTCACTCTCTAGAAGCTCAGGAGGGTCTGCCAGGTGTTCTCCAGCTCCTGGTGGGGAGGAGGAGACTGGAGTTGGTTCTCCTGGGTGAGCTCTTCCATCTCCTGGGTGAGCAGAGTTGGCTCTTCTGGAGGATGGACCTGGGTCTAACATGAATCCCTGTGCTCAATCCATGGGTAATTCCTGGTCTGGTGGTTGGACTTGCTGATCCAGGGGGTTTTTTCCATCCCAAATGATGCTGTGGAGCCGTGGTTGGCCAGAGCTCAGATTAATTAATTTAAAGGACTAAAGGATTACTTGGTTAGGGCTTTCTCCATCCAGGGAGGGATGTGTGAGCCCCGTGCTGCAGGAAAAACTGCAGCTGCTCTCTAGGAAACTGGGAAAATGTGAGGAATACTCTCCTGGGAAAGCTGGAGATGGATTGTTGTCCACCAGGAGATTGGCAACATTTTGGCATAGCCGGGACCGGGACCAGAGTGGGCCATTAACCCTCAAATTAGTGAATATCAGCTGCTAATTAAGAAAAAAGTCCGATTTGTCAACAATACAGTAATTTTTACTTGATACTGCACCATTTTGGGGCACTTGCAGGGGAGAGACCATAAGGCTGGAGAACACCGAGTGCTCCAGGGATTTAGGCTGAGCTGGAGCCTTGGCTTTTCCTCGCTGCTCCGTCAGCGAGCAAAGAGCGGGATCAGCCGAACGTGTTCCCTGTGTTTTCTCTCCCGAAGCTGCAAACCCATCCAAATCCTTCCTCAGCTCAGGGTTTTTTTCTAGGACTGTCATTCCCGACTGAACGTTTTTTGGGGTTTTTTAAATTTTTTTTTTTTTTTTTTGAAAATCCAAATCAATTCCGCCCGGAGCCTCCTCATGCCNTTTCTAGGGCTTTCCTTCCCGACTGAACGTTTTTTGGGGTTTTTTAAATTTTTTTTTTTTTTTTTGAAAATCCAAATCAATTCCGCCCGGAGCCTCCTCATGCCGGGAGCTCTTCCATTAATATCAGATGGGGAAGGCAGGCCAGGCCCTGAAAGTGGATACAGTTTGCATTTGAAGGAAGGTTTTGTGTATGAAACTGAGAAATGCGTCCCAGTCTGACACTGGTGATTGATTGCAGCTCTGCTAAAGATTAGCCAGACGTTTAAGCACCGCAATTATTCATGTGTTCGGAGCTGGATCTATATTTAAACTGGGCCTAACAACGGGCGGACGCCGGGTTCTGCTCCCGCGCAGGCCCCGCGCCGGAGCGGGGAGGGAAAAGGCGAAGTTTGGGGTTGATGGTTGGGTTTTTCCACGGCTTTTCGGTGCCGTGGGAGTCTCCGGCACGGCCGGCCCCTTGCACACGTGATGTCAATTAGGGTTGAGCCGGCCTTGGCACCGCAAGGACGGGGTGGAACATGGCCAGGGAGGACAGGGGGACCTGGAGGGGTCGTGGGGAGCCGTTTGTGGCCGTGGCCTTCGTCAAAGAGCTCCCAGTAACACCAGCAGGGCCTCGGGGGAGTCTGGGCCCAGTGGTGTTCACAAAGTGCTTTGGGATCAATGGGTTGAGGCTGTAGGATGAACACAGTTGGGGTTTTGCCTTTCCTGCTGTTGGTGGAGGTGGAAACCCGAGCCACGAGCTGTTTGAGGGATTTCTGGGGATGGGCAAAGGGACAGTGGTGCAACTTTCTGCTCCACCAGGTCAGAAACGCACCTAAGGTGGTGTTGTCTCAGTGCAGTTGTGCCCTTCAGGGACACATCCTGAGCCAGAGATCCTCAGCTTCCACCTGGAAACAGGCAAGGACACCTTGCAAACCCCCAAATCGCCCCTCCTTGCCAGCTTTTGTCATGGAATCATGGAATGGGTTGGGGTGGAGGAAACTTCAAAGCTCATTCATTCCCACCGCTGCCATGGGCAGGGACACCTTCCCTGATCCCAGGTGGATCCAAATCCATCCAGCCTGGCCTTGGGACACTGCCAGGGATCCAGGGACAGCCACAGCTGCTCTGGGAATTCCAGCCCAGCCCCTCCCCACCCTCCCAGCCAGCAATTCCTTCCCAACATCCCAGCCCTGGAAATCTCCCCTTTCCCAGTGGGAAGCCATTCCCTGGGTCCTGTCCGTCCAGCCCTTGGCCCCAGTCCCTCTCCAGCTCTCCTGGAGCCCCTTCAGGCCCTGCCAGGGGCTCGGAGCTCTCCCTGGAGCCTTCTCTCCAGGCTGGACATTCCCAGCTCTCCCACCCTGGCTCCGTGGGTATTTTTCATTCCTTGAACTGTTTTGGTTGATCAGCTCTGCCTCGGGACCCAGCGATGCTCCCCACAGTCCTTTCCTTGCTCACAACTCCGATTTCCCATCAGCGTGAGCAAGCAAACCCTGGCTCATGGAGTTTGGTTCATTTGAAGGCTTATCCTGGAGATTTTTTTAGGCAAAAACAGTGGATTTGAGTCTCTGGATGACTTCTGAGAGGTCTGGGAAAGGTAACTCAGACAGCCGAGCCTGTTGCCAGCAAACCTCCATCAATTACTGACTGCGCTCCTCTCGCTGCCGGCTTTGGAGAGCTCAGCGGATCAAAGGGAGGCTGGGACCCCTTGGCTTGGGGAGAGGGGACGTGAACTGCCGGGAATGCTGCTGGAAAACCCAGCCTTGGGATGTGTTTTGTTTTGGGAAGGCCGGGGGACAGCACGGTCACGGCTCCGGAGTCGTGGCGTGGAGATTCCTCGGAGCGTTCGTCACCCATGGCCAACATTGCAACTCCTACTCTTCCCTCAAAAAACCAGTTTTTACCACTTTTCCACTATTTTCTGGTGCCTTGAGAATTCCCAAATCCAGTGAAACCTGCCAAGAGGATGAGGATGAGGATGAGGATGAGGATGAGGATGAGGATGAGGATGGATGTGGCAGACTCTGGGCACGCTGTGGCCGTGAAAGGGTTCATTGGTTCATTGCCCTCTTCCTGCTCTGCCAGTGGAATTCCTTGATGGAACTGATGGTGTAATTGAGTACAGGTGATTTTTTTATTTCTTTAAAATTATGGAGATGTGTTGTTTTGATCCCGTTTCGGGATGATTTATCCTTCTGGAGCGTTGCAGCTGTTCGGACTCAGGAGTTTGGCTTCACCCGCTCTCACCTCTCGTACTTTGCAATATTAATAACCCTCCCTGTTCCTGAGTGGAATTCCTCCTTTTTTTCCTCAAATAACCAATTTTTTGGGAAGGAGAAACACAGCAAAATTATTGATGGGTGTCCCAGAGCTTCGTGCTCCCTCCACAGTTTTGGAAAGGGGAAATGAAGCCTAAAAAGCCGATGGAAAAGGGGAATGTGAGGCAGGAGAGCAGCTTTAGTATTAATTAGTATTAATGAGCTGCAAAGGTCATTAAGCCACAGGGAGGGGTTGGGAGCACCCAGGAATCTCTTTTGGGAATTATTCTTGCTCCATGATAATGCCTCAGCTGTAGGGGTTGCCCTGTGCTGTTACAGCTCTCTTCCCTGGGGAAAAAACAGGAAAAGGGAGAGAGAAATGAACAAATGGGGGGAAAAGGAAAAAGGGGAGGGGGAAAAAAAAGGAAAAGAGGGGGAATGAAAAAAGGAGAGAATGAAAAGGGAAAAAGAAAGGAAAAAAGGGATTAAAAATGGGGGGAAAGAAAAAAGGAAGGGGAAAGGAAGAAGGGGGGAATGAAAATGGGGACAAGGAAAAAATGTAAAAGGGGGAAAAAAGGGAGAAAAACAAGACGAAAAACGGGGAAATAGGAAAAAGGAGGGAAGAGAAAAAGGTGAGAAAAGGAAAAATGAAGGAAAGAAAGAGGAGGGGCAGGGGGAAAGGAAAATTTAGATAAAGGAATAAAGGAAAATATAAAAGAATGCAGGGTGCTATGATGAAAAAGACCCCTAAAAAGGGGGGGAAAACAGATAGGAGAAGGAGAAAATGGGAAAAAAGGGAAAATGAGATGATCTTGAAGTTCCCTCCCATTCCATGATCCTCTGAACCAGGCAGGAGCTGTTTGGCACCTTTTTGCACAGGGTACCCGAGGCAGTGCACAAACCCCATCCCGGTATTTTTCCCTGTAAATCCCTGTATTTTTCCCTGTAAATCCCTGTATTTTTCCCTGTAAATCCCTGTGTTTTTCCCTGTAAATCCCTGCGTCGTTCCCAAGCCGCGTCACCCCTGGGAGGGAGCTGCCAGCGGGAGCTTCACTCCACGTGTTCCTTTGGCTCAGGGAAGGGGACAAGTGGAATTTATGATGCCGAGAGCCCCCATTGTCAGGGTTTCCAAATCCAACATGTGCTGGGCTTGGAAAGAGTTGGTTTTGTTCCTGCAATTAAAGCACCACAGAAATATCCGACGGATGAGGTGCTCCAGGCTCCGCGGATCACGGAGCTCGGCCTTGCAGATGTTGATAAACTGGGTTTTGCTAGGCTGGGGTTTAGATTTTTGAGGTTTTAAAGCTGCTGTAGGTTCGTGTCTGGGGTCGGGGTTCAGTTCTGGGCACCCTGCTAAGCAATGGGAGTCGTGACCCCGAACTCCGCCTGGCCCTGCAGCTTTGCTGGCAGAAATTTCGGCCTCCCAGACAAAAGGGAAGGGGAAAAAAAATCCAAAAAATGAAGCAGGTGAGGTCATGCGGAGGTGAGAGGAGGCTGAAAAGCAGGAACGGGGCTGGGACAAACCCGGTGATGGCTCAGGAACAGCAGAGCAGCACGGCCAAGACGTTCAGAGTGGAAAAAAAAGGGAAAAGGGGATATTTAGGGAAGTGAAGATGAGAATAAAATTAGGAATACAGAGGTGAGACCCTGCAAGGGGAGGGTTTCATGTTTGCCGTGGAGCCAACTCACAATTCCCAGCGGTGTTCCCAGGAAGCAGCTCCAGCCCTCATTCTGCTGCCGATGTCCCTCCCATGTCCTGGTGCTGTCAGCTGCAGCCCGGCTTTTTCTGGGAATGCTCAGGGGGCTGGAGCCAAACCCATCCTGACCGGGATGCTCCAGCACCAGCGAGGCTTGGGGGGGTCACCTTGGGGGGTCACCTCAGGGGGTCACCTTGGGGGTCACCTCGGAGTCTTGCACAGTGACTGGATGTGCTTTTGCCAACTGACCACAAATCCCTGGCAGTGTCCAAGGCCAGGTTGGACGCTGGGGCTTGGAGCACCCTGGGATAGTGGAAGGTGTCCCAGCCCATGGCACTGGATGGGATTTAAGGTCCCTTCCCAGCCAAATCATTCCAGGATTCCATGATACCAAAGGGAAGCATCAACCGCCATCAGTTTGTATCCAGGAGTGGGAAGGAGCTGGAAAACTGGGCTGGAATTTGCTCCATGGCCATATTGGGTTGTTCCAGCATTGGCTGGGAGCAGACCTGTCACCTCCTGATATTGCTCTGAGGTGCAAGAAAATTTCCAGGGAAAACCTGTCTCTGGAAGGATAATTCGTGCCTTAAATCNACCCAAGAAAATTTCCAGGGAAAACCCATCTCTGGAAGGATAATTTGTGCCTTAAATCAGAGTTTGATAATCCTTAAAAAAAAATTCATTTACAGAGGTGAGGAGAACTAAAAGATTTATTTATATAAAATGAAGTTATTAAAGCTTCCTGCTGCAAAATTCCCACTTTTTATATATTTCTAAATATTCCGGAAAACTAAAGCAGGGTTGAAGTGATTTGCTCCAAGTCCCATCAACTCCATTTGAGGGCTCTGATGATAAACTGGCAAGAAATCCAGGGGTTTGTGGTTTATCCTTAAAAAAATCCATGGAAAACTCGTATTTCCAATCCTTACCTGTGCCGTTGGAGAGGTTTAAGGTGAAGTTTTCCTGGGAAATGATTTTTCAGTGAGGATTTTCTCCGTTGTTTTGAGTGCAGTGGGCGGGTTTGTGCTGGAGCAGGTGAGTGCTGAGATGCCGGTGATCCCATGGGATGCTCCGTGGTGCTTCCCTGAGGCCACCTGGCCATGAAAGCTCCCGGAATGAGGCTCAGATCCACCCTGTGGGGCTTCCTCAGCGGGAGACAGGACCCAAAGTCTCCATGATTTTATCCAAGGTGCAAATTTATTGGTTCCGTGTTAGGTTTTGATATTAGGGGAGTTTTCTCCATGGAAAAGGTTCTCCATCCCTGGAACAATCCCACCCCTGGAGGGATTTAAAATCCGCGTGGATGTGGCACTTGGGACTGTGGTTTAATGGTGGGGTTGGCAGTGCTGGGGAATGGGTGGACTCCACGGTCTTAAAAATCTTTTCCGACCTTAATAATTCCATAATTCTACAATTCTGCCTCTGATTGCTGTTAGGGCCAAATCCTTGGGATTTCCTCCAATAATCCAATTTTGTCCTGCATCAAGGAGGATGTTTTGTATGGAAAGACGATTTTTCAGTTGTGCTTTCGGATTTCTTTAAAAAAAGGAAAAAATAGAGCCTGGTGTCTTTAGGGGGCTCCTTGTAAGGTGTTATGGGTTCGGTGCCTTGAGCTTGGTTTGTGCTGGATGAACTCCTCTTCCAGGTGCTGGGAAAGAGGCACTTTTTGGTTTTCCCTGGAATTTAAAACCCTGGGAATGTCTGAGTAACCAACCCAACCACAACAGGGATGCCAGGGGTGCAGGGAGATCCCTCTGATGGCAGGTGTCGGTCACTGTCCCGTTCGTGCCATCACAAGGTGACAACCTTGGCCACCCTGCTCCTCAAAAATGCCAGCAGTGGTGATGTCCCCTGCACGTCTGTCCCAGCTGCCACCAGAGCTCTTCACAGCTGGACAGCAGCGTTAATTGGTTTTAATTTCAGCGTGAATTCCCTGCTCCTCCTTGGAGAGGGTGTGAGGGTGGCCAAACAGTGGAATGGAATTCCCAGAGCAGCTGTGGCTGCCCCTGGATCCCTGGCAGTGTCCAAGGCCAGGCTGGACATTGGGGCTTGGAGCCCCCTGGGACAGTGGGAGGCGTCCCTGCCCATGGAGGGGTGGAATTGGATGGACTTTAAGGTCCCTTCCAAGCCAACCCCTTCCCTGTTATCCCACACAGGGAGGACTTTAGGGTCTTTCGGAAGTTCTAAAGAAGATTTTATGCAATCCCCTTTTCCTCGGAGCTGTGGGACACATCCCTGCCTTTGCTGTTGATTCCTTGCAGCACCAAGCAGTTCCCGGCTCCTGATCCTCTTCCCCAAGTTCCAAATCCCGTGGCTTCCCGTCTCCTGCTGCTTTTGGCTCTCAGGGTCCCAGTTCATTGGACCCTTCTCTCTGCCCCCATCCCTCCATCCTCATGTTCCTTCTTCGTCCTCTGCCACGGCTCCGCTCTCCGAGTGCCCGGAGAAGGGAAATAAATCGTGCAGAAAGAACTTCCCTGGCTCGGAATTCCCGCGGGATCCCCTCCTGCCCGGGATGTAATTAATGCTGCCATTGTTCTGCTCGGTTTGTATATTTAGATGGCCTTTCTGTTTAAAGTTGATTCCTCACTGCTCCTCGGAATATCTCTCCGGGGAGGGAAATGGATGATATTCCAACAGAATATGCACTAAGTAAACAGACTGGCTAAAAAACACCATAAAGGCCCCTTTGTCCTGGTGGATGGCGAAAAAGGGGGGAAAAAACTCTCCCAGAAGGATGGTGGGGAGTGTAACTTATCTGGGAGATCTCCCGTTGCTCCCAACTGCCCCGGGAAGTGTCCGAAATTAAACACTTCCACCCTTCAGCGCTCGCCCCAGACGTCAGCCCGGCCCGAGGGGCTGAGCGCGGGGATGGGCTGAGGATTCCCGGGAGCAGGCAGGGCGGGAGCACCGGGATAAGGGCTGCACGCGGATATCGATTAACTGACAGCGCTGCCTCCGCACAGCATCGATCTCAGCTCTGGGCTCTCGGCGGGGACTCTGCCCTTATCTCACTTTAATGATCGAGTTTCCATCCCTGCTGCGAAAGTCATTTGTATTCCAGAGGCTTTGGAGCGAGGAGAGCGGAGGGGGGATACGGGAGCACCCAGCCGTGCGCGGGGAAGGCTGAGAGTCCTCCTGGATGTCTCTGATCCGTGATGGGCAGGAAATTAACTCAAATCCTGGTTTTTTGGGATGTTTTAGCACCCAGGTGATCTGGTCTTCACCTCCACATGAGGCTGAATCCCGAGGTTTGCAGCTCCCTGGTGTCAACCAGCATGGAGCTGGTTGCGTTTTAATTTTTAATTTCTCCTTGGCCTGGTTGTATTTTAATTTTTTAATTTCCCCTTGACCTGGTTCTATTTCAGTTTTTGAATTTCTCCTTGGCCTGGTTGTATTTTAATTTTTTAGTTTCTCCTTGACCTGGTTCTATTTCAATTTTTAATTTCTCCTTGACCTGGTTGTGTTTTAATTTTTCAGTTTCTCCTTGACCTGGTTCTGTTTCAGTTTTTAAATTTCTCCTTGGCCTCCTGACTGAAGTGGAATCATTCCATGGAGCTGTTCCGTGGTGATCGCAACCTGGGCTCAGCCCGTTGGTTGAGCAATGTGCCGGTGTCAGGTGGTGGCACTTCCATCAGGGAAGCTCTTGGAACCTTATCAACCTTGGGGATTCATCCTGAGGAGGAGCAATCTCAATTAATTATTAATAATTGGGTAAAGCGACGCCGTGAATGAGCGCAGAAACCCTGCAGCCAGGCAGGCACGAGATAACGCCGATTTTGGGGCGCAGGTTCAGCGCTGGGTTCATGGATTTGGGTCTGGAGTCATCTCTGGAACGTCCTCGCAGCGTTAGGGAATCAGGAAGTAAACTCGGAGGAAAATTTAAGACCTGTAGGGATAAAAACCTCAGGTTTGAAATCACAGCAAAAGCTAAAATCAAGTTAAATCAAAATGGGTTTTCGGGAATGGCGAGTTGGGAATGCTTGAGAAGGCTGAGGGAGTGCCAGGTTTGGGAATGCCTGGGAAGGCTGAGGAGTGGTGAGTTGGGAATGCCTGGGAAGGCTGAGCAGGAGGAAAGTGTCTGAGGGAGGAGGTGAGGAGGGAATTGTTGAATAGAGCTGCAGCAGAGCATCCTTGGGATGGGGTAAAGAATCCAAAATTCTGCAGGATTTGGATCAGAACTTTGAAATCGTAACCATCTCTCAGCATTCCGTGGGGAAAAAATCTTTAATTTTTCAGGGTCTCTCTGCAGGCCTCGGGAATGGTGCTGCCGAGGAGTTGAAAAGGTTAAATGGGATAAATTGTTTTATTTGAGGAAGATTCTGCATGGGTTCAGGCCCCACACCCTGGGAACGGGTAGAATTGTTAGCCAGGAACATCTTGGTGCCTCAGTTCTCCGTCTTCACGTGGACACTGATTTTTCATCTTTCCTCCTTTACTGAGCCCTCGAATTTGGGAGGGATTCAGGATGGATGTAGGGCCAGATATGGGGATTTAAGGATATTTAGGTATAAATAGATATAAATAGATACAGGTTAATACAAACCTTGATTTGAGCTGTTCATGGGCTTTGGTGTCTCAGTCTCAGTGCAGGGTCGGTAGGGAAATATTTCCCTTCTTCCCCATCTCCATCTCCATCCCCATCCCTTGTTTCTCCCCTCTTCCATCAGGATTTCCCCTTTCCATTATTTTATTCCTTAGCAGTGCAGAGCCCAGTTACACCAGTTTGCTCTTCTCCAGTGTTGGGAAGGTACTGAATCAACTGGGAAAAAAAGATGGAATGTAACTGTGGTCCTGGAAGAGGTGGTGGGTGATGATGGTTGAACGTGGGGGCTTAGAATGGGAGAATCCATCTGGGATCATGGAAGCCTCATAATTAACACCTGCCACTGTCCCAGGTGGCTCCAGCCTGGCCTTGGACACTGCCAGGGATCCAGGGGCAGCCACAGCTGCTCTGGGAATTCCAGCCCAGCCCCTCCCCACCCTCCCAGACACAAATTCCTTCCCAACATCCCAGCCCTGGAAATCTCCCCTTTCCCAGTGGGAAGCCATTCCCTGTGTCCTGTCCCTCCAGCCCTTGGCCCCAGTCCCTCTCCAGCTCTCCTGGAGCCCCTTCAGGCCCTGCCAGGGGCTCTGAAGATTCCCTGGAGCCTTCCCTTGTCCAGGGGAACATTCCCAGCTCTCCCAGCCTGGCTCCGGAGGGAAGATGCTCCACTCTCCATGACCCTTCTCTGGACTCGCTCCAGCAGTTCCGTGTCCTTCCTGTGCTGGGGACACCAGAACTGGACACGGAATTCCAGGTGGGATCTCAGGAGAGCGGGATGGTCCCATCCTGGCAGGAGTTTTCCAGCAGACGTGGTGGGCTGGTGCCGCTGCCCATGGACCTCCTTCCCAACCCCATTCCAATGGCAGATACCCAAAATCCAGCTGGGAACACCCTATCCCCCCCCCAGCTTCCAAACTTCAGCCTCAGCCCACATCCCCCCTGGAATTCTGGTGGCTCCCAAAAAGCCACCCCCCTCTGCTGTGCCGTGCTCCTGGGAGGCAATTCCAGGGAAAGCTGCAGGGCCGGGCGGGCTCTGGGCGCTGGTAGCTCTGTTGGGATGGGATGCGCTGAACCGCAACGCTCCGTGCTCCTGGAGCCTTTTCTTGTGGTCACTCCCAGAGAGTCCTGATTAACAAGGAAAACAGGACGGCTCCCTCCCTCCCGGGGGCAGGGATTAGAAAAATTAAGCAACAGGGCTGAGGAAAAGCCTGGAGGGAGAGCGCGGAGTGATAACAAAGGAGAGGAGAGGAAGAATAATAAGTGTGGATCCCAAAAAACAGTAGGGAGGGAAGCGCTTTCCAAGAGGCAGAGGGAGCGGGATTGGAGAAGGCTTGGATTGTTGAAGATGCACAGTGCCTTTGCTGAGCATCTTTTTCCATATGTTTTAAATACTTTCCAATATGTTTTCAGTGCTTTTCAATATTTTACAATATTTTGAAAATATTTCCCAGTATTTTTTAACGTTTTTCAATATTTTCCAATATTTTTCAGTATTTTTTCAATGCTTTTCAATATTTTACAATAGTTTCATTTTTTCCCAGTATTTTTTCAATTTTTTTTTTTAGTATTTTTCAGAATTTTTGCATATATTTTTCAACATTTTTAAATATCCAAAATGGGAAACATCGCTGCCCTGGGAATGATATCCTTAGGGAGTCTGGTCTCATCAGCTCTCCCATGTTTGGATTTTTTGGTGTCGGATAAGAGCTGAGCTTCCCCTTCCCTTCCCTTCCCTTCCCTTCCCTTCC
>VZTJ01005190.1:30787-59134 GCA_013397795.1 Orthonyx spaldingii | reverse complement strand
AAAAAAAAAAAAAAAGAGAGAGAGAGAAAACAAGAACTCTACATAACAGTACAAAAAGGATCTTAAAGACCCAAAAGGTGTTGTCATTCATTACTTTAGCAGCCTTAAGAAAGAAATATGCAACATAATCCCATATTTTGCCAAGAGCAAAAAATATGCCTAAAGTTATCCAGGTGTGTAACTGGTCTTTTTATACTTCATGATAACAAAAATATTTCCATCTGACTAAATGTAACCTGTAAGTGTCCAGTACATTTAAAAACAGGTTATTTTCTTAGGAACATAAATACATGTTTTGGTAAAGAGTATGAGCAGAAAGATGGTGTGTTAGATGTATGTCCTTAAGTCTTATGTTGTACTGATCTCAGTGGAAACAGGAAGAAACCCATTAAGTAATTCAGGTTTATATAGCGTGTGCATGAAGGTTTGCAAGTCTGATTTTTAATCACCGTTTTTGTCCAATGCAATGCTGCATGTGCAAATAGAGCTTTACACTTTCTATTCGCAATTTTCCCTGAAACTGAACAGATTTTGAAACTCATATACACTGTTTTGATTTGTGAGACATGTTTCCTAAGCACAGAGACAGTTTAGGATGGCCTTTTTACTTGGCTGAAATCATATGCATCAGTGATCACTTTCATCATAGTGAAGACAATGATACACAGAGATACTTTCTGCTACCACAGCTGTGCTGTGTCGTGAGTGCCTGAGGTGTGATGCTAATAGCATTTTCATCTTCTGGCATGTTGGAAAAAAAAAAAAATAAGAGAGGAGGTAGATGAAAATGTCACGTGGTCAACACAGTCTGGGGCATGAACGGATTGAGAGCAGCCCTGGGGTGCTGGTGGGTGAGAAGCTGGACTTGACCCAGCCATGAGCACTCCCAGCCCAGAAAGCCAAACGTGTTCTGGGCTGCATCCAAAGCAGCGTGGGCAGCAGGGCCAGGGAGGGGATTCTGTCCCTCTGCTCCACTCTGGTGAGACCCCACCTGGAACACTGCATCCAGCTCTGGGGTCCCAGCACAGGAAGGACATGGACCTGTTGGAGGGAATCTGGAGGAAGAGGCCCACAGGAGGCCATCGAGATGATTGATTAGAGATGTAGCACCTCCCCTGTGAGGAAAGACTGAGAAAATTGGGACTGTTCAGCATGGAAGAGAGAAAGCTTCAGGGTGACCTAACTGTGGCCTTTTGGTACCTGCAGGGAGCCTACAAGAAAGATGGAGAAAGACTATTTACAAAAACATGCAGTGCTCTTAAACAGTACAGTCACTAAGCTTGTATCAAGCAAAGTCAGTGACTTTCCATATGCCTACCACTAATTTTCAAATCCCATGGTGCATTAAAAAAAAATCACAATTCATTTTTATTTCATCAGACACAAATATCAGACAGAAACATTTCATCAGATACAAAATGAAAATAAAAACATGAGTCTGCATTCCATCAGGTCAGACAGAGTGCATGGTATTTGCACAAGAATGGCATTTTTGGGATCTCAGCAAATGACTGTAGAGACCTGACTCTCTTTCCTTCTCCAGAAATGCATATTTTTGCACATATATCTAAAGAGACATGAGTTTAATCCCATATTTGTTTTCAATAAACAACTGGAATGACACATTATCCATCAAGTTTATTGAACCTCATAATTTTATATTACATCCTAGGAAATGATAGGTTTGGTACATGATGTTTGGTCTCAGAATAATAATTAATTTAAAAAATCAAGGACAACATAGCAAGGGATATAAAAAGAATGTGCAAAATATCACCTTGCATGAACAATGCTAATGAAATTCTATATTCTCAAAGACTGACGCAAAAATCTGAAAGCAGTTATAACTTAAGTAGTAACAAGAAAACGCAAGCCCTAAAACTTGCACTCATGTTCTTTCTTTCCATTTCCCCCAAAAGCGAAGTGAGCCAATACATTCTCTTTCATCAGTCTGATCACCAATTCTAATCTGGCTCATCATTAGAGAAAATAAAATTTGGAATGAGACCCAATTAAGTTGCTGGCTGAACACTCTGTGGATGGCACATACCACTAGAAATCACAAACATGGTAAACAAAAAAATTTGCACAGCTCTTTCTGCAGTATCACAAGCTTCGAAGCTGCATTCACAGTATCATAAAATTGCCCATTGTATGAGAGGTTTTCTGTCAGCTTAAACATCCATGCTGTTCTATTGCTGAAAAATGCATTCTCACATTGCTGATGTAATATCAAATAAACACTATAAGAAGATGGAAAATTTTAATGCTGCTCATGATCAGAGGGGTAAACACAACAAACCAACCAACATTTGTAATAGCCATGGTAACAGGAAGCAACACAGACTTTGTAGGTCTTATCCTGATATGTGTAATAATAAGTCATTCATCTCTTAAATCAGGAAAATTGAAAAGAAAAAAGGGTTCTCTTAGGAGTTAACCTTAGATCTTTTCCAAAGGTCCCATGCTGTGCCCCATTCATTTACAAAAGTAAGCATATAGCAGTCCTGATTTTGCCCTCTGGCCCTTCTCTTGCCGTTTCTTCTTCACAGTTGCTTCAGTGGTGACTATCCCACTGCCTGTCTTGTGACTGCCCTTTCAACAACACCCATTTGCAGTGACCTTTCTCTTCCTGTCTCGAGCCAGACCCATGGGAACTGCTGGAGCATTGCTTGGATCTGGACCTTACCCCTAACTGCTCCATGGATGAAGCAGTCCAAAATGTATACACATCTTTTCAGAAAGGAAGTTATCTGATTCAGTGTCACTTTACCTGCTGGAGTGGTTTTACCTTCCTGTTTCCCACTATATCAGGAAATACAAAAAAGAGTCAGTATTTTGTGTTTGGTTTGTATGTGCCTTTCTCATACAGAAAGATAGAGCTCTAGGATAGATCTAGGATAGATCTCTTAATCTTTCCTACCAGAGTTGTTCCATTTACAGTAATTGACCTAAATTTACACACAAAGAATTAGAGAAAGAGTGACTAAATAGTCGAGGGAGTGGGTGGGTACCTCACATGCTTGTTCTCCCAGGGTATTCCATGGAAATAGATATTCTGTCCCTGGACCACATATTCTTAGTTCCTCATGTTGTTGGGTTTTCTTGCAGGAGATATGATGAAGGTAAGGGAAACTTCAAAATATATTGTTTCCCCTGATGTTGAGGGAATACGTTGGAAATTGTTAAGATATTTCTTCTACCAACATCTACACACAATGTCTGGAAACACTTTTCAATGTATATTTATTAAGGTTCCTGTTTTTGTATGACCACTGAGAATGATACTTCTAAAGGAAGTGTGTTGAGCCTGCATTTTGTTCGGTTTCAAGCTATGTTCCTCTGTGGAGATAAGAAGTCTGAAGTGGGACCTTAAATGCTGTACACTGAGAACTAAATTTGAGACAGAATTAATTATTTATTCATAAAGCTTACAGCAAGGAACCTCAACCACTGAGTCAAGCTGACTTCAGAGACAGAAGTAAGGAGATAAGGAAAAGAGGTATTCCTAAGATGCATTCCAGGTAGGTCTCTATGCTTCTTGGGAAAAAAATTCTAGAATTAGAGAAGCAGCTACATTCGTAAAGAAAGCTAACCTGGTAGGATATTCATCTACACTCAATTAAAACACCAAGAAACACATTATCCCTGTCTAAAGTCTGATAGTTAACTTGCTTGAAAACATTCTTTTTATAGAAAAAAATTGCTGCGTCATATTTTCAGAACCCAAAATGGATTTAATTAAGTTTTCATATTTGTAAAACAATGATATTCTAAGGCATTTGGTAGACTTTTTTTGCCATGTAGTATAACATGCATTGTAAGTATTTAATGTTTTATTTTATATAGGATATTTAATATTACTAGTAAAATATTCATAATATACCTTTGATGAGTGTGGAGGTGATAAGGATATAGGGAGCTCTACTAGGGAAAAAGCTGAATAGATGATAGCCTTCATCAGCAGCTTACATTACAAAATCAGCACTGAAAAAGATTCTATCTTTGTAATAAAATAAAGAGGCCCACCCTTTTCATTTGACATTACTGTTGTTACATGATAAATAGCGTTCACTTTGAACTTTGCTAAGACTATGTCTGTGGATTCTTGACAACCCTCACCATCCTGCACTGGACTACCTGCAAATGAATGTAACTTTCCTTCCATTACACTGAAATATAAAATAAGGATGGAATGACTCCAGCCAGATCCTCCCAGCTTATGTACTGGGTGTGATGTTCTATGGTATGGAATGCCCCTTTCATCAGTCTTTGACCCACCTTGGAGAAGTTTGCGAAGGACTGTACCCCATGGAAGGGACCTCTTGTTGTAGCAAGAAAAGAGCATGATGAGAAAGAATTGGCAGAGATAAAGCACAATGAGCAGACCACAGCCCCTGTTCCCCATTCTCTATGTGGCTTTTGTGTGTGTGTGTGTGTGCGTGCGTGTGTGTTGGAGCAGAGGAGTCAAGAATGAAGGAATGAAGATGAGCCCCCAAAGAAGAGGAAGGTGAGGGGAAGTGGTTTTATTTTCTTGTTTGTATTTCTTGTTACCCTATTCTCAATTGGCAATAAATTAAATTAATTTTCCCCAAGTTGATTCAGCTTTGGCCATGCTGATAATTGGTGACTGACCTCCTGGTTCTTAACTACGGCTTTTTCTTGGTATTTTGTTCACCTGTCCTGTTGAATAGGGGGAGTGGGAGAGAGTTGAGTGGGAGGCTGGAATGACTGATTAATGGTGCAGTTCCTGATTAAACAAGTGGAATATCTATAAAATGCAGCATGTTTTCAGATCTGTTCTTTATAGTAAGTCAAATACATAGAACATATATTGGATTCAGGCATAATAAACTGATGAAAATTCAAACTCTAACATTGCTTGAATCTAAAGCTTCAGTTTACTCTTCATTTTATTAAAAGGACCTCAAACAATGCTACAAACTTCAGTAATATTACAGAAAAACTTATGTTTGATTTTTAGAATTAAAATGTATTTCAACTAGTATAATCATCAACTATAATGATGTATTTCATCATTATTGAGTAACTAAAAAGAAAGTGATTTTTTGACACATAGTTAAGTAATGTGCATCCCCAGCAGACACATGACAGTGTCTGTAAGGAAACACAAGAAGTGCATTTTCTTGTCAAGTTTCCAAAAAACACTACAAAAAATGAAAAATATTTTCTAAATCAGGAAAAGTAGAAGCAGTGCCTCATCTCAAAAACTATAAATCTGCCAGTGTATTTAAAGAAAATTAGTATAGATTAGAAACCTGGAAAGCAAAAGTACATTGATGCAAGCTTGTTTACCCGTAATTGATCACTGCTGTTGAAATGCAACTGTATTATTTTTCCTTCATTTTAACAGGTGTGAAGATTTGAATTCTAGCTGTATTTCCCCAGATTTTGTTCTAGTTTAATTTTTATATTGATTTCAACATTTTTCATTTTTGAATGGATACCTATTTGAATGTTTTACACCATCTTCCTGGCACCAAGATTTGATATTTGGTACTCTGGCATAATCGATATATTTAAATATATTAAGGGAGGCTTTCAGTAAGTTTTTCTTACTTTGGAAGTTTATGCTATTCTTCTATGCTGTATATTACACATATCTAAGCCTTGGATACTTTCTTCTTGATTAAATATTGTGGATTTCCATATAAGTATATAATTTTAAAATGCATATGTCATTTTAATATGCTAATATTAATATCCCTTATATTGTTTTTGAAAATGCTAGATAAAATATTTGACAGAGTTTTCTGACTAAAACACCTATCTCTGAAATAATGATGCACTAATAGAGAGCAAAAATCCAGATAGTTACTTCATTTGGGAACAGAAAGTTTAATCTATGAGAGCCATTTCATATGTCTTTTCTATATCCAACAGAAATCTGAAGTCTTTGCAAGGAATGGAATTCTTAAAGACTCCTGCTACAGGCCAAGTGGGTCTCTGGTATAGTGATTATATGGATTATAAATATGTGCTTCAGAAACAGATGATTTCAAAATAGAGTGATGACAGCTATCTTCCTGACAGCCCTTCTGTATATCTCTCATGGTTAAAGATTCCCTGCAATGAAACTGTTTGGCTGTCATGTTTTTCATTTGGTTTTGTGGCTGCACCACATGAAATCAATTCCAAGCAGCAAAAGAAAATATTTTTGAAAGCAGAAAGCAGTCATGAATTTTATGTTCTTATTGCAATTTTGCTATTTACAAGAAAATATATTACAAGGACAAATAAATGCAGGGTCCAGAAGGGAGTTCTGAGAATCAAGAGTCAAAGCTTCTGGTTGTTATATAACCATAAACTTGCATAAACCAGTTTTGTTTCTCACTCTTCTCATCTTTTAAAAGGAAGTAATACTAAGCAACTTCATAGGAATGCTGCAAGTTTTGGTTACCTGATACGCTAAAGAGCTTTAGAATTCTAGAAGCGACAAAATGTTATTATTTCTTTTAAGGTTAAGAATTCAATTTGTTTTTCTTTAAAAATGTATGTCTCTCCAGTAGATTAATTGGCTCCATATGGGAAAAGCCTCTCTAAGAGGCATTGAAGACAATGGTATAAATCAAGGGTAATGTTAAGGACCTTTACAAATAATTACAAAATTGTTAAGAAATGTGATCTTTGGCTGTGGGATACTTTCTGTGGTGTGTTTCCACTTAGCACACAGATTGTGTATTACACCCTAACATATGCAGTTTTCTTGATGTGCGTTTCCTAAGAAGCCCAGCGCTGAGAGCAGAGCTTTGTTTAGTTAGAGACAGTTGCACCAGAAAATGCTCTGCTTCACCTTATGCAATACATTGCAGATAGAAATTTGCTTGGGAATACATCAACATGATTGTACAAGAACAACTGTCTCTAACTTCCTCATAGCTGAAACCTCACGTCACATCATCTAAATTTTATTTCCTTACACCATTGTTCTTCAACATTTTTAATTGCTAGATCACCTAATGTTTATGAAATACACATACACAACTGTGTGTCTCTACTGTTAAGCAGTAGGAAAGAGACCTGAGTACTGTTTTGTGTCAGGCATGTAAATAGAATTTATTACTGTCTTAAAGTGTGCTTTATCTCAAAATTAAAAACAAATATGTGAGAATTCAACAACAACAAAACAAACAAACAAAAAAAGATGACAATTGGTCTGGAATGCCAGAGGATACCCACAGCAATCATTAACTCCCAACTTCCCTTCAGAGCACTTGCTGTTTCTCTGATTGTAATACTTTTATGGATTATCTTCTCCTGCCTTACTATTAACCTATGATTTATAGAAATTGGATAAGTAACACTGTAGATGTACTAATGAGCTGCCAATGAGAGAAAGAAAATAAGGATAGTGTCTGGAATTAGGTGGGAGTGGGGAGAGGGGTTTAAACCTGTTGAAGGGATGGGGGCAAGGGAGATGATTATAAACAACCTGTGTTTGCTTAAGGAAGGTCCGTACTGGTGTCTCGCAGTCATTGGGTTGTTAGCTGACAGCTCTATGCCTCCACAGTTTTCAGGACATGTTGGCTTGTGCTTCCACCAAGAGGAAGAATTAGTGTCCTCAGGGGAATTCCTGAGGCTGCAGCCCATCAATCATATTAGTTTGTACAAAATACCAGGTTCACTTCTTGGCATCCTTGGGAACCTTGGAGGCAAGTCAGGTCTACTGTGAGGTAAAGTGTACATTGTCACATACAGCATACATCTGCCATATTAGCAGAGAGAGCACACGTTTGAAATCTCTATGGGGAAAGGGAATCCTTTGCAATTTTTTGTACCAAATGAACACCAGACTCCATATTTCTATTTATAAAAACAGTTACTGTAATTCTGTTCCCTTTTAGCACAGAAAGGAAAGAAGTCGTAAGTGTTGTCACTTCGGGTATAGACTACTGCTTCATTTGTTTGAAAAGAGTTACAAATGCCTAGTTTTGTTTGTTCCCCTGCATGTCTTGCTATGGGAGACTGTGAAGAAGAATACTTTGAGAAGAACCCTTGAAACAGCAGTTTTATTCCTGGAAAAACATTGCCATTATTCATTTGTTATTTGAAGAGGAAGCAGCATGGAGCAGAGCTGAGCTGCTGTAGTATTTATTACATGATTATCTGTGAACTGCAAGTGGGAAAGGGGAACATACTGTGCAAAATGTCTGCTTTTACTTTCTCTTTCATTATACCTGTGCAAAATCAGAGAGGACTCAAATTCTGTGCACATGGGAAAAGGCTTCTGAGCTGATTCTGAAATATACACATACTTAAGCAGTTCTATGACTGCTTTGTTTTTTTTCCTCTGAAGTTCAGAATGCAAGATCCAAGACTGCATATTCAAAACAAACAAAAACCTGCAAAAGAATGTGAAAGAGAAACAAATATTCATACAAGGGGGAATTCTGAGATCTGATACAGGTGTAAATACAGCTGCAAGGGAAATAATTGACTCCACTAAAGCTTAACATTCTCTGTGCTGGAGGCACATATTCTTATCAACTAAGTTTCTCAAAAAGTACTACAATAGGCTATACCACTAGAATTCACAATTTCCCTGTACCTGGAACTTATTAGCTATACTACTACGTATGCTGTGAATTTACCCTTTAATTTTCATTAATTACATCAATTCTTTAAAATGCTATTTTGTTAGTCACTAGCTACTAGTGATAGTTTTTGTCTGGTAAGTATTTTGAGAGCCATTTTCTTCCAAGTGAAAGAGAAGTTGCAAACTAATCAGTAATTTAAAGAATGGTATTAAAATTCCAGTAAAAAAACCCCCTGAAGATATAGTATTGCAAGGTATTTATATGATCATGCACTAGAAACTGAAAACTGGAGCCATTTATTTTCTGAATGGGACACTACCAGGGAAATTGGAGTCAAGGGGTGAGCAGCAGTAGCTGCTATGACCATTCCTATTTTGGGAAGCCACCAAATACTGCTCTACAGTGCCTGGGGATATATGAATCTGTCATTCAAAGTGAAATACTGTAAATGCTTCAACCTCTAGGCTTTTTCAAAGAAATTAAATGTCTGTTATAGTTAATATTCTAATATTTTAGTAAAAAGGATAAGAAGTGAGAACTTAATTCTTCGTGTTAATTGGTGATATATAAGGTCGGGGATATAGACAAGTCAAAACATTAAGAACGGATTTTCCACTTAGTAAGAATAGGATAAACTTTTGCTTCACACCAGAGAAGGAGAGGAACAGTAGCACCGTCAAAAGACCTAGTTAAGGGGCTAAGGGTAATGCCAGCTGAAATTTCAATAGAGAAAACATCTGGTATGCAGCCGTATATATTGGGATTTTCAGTATTCACATTTTCTGTTTCTTGAACAAATTCAGGCTTAAGTAAGTATGTTCTGCCAGCTTGGCATTTTTCACTTACTTCAAATTGACTCTCCTATATTCTTTTGTTTGTATATTAAATTGTATAAGCTTCTGCAAACTGTTAAACTGCAGCTATTTGGGATTGAATGATTGTTATAATATAAAGCGAATAAGCAACACCCACTACAGTTATGGCTGAGCTGTGATTTCCAACTCCCATATGTAGCCAGTAAATTAATCTTAAATGATTTGACTCAGCTTAAATGAAGTAGGATCTGGGTTGATAAAGGTCAAACACCATCTTCCTTTTTTCTCAAAAGTTTGAATGCTTACATTTGAGTTTTTAGCACTGGCACCATAATTAACCTGCCATTTTCTGCTGACAAGGATTCTCTAGCATTTTAATCCAGTGGCATTTTTTAATTATATATTACTATTGTTAAATGTCATAACACAGGAGAGAGGAACATATGTACTTAGTAGAGATTCTGTTAAAATTTAGAATGATGAAAATTAAAAATGTTCTGTTCTTTTTGCAAACTGGATCTCACTTAATAATGTGGTAATTTTCACAATTCTCATCCTTTGACTACCAGCTGATCCCAAGATCTAAACACATGCAAAGGCCTAGCTCACAGATATATGAGTGCCTTCAAAATATGGTATCAATGTCGATCTCACTGCGTGCCTGAAGCCTGCATAGAGTAAGCAGAGAAACAAGAACCTAGAGAAACTTTCTTCTAACTCATTTCCCATCAGAAATCAGCTAAATGACCTTCCGAACCTCTAAATAGTGGCTCAATTTTTTTTTTAAGTACTGTTGTGAGCCAGGAATATTTCCCATGTGGCCCGTGTATGCATTCTCTTTGATACCAACATCCCTCTTCAGACTGAAAACATATACCATTTTGACATAAAAATGGGTTTCCTGGCTCCCTTAATCCTCCTAACGGATTACTGTGAGACTATTATAATGGGCTAATTTTCAGTATTGTCCCACACACTTAGCAGACTATATATTATGATCTGAATCAATCTGATTCATTCATCTGATCTGTTCATTAATAATAGGAATATTCAGCTAATCTTTGAATTTTATGTTTAAATAAATTCATGGTGACTTTGCAGAAAGTAGCTACTATTTTAATTTAATCAACAAAAGGATGGTTAGAATTATTGATGTTTTAATAGAATAATGTCTCCATCAGTGACATGGACAGGAGGATCAAGTGCACCCTCAGCAAATTTGCAGATAACACTGAGCTGTGTGGTACAGTTGCCACTCCTGAGGAATGGGATGCCATCCACAGGGACCTGGACAAGCTTGAGAAGAGGGGCCATGGGAACCTCATGAGGTTTAACAAGTCCAAGAGCTGGTGCTGCACCTGGGTTGGTAGACAACCTCTGGTATCAGCATGGGCTGGGAGATGAACAGATGGAAAGCAGCCCTGGGGAGAAGGACTTGGGGGCACTGGTGGGTGAGAGGCTGGACATGACCCAGCAGTGTGACATCTACCTAAATTTGTTTAAATTAGCTCAAATATTTTCATGTACTTAACAGTAAATAACCTTGTAAAGAAGTACCCCAAGACTACTTTGAGCAGAAAACCTAAATTAACGTCTACTCCTTGATGCATTGCTGTAAAAACCAGGGGTAATATGAGCATATCAACTTCTTCAATTCACAAAGAATAAAACCGTGATCTTAAATGACAACTGGCTGTGATATTTTAATATAATCTACTTGAAAATATTGATAGAAATTATGGAGAGCACGTCATCATTGTACTGATAAATCTGAAGCAAACCCATTACAAACTTTTTGAATACTCATGTGTATCAATCTTATGGCTTTATACAAACTAAACACAAATAAAATTGAAATTTGTTTCCAAAACTGCTGGCAAAAAGTAAGAAATGACCAATATGCTGCAGCTGTGGGTGACAAAATTACACAAAATTGCCTTTAAGTGTATTAACCTGAATAGCAACTTGTTACCACTCAAACATTTACACAACAAAGTCAGGAGAAGGTGATCTCATGGACTAATCTTTCAACCTTTATCACTAGTTTTTGTTGTATGCTTTTATATGTTACACATTTTATCCATAACAGTAGCCTGTGCTGCCTGATGCAATAATTTTGACCTTTTGTCTATGTAAGTAAGGAGATGGTCTACCCAATGTGTATGTCTTTTTCAGACAAAAGCAATATGCTCTTCTTCCCCAAAGTTGCAGATAGATGGGGATAGGGAATCCAGCATGAGGAACTGTTGATAAAGAATGTTAAATAAGTAATTTACATTGTATGCTTCCATTATTCTTTCACAATAATTTCACATAATAACTTTTTTTTTTTTTTAAAATGACACATTACATCTTGTGACATAGATACTTTTAGTGAGGTATGAATTACCTATAACACAAAACCAAAATGTTTTTAAGTTCTCAGCTCATAATCCTTCCTCCCCATCCTTGCTGAAACATGCCAAGTTTCTCTGCAACATCATTACATAAAAATCTAAAACTCAATTATATATTTTTTCAGTCCACTGTCTCTTGCACTTTCCATTAAAGAGGATGTAACCAAATCAATGTAAGCTGGTATATTTACTTTGTTGTAATGTCCAACTGAAATATGTAGCTCAGAGAATTCCTGGAAGAAACATTTGGTTCTTCTCAGAAAAATAAACACATGAATCTTGCAATTCACACTGAAAAATTAACAACAGTGTCAACCACTCTTGGTGAAAAGGTTGTCATTTTACATGTCTTTGACTCCAAGGGTGTGAAATATTGCCTTTAGTAAAAACAAAAAGCATTTTTCTTCCAAAATTTAGACTTCAAACACAGAAGTCATTCTATCAGGTATCACAAATATTTAATGTAGTGTAGTGAGTAGGACCCAATGTTTTTAATTATCTTTCAAACTTGGTTGAATGTGTTGCTCTTCAAATTGCCACTACAGCTAATTTTTTTCTACTTCCAGCATTACTATTTCTTAACATATAAATTATTTATTTGGTCCTCTGTCTTGACAGGTGGAAAATAATAGCCGTGTCATAGCATTGGAGAACTAAGTCAGTGTGCTTGCTCTGGTGTTGTCCCAGAAGGCAGACTCCATCTTCTGGCACCAGTCCCAGAGATGTGGTGGTTGTGCCACAGTATGGCAGTGTGGCAGGATGATTCCCCCTCCTTCCTCCCACTGAGGTCCATAGATAAGATAACCTCTGGCATAACAAATCACCAAGGGGTCACATGCTGGAATCTGTCCAGACCCCCATGCCAGGAATCTGGAGGACAGATGGGAGAAGAGATAAAAAATGTGTACGTGACGGAAGGCATGTCTTTGTTGTATAAAAGCATCACCTATGTACCACAAAATCAGAAGTTTCTCTTGCACATTCTAGGAATGTGTGGAGATAATTTCTCCCCAAGGGATTCGCGAACCTTGTGGTAACTTCTCTGGAGATTGAGAGACTGTAGGACCAGATGTATGTGGACATCCTTCGACAATTGGATGATGAGATACATTGAATCCTAATTATACTATTTTTTCCACTAGCTGTATTTGTAAACGTGCACTGTATAAGTTATACTATTAATAGTTTTTCTTTTTCCTGTGTAGTAATATTCTGTTTTAAGTCTCTTGTCTGTTCAATTGGTGTCCCTTGAATAAATGATTTATTCTATAATACACCGAATCAGCCATTATTAAAAGAACTTGTGAATGGAAGTGGGTTCTGGGGTGCAGGCCGCCTCAGTAAGTTACTATCTATTGCTATAGGCCTAAGCAGAGGTAAAAGCTTATTTTAACCCCATAATATCCATTCATAACAGGCAGTAGCATTTGGTGACAATGACAGTGCAGGATTGGTATGAAAAGGGCTGTCCCAGCCCAGTCTGGCAGGGGAGCTGCCAAGTGAAATAAGGACAGGAAGCATAAAGGACATAAAGGACAGGAAGTATAAAGCATAAAGACAGGAGCTGCCAAGTGAAGTAAGGGGGCAGGGGCTGCCCATGGTCATGGAGGGTGGCTGCTTTGGACTGCGGTTAGGGAAGCCACCAGAGCACAGCACACACCTGGTCTTCTCCTTCCTCTGCCACTGGGCTGTACAGCTGACAATAATCTACAGGACAGATAAGAAGGAACCAATCCGTACCCTGTAGTGCTCTAACAGGGAGATGAAGCTCCCTACATCCTTGGGCAAAGGGACATCTGTGCCTTTATTTCACTGGGTGCCCTGGGGCTGAGCTGCTGGCACGACCTCTAGTGAGGTAGTGGTCATGTCAGAGTGCCTGGAATGCTGGTGGCAGCCAGCCCAGTTGCCTCAAGATTGGTGTCTCTTGGCCATCACAGAGGCACGTAATGGACAGCTTTGGTGTGAGGCTGTGAGAGCCAGGGGCACAGTGGCAGGAGCTGCTGGCAGCAGCAGAGGGTGGTTGCTTCCATTGGTGGCTCTCCTGTCTTTGATATCTGAAACCCTAGACAGGAACATGAGCAGGGCTTCTGTCCTCTTCCTTCATCACTCAGCCAAGGAGTGTTGCAACTTTCTGCAGGGATATTTACATAACTATAAAGAAACATCCTATCCTGTACCTCTACATCTTACCTAGTATTGTGTGATAGGTATCATCGTGCTCCTACAGGCAACTGGAAGGTCCCCAGAGCTATGAACAGAAGAAATTCTCCAGCATCCACATTCTTTTTTCTTTTACAGAGTAAAAAAAGTTTTGAAACACAAATTTTCTGACTCAGTAATCTATTTTTCCCAAACCTAATTTCCCTGAAGGCTAGTAAATTTATTCTGCTACAACCAATGAAGTAAAAGAATATGTGGCTATGGGATTCTTCATTAAAAAAAGACTGAAACCACTATACAAACACCTTGTACATTTATTCTAAGCGTGTGCATATACATTATTTCATGATGCAAGTGACATTGAGCAATGGTAAGAGCAGGTAAATTTTTGGAAACAAAACTAGATTTTGAACAAACTACAATTCCTAACTCCTTAATTGTACTACAACTGTACTAAATGCATGATCTAAGAAAAAACCTGAAAAAGTGACTTTTACTTAATTCTAAGATTCAAGCACAGAGAAGAAACTAAAATATTATGTATAAGCAAAAGCTGAATTTCTTATTCATGAGTTAAGTAAACTAGCAACACAAAAGTTTCCTCAGAGCTGAATTATAGTGTAATACATACATGAAACTGGAAGACATCTGGCAAGCACCATATAAATTAACAAAATGTATCTCAGTATTTGACAGTCTCTAATAGTCTGTAATCCAGTTTCTACTTACTAATGCCATCTCTGAACAATTAGGGGAAAAGGTATTTTTAAGCTCTGCAAGAATGTTCAGAATTATATTAATGAACTTAATTATTTCACCTAAAGAATTTGGAAGAAAACAAATTGCCATTGTATATTCATTATGCTTTTTATTTATTTTGTACCATAAATGACAGTACTCCTGAGAGCTCCCAAGACAGAAATCTCTTTTGCCAAAAAAAGATAAAGTTCAAATATTGAGAGTAAGTGAGTCAAAAGTGAAGTAAAAAACCCCTGCTTTGTTATTTTTTCTTTTCCTTCATCCTATAGTCTTCTCATTTGTCTCACCTGTTGTTTACACTCATATTGTAATGGCTGACTATCGGTAGGTCCAACATAAAGTCAGAAATTTCATTCTCCAAATTTGAACTAAATTAAAACTCATGTTACAGCTAGAAAAGAGAGATGTTAAATCACTTCCTAAAATAGAATTTTTATAAGTTTTAGATAATTTTTAAAGATGATTGATTTTCCAATACCTCTTACTGGAATTCACAACATTTAATATTAGCACTAAGTTACTTTTAATTTCCCTGCATTCCTATTCTTGCCCAGTTCCCGCTCTTTTTCTTCCTTCCAGTGGTTGTAAAAGGTAAATTTCGTTTGTCATCTTTTGTACCAAAAATTGTATCTAGAAATGATTTAGTACTAACCTAACTCAATTAAATTCAGTAGAAGAATGACCCTTGAGATTCCTATCATCATTCTTAAAATGTAAAATGCAAGGCATTCCTATAAATATTAACTAAACTGATGTAGGAGTTAAAGTGTTCTAAACACAGCAACAACAAATATGGTACAAGAATATTAATGTCAGTTTTAAATAATCACAGACCAGACAATGTCAAAAATTAATTTTGCCTTTTACTCTTAATTTGTTTTTACTGGATTTTTGAGCATGAATTTTTTCTTTTGGTTATTGTTATATTTGGTAAATTCTCATTTGAGAAACTTCTTTTAAAACGGAATAATAACAAGGATTTAAGAGCAATTATTAGAATAATTATTACTTATGTTCAATGTAATTATTTAGTATTGACTTCAGGAATATTCAAACCCAACATCCCTGTGCTAACCAGTTTTCTTTCACAAAAATAAATAAACAAAACACCTGTTCCAAACAGTTCATAGATTATGGCATCAATGATGTTACTAATGCCAAATTAAGATGATTTGTGGTAGTTTTTTTCTTCTCTTACTGCTATATGGCAACATATAAAATGGTACTGAAGTAGTGCTAGGGACAGCAAAGAAAGAAACAATTCTTAGCCACTGAAATCTATGAATGGTGTCAACACTGCCCCAAACACATCAATAATTTACTCAGATAAAACTACAGTAGCTTGTGCTGAATGTAGAAATGGTAAAAAAACTACTGGTGAATGGAAAACAAAAAGACAATATATTCTAATTTCACAAGATTGTGTTGTAAATTTGAACCAATAAGAAGCAAAAGAAACGCTCCTCCTCAAACCAGATGAGAAAATATTCTTCCTTTGAAACTATAACCCCATCTAGTGGGACTTCTTTTTAATCGCTGATAGGATTTGATCTTCTCATTACTGTGAGTATTTTGCAGTAGTAAAGACCATCAAATGAAAATGGGACATTCCCAGGTTTTGTCTACACCAGATGTCTCCTTAAAGGATTCTACCTTTGCTACTTTTATGACTAGCTCATCAATTAGTGGCACATGCATGGAACTATCTATTCTTTTATTTGGATGAGGTCTAAAAAAAACTTAATGCAGCACTGTGGAAAAAATGTGGTCTATGAGAAGTAATTGATTGTAAGTAGAAAAGTACAATGTAGAAAGGTTCTTGGCCAATGGTCTCTAGAGTACTTAGCCTGCATGAATTTCCTTCAAAGTTGTCTGCCCTCTTAGAAATTAAACTACAAGGAGACCCAAGAGCATAAAAGAATGTAATTGTATTGAAATGAATGTTAGGGACTAAGCTATGATGAATTCAAGCAACACAGTAATAAATTCTTGCAGCATATACAGCTAAAATGCAGTATGAACACATTCCACTGGTTCTGTTCCTTGTCGTTATTAACACAAATAAATTGAAGAGTAAAGATGGCCCATCAGTTTTAAACTCTTCTCACTGGGACTCTGATGTATGGAGAAAGGAGAGAGTGGAGGGTGTTTCTGGAACAGAAACCCTCCTGCTGCTTTACTGACAGCTCACTGAGTATGGCTATCTTCAGCAGCATCCTACCAAGACGGAGCACTCTCACAAGCTGCAGGGATCACTTTTCACAAACTCTGCTGAACCAACTAACATCATCTTCTACGTTCAAATGATTCTGTAGTCTTTGGTATTTATTTACAATTATTATCAGTAATAATTGTTATCAGCACCGACATACAATTTACCACCAGTTTTCAAAAAAGTACATCCAGTTAAATAAATGGGGCAGTTATACTTCTGTCAGACCAGCCACTGCATACTTGGAAAATTGGTCAGACAGTGCAGTTGGGTTTTCTGTTTCAAAGGCTCTGAGTCTGTAAGACTGTCAAGACTTGAGACTTAAAACTGAAGAGCAGTTATGTAGAGCTACAACAATTATCTGCCTATCCCTGTTCTGAGACATTAGTGTATACTTAGGCAAATAGCAGAAAATACAAGCAACAGCAGAGGGACTCCTGACAAACTTCCCCACCTTTGTGTAGCCAACAGCTTGGAAGACTTTGTACTGGTTAATAGCTTTTAATAGAGTTTTATTCCATAAATTTGTCTTTTAAACCACTTGTACTTTTTAAACCAAAATATCCTGTAGAAATTAGTTTCATGATTTAGTGACAATTTGACTGGAAAAACATTTTTCCTGTTGGTTTTAAACTTGATAATCCCATTTGATGCTTCCTTTTACTGTCTAAGAGAATACCAAGCAATGGCTTTCTCCATGCCAGTCAGGATTTTATAATTGCTGTTTTATCATTCCCTTCCCTCTGTTATCTCTCATATACAAAAGTCATTCCCTGATTCTTTTGTTAATTACTTCCTTTTTGAAATGGGGATGACAACAGCAGAAAGACTTCATGGATTCATGACATACCATAGTATTTTCAACTTCTTTCTCATCTAGCTAGTTCCTAATATTTTCAAAATGTCTGTTTTCATTTTCAAACACTTTTGAGCACTCAGAGTTATAGAATCACAGAATTGTTAGGGTTGGAAGGGACCTTTGAAAGTTATCTAGTACAACTGCCCTGCAAAGGTAGGGTCATCTAGAGAAGGTTACAGAGGAATATGTCCAAGTGAATTTGGAATATCTCCAAAGAGGGAGACTATGACCTCTTGGGCAGCTTGTTCCAAGTGCTCTGCCAGCCTCAATGCAAAGAATTACTTCCTCATATTGAGGTAAAACATCTTGTGTTTTTGATTAAGGCCATTGCTCCATGTCATGTCACTGGACACCACTGAAAAGTCTGGCACCATCCTCTTGACACCTGCCTTTGAGATATTTATATGCGCTAATGAGGTCCCCTCTCAGTCTTCTGTAGACTAAACAAGCCTAACTCCTGCAGTCTCTTCTCACAGGAGAGGTGCTCCAGACCCCAAATCATCTTTGTGGCCTCCACTGGACTCTCTCCAGTAGCTCCATGTCTCTCTCCTTCTTGAAGAGCCCAGAACGGGACACAACACTTCAGATGTGGCCTCACCAGGGTCAAGTAGAGGGGCAGGATGACTTCCCTCAGCCTGCAGTAAGGAAAGAGTTAATGACTTGTAGTATATGGCATAAACAAACACTCAGTTGTAAAATTTGTCGCAGAAAATATCAGGGGATCCCAAGCACAAACAGCAAAATAAACAAAGTTTCAGTTCTGTCTTTGCCTAGTCAGGACAGAAACTGATACTTTTCACTGCAACATTCTACTGCTGTATGTTACATAACTGCCAGAGTAGGACCCAATGACCATTGAATTAAGGCTTGAGCATGCATGATGGCTAAAGCCATTCCTCCTCTCCCTCTCATGCTAATGAGGAAGTGAGAATTACTCCTACTAAGGAGGAACTGAAAGCCACTCCTACCCTCACTTCTTGTTCAAAGAAGGTACTGTACAAAAATTACTCAGGGAGTGAACCAGAGGGTGAGTACCCAGCACCAAAAGAAGCCTAGGGCACTGAACGACTGATGGGATGATCCTGCATCCAAGGTGGCAACTATCTTCTACCTGCACTCTCTCTCTCTTTCTCCCTCTCTCTCTTTTTACTATAAAAACAATTTTGCAAAATAAAGCCTGTACTGTTGAACTAATGATTTGGTCTCATTTGCACCTTGATTTGGGCAGACGACTTTAATGTCCATCGAATCGTAACACCAGCTTGCCACACTCTTCCCGATGCACCCCAGGATACCATTGGCCCTCTTGGACATAAGGGCATTGCCAGGTCATAATCAATTTGAGATCTACTAATACTCCCATGTCCCTTTGTGCAGAGCTGCTCCCAAGTCCTTTTCTCCACACCTGTTCTCTTCTGTAGAGCTGCTGGCACTTGGGGTTGTTCATCCCCAGGTACAGGACAGTACACTTGCCCTTGTTGAACCTCATCAGGTTTCTCTCCACCCAACTCTCCAACCTATTAAGGTCCTGCTGGATGGCAGAATAACCTTGTTGTGCCACTCTCCCCAGTTTTGTATCATCATCAAACTTGCTGAGGGTACATTCTATCACCTTGTCCAGGTGGTTGATACACAAGTTGAAAAAGACTGGGCTCAGTATTGATCCCAGGGGAAAACAATTGACTGCAGGTCTCCAACTGGATTGTACTCAGCTGATCACGACCTTCTGATCACGACCTTCTGAGTTCTGCCATTCAGCCAGTTCCTGATCCAGCTCACTATCCATCTGACACACATTATCTGATTTTACCTATGAGGATGTTATGGGAGACACTGTCAAACAGCTTTGCTGAAGTCAAGGCAGACTACATCCACTGCTTACCCCTCGTCAACCTATCTGCCATGTCATCATAGAAGGCTATCAGATTTGGTCAAACATAATTTCCCCTTGGCACATCCATGCAGTTCGTAGAGTCCTAATAACATGGCTGTGAATACGTATATTTATGACTATTCTGCAATATTTAAAAAAAATCCAAAAAACCATACCTGAAAAATCTGACCTGAGAGCAAACAACACACACAGACATGTCAGCTTTCAGCCTGCAAGAGTTTACCAGCCGTGCCCTGTTGCGGTCACCCAGCCGGTGGTGGAGCCACCGGCTGAGTCACCTGTGGCGTTCGAGGCTGCGGCTCAACCTGCCTTTTCAATGGGGATTGCGGATTGGGTAGATGACCCCTCTTGGGCCAGTGAGCCCTGAGAGGTAGGCAAGTTGAGGCAGTCTCCCGCCGTGGGCTGCTGTCCAGTTAGGTACCGTCCCCTCCCCTTTCTCCTCAGAGATGGTTTAGATATTCATATAGTTGGTTTAATATTCNCGTCCTTGCTGCGAGTTCCCCTGTCCCCTCCAGGGCATGGAATAAACTCTTGGATTTACACCACGGGCGAGTCCTCCTTGATCCTTTTGCTGCCTCTGCGTCGCATTCTCATCATCAGCTGCTGCTAGCCCCAGCCTGGGCTTTAGAAATATCAACCAGCCTCGGAGCTGTCGCGCGAAGGCTAAAGGCATTGCCTTGCCATTGCACACGTGCTTGTGCCACGCGAGATCCGTTTCCCGGGCACATGAGGACACTGTCGGCCATTGACCAGCCGTGCGGTCAAGCGGCCTGCGACAGTGCCCTTGCTGGCTATAAGCTCTTCTTACACAGGACACCCCAAATGGCAGTAAAAGCCATGCACAGCTTCCTGATGGGATGGGATGGGATGGCGTCCTAGGTTGCAATATAAGATATATTCTATTACCATCTCCACAAGCTGTTAAAACAGGTGGGGCACTGTTCATTATCTCCTGTCATGACTCACCCCTGATAGCACCTGGAGGGAGTTATCTCTGTTAATGGGCTGCCAAGACCTCACTGCATGACTCATGGAATTACCTCGCTGAAATTACCTCATCCCGTTGTAAAACACTCTGCCCAGGGGGGAGGAGCCAAGCATTCCCGACTGAATATAACCTGGGCCTTGGAACAGCACAGTTCAGCCCTGTCTACTGGATTCCCAGAGGACAAGAGCTACCACTGGACCTTCAGGTGGAGACCAGACTTTTCTACAGGATCACCACTTCAACAGAGCCACTTTACTTGGACTGCCACCACCACCCTGACTAAGAGGGTGTCAGGTTGTATCCAACTTTGTCAGTGTTTTTCCTTGTACTACTTCATTTCTTTAATTTTTTTCTATTAAATTATAATTCTGACCTGCAATCTCCCACTGGTTTGTTTTCAGACTAGTATGGATGGAATGGAATGGGATGGGATGTCAGCAGCTCTGAAGCAGCACTGCTCACCTAGCTGCCTTAGCATCACTGCTTCACTTACCCACAAGGAGTTTCCCAGTGATACCAAAATCAGCCAGATGCAAACTTTCTAACACAGTTTTGAGTATTAGAAAACAGGAGTTCTTTATTACAGCATGTTGGTCACTTGGGGGATCCTTTCTCCATTTGAGTGCCATGAGTGTTTGATGAACAGAGATTACATATTCATTAGCTATCCCCACTTCCTTGACTTTATTTGACATAGTCACACCTGGAAGTATGTGAAGTATTGGAAGTCCTTATATGATTCTCTGGGGTCTGTCTTCAATGTCCAGTGTTCCTTTTAGGTGGCTGTTCCTTGACTCCCTGCTTTTTAAGCACAATACCGTTGTTTTGCATAACTTCTCCTTTGTCAGTCTTACTGAGCTGAGCTGGCATCCTGCTAGCATTTTGCATGACTTCTGTTTCCCTGAGTTACGTCTTTTATTTATTTCCCCAAAGCTGTACAGTGGTGTTCTGCGGTCCTTCATAAGAGTAAAGGTTATTCTGTTCTACTGTCCTCATCACCAGCAGAGAGGTCAATCTGACCTGGTGCTTGTGCTGCCATTGCTTTATTCTCTCTGGCCCTGCTAGAACAGTTCACAGGTTGAAGGTAGCAACTTCATTTTGATCCCTGTGTAACAGCATAAGGTCTCTGAAACCAGAAGACACAGTTATTGCAAGCAGTTCCCTGTATAAATGTAAAAATTAAATTAGAAGAAAGAGGGACATTTCTGCCTCTTTTCTGTATTAAAATAAGAGGGAAGATATGTGACAAGAGAGTGTCCAAATATATGTACTAAACCTCTGTTAAGTCTTCTGTGAATATTATACATTATACATAACACCAATGAAATTCTTAAAACATGTCATTGAAGTAAAAAAAAAAATCACATTTATTTTTTACAGATGAAGCATTGTGCTCTACACAACAGTTACCAATTTCCACCTCCAAAAATTACTACTTTCAAGTTGAGAATATTTGAGCTGAAACTCCTCTTAACCTCACTAAAACAATTGTGGTGAATCCAATCACAGTGCAACTTTATGTCTGGCTACACAGGCACGTAACTCCCACTGAATGCCATAGGAATTGGACATGCTCAGAGACAGGCCATACTCAGCTTCTTCAGCTTGGCTATGACCACAGTTGTATTGTGTATCTCAAACAGGCATGAAAATCTTTGAGAGAGCAAGGCTTCTTTTACATGGGCTCCAATTTCCGTTGATCACAGGTAAATCAGTTTTCCTATCCTTCAAAGAGTGCAAGGTCTGTAGATTTCTATTTCTTCTCTGCTCACTTGTGTGGCTACATACTTGTTAAATTGTTTCTGAAGCCAAAACCATTCAATGCCTAAAACTAATGTTCTTCATGATCAATGTATATACAAATGCAGGTTTTCATTACAAAAACTCCAACCTTTTTATAAGGTGTTCCAAATAAGGTTGGTGAAACCCACCATAAGGTAAGATAGCAGCAGTCAAGTTGCCCAGCAGCCAAGTTGCAGAGCTGCTGTACTCCACTGCAAAACGTCATCTTGTTCATCTTGATCCTTTGCACTTCTAAAAGTAGCTGGCAGCATGATTTCCTATTCAAGATGACGTTATCTCGCATACTTTGAAAATGACAACTATGGAACTTTGGTGGGGTTTGGGTGCTGTGGCAACTGTGGTCAGACACTGTGTCTAGGGTTAAGTGCCATGGAACACCTGCATTTGGAGTGGCTGCTGGGGTCACCTGCCAAGGCTTTTTAAAGCCCAGAGATCACTGTGATACTGTAGGGCCTTGACCTGTCTGTGGGGGATATTGAAGTAACGCAGAGTTCTGGGATGCCCCTCTCAGGACAGCAGTTCCTCAGGAGGCAGCATCTTAACTGGCTGCCCCAGCCAGGTCTGTGGCAGAGGACGCCCAAGGCAGCAATGGAGATCCTTTTGGAGAACACCAGCTTCCAGCCTCCCAGGAGGCTGCCAAGCCTGCATATGAAGGCTCTGCAGAGGCTGGAGAGAAGCAGCTGGGCCTGGCCCAGGCACAGGGCTCGGCAGAGCAAAGTAACCCTGTAGTGGCAGCAGGCCAGCCTGGAGAAGCAGCTCCTGCTCCAGGAGGGCAAGGACCAGCTTGCCAACCTGACATGGTCTTGGGAGCTCGATGACAGACCCAGGCAGATAAGTGCCAAGGACAAGATTGCATGGCATGGGAAAGGGGAATGAGCCTTCCACGTCCTGGGGCAGCTGCAGTGCCACATGGCTGCAGTCCCATCATCTCCTATCCCAGCAGCCACAACGGCTGGGTCCCCAGTAGACATTTGCTGGTGGGATCTAGACAAACCGTACAGATCATAGAATCACAGAATAGCTGGAAATGACCTCTGAAGGTCATCTAGTCCAACTGCCCTGCAAAGACAGGATCACCTAGAAAAGGTTACAGAGGAATGTGTCCAAGTGAATTTGGAATGTCTCCACAAAGTGAGACTCTATGACCTTTCTGGGCAGTCTGGTCCAAGTGTTCTTCCAGTCTCAATGTAAAGAACATGAGGAAGAACTCTTTAAGAATTCCTCCCTCTCTCCTTGCTCATCTGCCAGGTGAACACATTTCTCAACTTTAGGCAGCCACAGCTGATAGACCTGGAAGGGACAGAGGTCATCCCAAGCATGGAGAAGGTGCTGAAGCATGCTGAGGCCCATGTCTCTAGTGAGATGGACCTTGGCTGAGGAGGAGAACTGGGAATACAATATTGACAAAGAGCTGTCCTATGAGATGCGTGAGGAGGACCAAAAATGCCCTTGGAGAGGTGGGAAGATTACACCAAAAGCCAGGTGTCCTGAGACATGTTGGAAGACCATAGCGGACAAGACCTCTTTCAACATGAAGATGATGAGGGCACAGCAGCATCAGGAGAGAGTTCTAAGTGCTGCAGAAGGCAGGGCAACCCAAAGTCTTGTTAATAGATCCTTTGGGGTGGATTAGAGTGAAGTGACACTGAATAATTGGTGTTTGTAAATACACACATGTAGGGTTTATTATAGAGCAATTTGATTGCAAAGGAGAACAAGTATGTACCAGTTTTGGTTAGTATTATCTACAGTAATAGAACAACAAGAAAGCATTGCAATATGAAAATGCAACAAAATCACACAAGGACATGCACAAAGGAAAAGAAAGAGAAAGTACAAGAACGTGAAGCTCTCACCACCCATAGGCCCTGCAACAAGACTTAGTTGCTGAGCAATCTCAGTAAAAGTGATGCTTGCAAATCTGCTGTGTTGGGTGGTGGGGGAAATGCCAAAGAAGTGGTGGGGAAAAATCCCCAGAAAAATCTGCTGAACACAAAATCTATTTGGTATACAGTCAGGTTCAGGTGGAAACACCCAGGTACCCAGGTTCTTCCACCATGGCAAGGAGCTTCATGCTGGATGATGTAATTCTGTGGATCATTGGACATTTCAGGTGTCATTGACACCTGAGAAAACACAGCTGCCCAAGACAATACAGGTGTCCAAGACAACACAGGTGCCCACCACACCAGGGCAGTTGAGTCAATTATGGCCCATTAGCCATATGACCGTCTGGCCACGTGTGAATGTCCCAGTACTTGGGGAGGTGGTGGTGGGGGTCCATGGGAGAGGAGGGAGGGAAGGAGAAGGTGGGGTGAGGGGGATGGTGGTTTGTGCAAGGGAAAATTTAGCCTGAAAAGAGGCACCATCCTGTCTCTACAGGATTATCTCCTATCTCACCCATAGCCTCTCAGTCACTCTCTGTCTTATCACATCAGAGGTTAGCCATTGCACACTCAAAAGTTCAACTCCTCCATCTTCAAGTCGGGCTTCAACAAAGCTCCCTGGTCTCCACCAATGGGGAATGTTTTGAGTCATTATCCAGTGGTCTCAGTTCAGTCTTCCACGGAGACAATCAGCAATCCTCAGAGCATATCCCTGGGACACCAAGGATGGTCCAGCCACATCCCAGAGCTGAGCATTGCCTCAGCAAGGGCAGGCCTGGCCCAGCTGTCCCAGAGAGCAGCATGCAGATCAGGCCAGCAGCAACACCCACACCAACACTGCCCATGCACCATCTCTACCACTCTCTGGGAAGAGCCCTCAGTGCCATCCAGCCCCTCAGCATTAATCGCTCCCTCTTCAGGAGAGCAGTCGGGACTGTGTGCAGGGTCTTTGTTGGCACCTGTGGTTCACGAGAGCAGCAGTGCCTGGCTGCCAGCGCCATGCCAGAGCCTGGAGATGGCTGCTCTGAGCACCAGCAGCATCTGTCTGAGAGAGCAGCACAGGGTGGCATGGCAGGGATGGACGTAGGGACAGCACCTCAGGTGTCCAGCTATCTGAAGGGCATCCTCCTTGGGATACTGTTGGCCATGGTTTATTGAGATCAGCATATGATTCACCTTCAGACAGTTCTGTTAACCCTGGACTTCATTCTTCTGCTTAGAAATATTTTGTTCAGTGTTGCAGGTGGTTCACACTTAAGAAAACCTCCCTAAACTATGCAAAAAAAGAGATTATACCTGATTCATATTTTTACCATGAATATCTTGTCAATATTTTATATTTTTTCTTCACTAAAACAGGCAAGTTAACTCCATTAACTACAAAAAATGGATTAAATTACAAAAAACCTGCAGGTACCTAAGCTGAGGTAAAGTCCAGTTTTAAATTTCAGAGGATATTCTTATTTTCTCTAAGTAGGAGACTAGCTACCGCCAGGCATAAGGATTATCTCAGAAAATGATCTACACAGTTTCTAGTATCTTTTTTTAAATAGAAATAGCTAATTTAGAGATCTACAGACCCAATGACTAACTAGAATTCCTTTTCCCAAGAAGACCTATCTTCATTTACCAACACTTTCAGCTGACATTCCAAGAGTCACTCAAGTTCATTGTATTTTTTCAGCTCTTTATGGTTTTGATCAAGCTGAATAGCATTCTCTAGTAAACTGTATATCTTCATTACTAATGACCCCTCCAGATAGCTTAAAAATGTTGCTTAAAATACTCTAAAAAGCATAGAGCACAGAACCAAGAGGAATTGTATTAACAACATCTCTTCATAAACTGGGTATTTATTTCTTTGCTTTGTTTCCACATATTTGGATAACCAGTTCCTAATAAGGATGATATATTTAGCTCAGCATGTGAACAAAACTGTTCTAACTTTAAATTCTGTGTACAACAAGGAGATAATGACATAAAGTAGTGGTCTATCGAGCCCAAATCAATAGCCATTACAGCTGATCATGTGATATTGGTTTGTATATGAAGTGGATTAAATACTTCAATGGTATATGTAAATATTTTAAAGGTGACATTTTCAAAACACAATGATGAATTAAAGCAATACATTTTACTTGAACCTCATGTGGTAGAGAGGTTTCTGGCTGATACATCCAGCTTATAAATTCATACCTTTTTGACTGAGGAATCTGTTTGAATTTAAAAAAAATCTCATTACTTGGAAGCCTGTTAATAAAAAAAAACCAAAACAACAAAACACTGAAAACTGTACAGGATAAAGCCCTTGGTTTTCAAGTCATTAGAAAAATGGTTAAGTCTTGGAAAGAGCAAAAACATTACTACATTTCATGGTGATTATTTTTGAAGAAATGAAATGTTTTGTAAGAGCTTCTAGGCTACCAGAACATAAAAAAAAAGGTGGAAAGCAAGCATGAAATTCTATACACAATTGCCTTGGGCTGGCAATAAAATGTAAAGAATATGTATTGATTTACTAATCCCCATATAATAAGAAAGATAATTTGGTATATCCATTTAGTTCACAGTAACCAGTGCTCCTCCTAAAATGGTGATGTCTTTATAAACAAAATAGAGCCTTCAAAGAGTTAGTATAAAGAAAAGCTTTTAAGTCAATGCACACTACTTTGATGAAAAAGAATCTTTGTTAAATTACTGCATAACGAATTGTAGAAGATAAATTTCACAATGCACTATATTTAGGAGGTATATAGCTGACAAAACAGACATACAGCAAGCAACATTTTAAATTAACCTTTACTGTTCTAGCAAATGGAAAAGTTCTGATCCTGCAACCAGCTTAGTACTTAGCAGAGAACAGTTGAGGAACCAGGAAAAGCAGCAGCTTGACTTCAGTAGCATACCCGGATGGAAGGATGCGTTACCACATATCCTCCTGCAGGATATGAAAGCCTCTTGATGCTGGCTGTGAGGGGACTTTTTAAGCTCTCTGGTGAAGAGCTAATTCTGGATGGGCAACTGGTTGGCTGTATTGATGTTCCAGGGTCTGTCAGTAGTTACAATCTTTACTGTCAGCACCATGCTGCCTCAAAGTACCCTGTTTGTGAGCATCTGGTGCACTGGTGGATGTAACCAGTTCTGCTTCTAGTAATGAACCTGGGACACTGCTAACAACAACCAAGTGGCCTTGCAGCACTTCAGTGAGAGAAAACTCAGCTCATCATTACATTTGCCTGGTGACAAAGGACCAAGGGCTTCAGAAGTGTTTAACTGAGCCACACAGAATGCTAGTTTGGAAGAGATTCGCCTTATGGATCAGCAGTAGTTTGTCCAGCAGGACTAGGGCAATGACTGCTCCTGTACTCAGCACTGGTAAACCCACACCTCGAATCCTGTGTCCGGTTCTGGGCCCGTCAATTCAAGGATATTGAGGTGCTGGAGTGTGTCCAGAGAAGGGCCACAGAGCTGGTGAAGGGTCTGGAGCACCAGTCCTGTGAGGAGTGGCTGAAGGGAGCTGGGGATGTTTAGCCTGGAGAAAAGGAGGCTCGGGGTGACCTTGTCACTCTCTACAATCACCTGAGAGTGTAGCCAGGTCGGGGTCGGCCTCTTTCCCAGGCAACCAGTGACATGACAAGAGGACATAGCCTTAAGCTGCGCCGAGAAAGGTTTACGTTGGACATTAGGAGGAATTTCTTCACGGAAAGGGTGACTGGACATTGCAATGGGCTGCCCAGGGAGGTGGTGGAGTCACTGTCCCTGAAGGTGTTTAAGGAAAGACTGTATGTGGCGTTTAGCGCCATGGTCTAGCTGACAGGGTGGTGTTCGGTCGTAGGTCGGACTGGATGATCTCAGAAGTCCTTTCCAGCCTCAGTGACCCCGTGGTCCCCGGAGATTCCCGGAGGGAAGCCGGCGGCCACGCGCGCCCCTGTTCGAACCCGCCTGAGGGGCGGGGGCGGTTCGGCGCGAGCGGGGCGGGGCCGCGCTGTCGGTCACGTGAGCCCGGCGGAGGCGGGC
>VZTJ01005190.1:0-30715 GCA_013397795.1 Orthonyx spaldingii | reverse complement strand
ACAGGAGCCCCGAGCCGGAGCCGCCGCCAGCCCGGGCCCGGGCGGCAAAGGAGCGAGAGGAGGAGGAGGAGCCGCCGCCGCCGTCGTGGGAGGGCGGCGGCGGCACCAGGTGGGGCGGCTGCATCATGCTGGTAAAGAGGGTCGGCCTGACGGCGGGCGGCTGTGGCGCGGTGAGTGCGGGCGGGGGGCGGCGGCGGCGGCGGCGGCGGCTGCGTGCGGGTCCTGCCGGCCCTGAGGGCGGCCGTGCGCGGCGGGCTGGGCCGGCGGCCCGTGGGGATCAGCGCCCGGGCCGGCCGTGAGGGAACGGCTCACCCTCATCTGCCCCCCGAGACGCTTCCCGAAGCGTCCGGCCTTGGAAGTTGGGGTGAGGCGGGTTCCTCGGGCCGGCCCTGCCGTGCCCGTCCCTGCCCTGCCGTGCCCGTCCCTGCCCTGCCGTGCCCGTCCCTGGCAGTCCTGGTACATTCGTTACGACTTTATCCCGGGCGGAGCAGCTGAGTAATCGCACCTGTGAACAGGTCGCTCTAAATAAGTTTTCCTTTAAAACGTATGAATCCAAGGTGCCAGGAGGGTAAAACTTAAGTTTTCCGTGGAAGCTCTTGGACCTGCCCCTTGTTGAAGCGAACTCACGGGGTTACCCTACGCGGTTTTTATAAGTTACTGTGCTTTCTATTTCGTTTCTTCACACTAAACACTGAGACCGTGTTGTGCAAAAGAAGGAGCTGGAAGGGAGTGATCTGTGCACTGGCTGCAAAATTGCGTTTGTAAATGCGATATCAGTGCGTAATTGCTTTCCGAAGAAAAAAGCTTAAGCCTTGCCGTCAGTACGTCAGTGTACTCACAAAGTGCCTTTAAAACTAGATCAGAGATCACACCCCTTGAGCTTTCAGCAGAAGGTGGGGACAGGTGACTTGTTTCAGGCAGGATCGTGCTGGCTGAGGTGAGATAACCCATCCTGTTTTGTTGGAGTTAGCCCAGAGGTCAAGATGGAGTAAAGGAACCCAGGGGAAGACAAAGTAATAAAACAGATGATCCTGACACTGACAGGGCTACAGGTGCAAAACGAGGCAATGCCTTACCATGCTGAATCTCTTTTGGCAATTTGAAATCACATAAATTTTTTCTGCAGCCTGAATTACAAGCTATTAATAACTTTCCTTGGGGTATATTTATGTTCATGAGTACCTGAATAATTTAGTATTAGTTTACTCACAAAGTCTGCTATGCTGAAAGCCTTGCATGTGCCCGAAGTTCTAAAAGAATGCTAGGTTTATGTCAGGGAGCCAGCATCTCCTTCGTATGTTACCTGTCGTTCCACAGATAAGTGTCCCTGCTATCAGAGAGCACATAGTGTGCTGTTTTATGTGAATGTGAAGAAGTATTTTTAACCAAGTCTTAATAGTGTAGCATTAAAGTGATATCATGGCTAGTGCTGAAGAATATAAAAGTCTTGAAGTCTTGAAACCATCTGTTTGATGCAATATGTTCTTTCTACCTTACTTTTATTTGATGAAGATTTTAAGGTATTTTTAGTAGATGATTAACATAGAGGAGATGTAGAAAGGTGTTGTTCTATGGAATGCACTAGTCAAGTAATTTATTTTATGTAAGTTAGTTCCAAAATGACTGCTTCACACTTCTTGTAATGCATCGCTTCTGTATTTGAGTCTGTCAGTTGTCTCTTAGAAATGGTTATGTCCTTCAAAAAGCAGGTTGGACTCTTTAGGAAGTTCAGCTGATGTCTGCTGTATGGTAAAATTGCTGTTCCAGGTTTGTGTACAGGAGCTCCTATTAAAGAATCTAGTGTATATAACTTGCAGTAACACAATCTGAAGTCAGACTACAAAAATATCTCTGGAAGAGTCTTGAAAAATTAATGTTCTCGTCAAGAAGCAGAAGCTTTCAGTTTTATCAGCTCAGATGGTGTGGTGAAAGAAACAGTGGATTGGTCTCACTATAGAGAAGAAAAACAGTTGAATTTTTTAATGTATGAACAGAGGCTAGGAAATGGAAGGTACAGGTAGGGAAATTAAAAAAAAAAAATCAAAGAACTGATTTCTTTCTCTAACTTTGAAAAGTTAAGTTCAAATGGAAATTAAGTCCATAACTGATAAAGGCACTAACCCATTTTTTTATTAGTGGATGAAATGTTTGGTAAAGTTGGATTAAGTGTTAAAAAAATGCTTGCGATTACTTGATATATGCTCTTCTATAAGTTTGAAAATTTAGCTTCAAAATGACACAAACTCTTAATTTGATGAAATGATCTGAGGTTTGGTTTTCTGAGTGTAATTTTTGTCCCTTCCCTCCTGGCTTTGCCCTTGGAGGACTTTGTGTTCCTCTAAATCACCTCGTGCAAGACAGAAGGGCATGGGGCTCCAGCCTTATCTTCCATACACTGGTAGAGCAGTAGTCCAGTTACATCATGTTAGGGTCTGCATCTGTTCCTGACTGAACAGTCTGTTCTGTAATTGCAGTTCCTGCACCTCCCTGTGATTCTCACGTGGCTGTCACACTGCTACAACTCTCTCTGCCTAGACTTTATTGAAATAAAGAGCTTATTCACAATAAAATGTGAGGGGCCGGATCACGGCTTTAGATATAGTTGCAGAGATTTGTTTGATATCAGGAGTGCATCCCTGGCATTTGAAAGGGGAAGCTTGCTGCTTGGGCTGCTGCTGAAGAAATAAATGCAGAAGTGAAATTTTTGTGAGCTACTTCTTTGGTCTATGAAGAACGTCTTAATTTTCATTTTTATTTTTACTCTTTCTTCACATCAGATCAGTAGGACAAAGTGGAAGAGTATGACCAGGTCTGTCAGGTTGTGCGAGGCTTTCTTCTTTTACCCCTCCAGCTTGGGTATAAGAAGCTTCTGTTTTTTGATGTAGCTTGAACTAACTTCACCTTGTTGAATGCATTGGCTTCACTGAATCAAAGAGCTGAAATACAAATGCTAAACAAATGACGACTTCTTATGAATTGAGTAACAGCCTGAAAATTAATAAGAACAATAGTATGTTTAAGTAAATTCCAGTGGAATTAAATAATTTTTGTTGTCTGTATTACCATGACTTCAGTGTGCATCAGAAATGGAAGTAAATGATACCATGGGACATTTTGTTAGCTGTTGTGCAATCTTGTTACATCTGAATTATGAACACTGGTAGTATAAAACTTAGCATGGCATTCAGAATATTTGAGCCACATACTTCATTTCTGTGCAACTTGTTGGTAAAACAATGTCTAAGGAATGTTTTCAGCAAAATATGGTGTCATACTGACTACATAAAGTGCTTTTATGGGAGAAGTCCTAAAATGGCTATGGAAAGTCACACCTGTGTACCTCTTTGACAATTAATCAGACATTAGTTTCATGAAGCCCAAGACCTTTATATATTTTGGAAGGATAATGTAAGCATTCTGAACTGTACGTCTTGGAAGTTTGCCAGCCTGTATTATTTAAACTGTTTAACACAATGAAGCACAACTGTATGTACCCAAAGAATTACGTGTTCTTGCCCTTAGTGTTAGCATTTTTCTTTTTTATACTTCATAAAAAATATGGCACAGTAAAACTAAGGCAGCATGATTTAATATTGTGAGACTTTACTGAAGCAGCTCTGAATTCAGGAAGCTGATTTCTTAAATGTCTTCTGTGTAGAATTTAAATTGTGTTGCTAGTAAACACATGGTTCATTTGTCAGTTTGAGTATTTAGTCCTTTGTGGAGCACCGTTTTCTTGCACACAGAGTGTTTTGCCTGTTAAATCTGAATAATTAGAGATGAACAATATTGCCATCTCAAGATTGCTGGTGTCATTCTGAATCTTCCCATCCTGTTAAATTGACACTAAGTCTGAACTGTCACCAGGAATGTTTAACCGTTCTGTTTAAAAACAAATCACTGGTTTATAGATATGCTGAGGGGGCACTGCTGCTGTTACAAGTCTGCTTTTACTGATGCTCCAGGTTCTATCAATGTGGGCGGTGTTGCGTTCAGAGAGAAGTACTGTAGGCTGGAGCAATACAAACTTACATGATCAAGTCATGGTGTATAATTAGCTATGAAGATCCAAACTGAGCCTACTGGACAAGGAGTTTGAGTAACTGTCTGCTCCATGGAGAAGCATGTGTATTAACTAAGCAGCCATTGCTTTTTTAGAGGAATTTCTCAGTGTCGTACACCTTTCTATGTTTTATGAAGAAAACTTAAACAGATAAATTGGCTTCCAACTTGGTGTAGTGTAATATGCTGGTTATATGTTTTTTCTGTAAGAAGTAGTTTAATTAAACAATACAGTACTGTCTAAAGTGGAGTTTTCCAAATGTGGCAGGGCGTGTGGCAATTGTTTTCTTGGCTGGTCTTCCTACCTCAGTGGCCTCAGCTGTGAAGACTGAACCAGAAATGGTCTTCATATTTTACGTGCCATAGAAGATTCTTGCTTCTAAACTTGTCCAGTCTAAACTTAAACAGGAATGTGTTCCCAACAGGAAATACAATATGGCAAGACATTTTAGACCTCAAGAATAAATTGTGTCAAGTGCCGCTTATTTTCTTGTATTTTAGTATAAAGAGGTAGAAGCAATTTTTTCTTGTGTCACTCCCAATTCATTGAATCCCATTTGTATCTTTCTGCAGATATTTCAATTGGTGTTTGGAGGAAGCTGCTACAGCATTCCTCCATACTGTTGGTAGTGTTCTTTTTCTTTCTGTGGACCTCTTGTGCGTCTGTAAAATAGACTGTTCAACAATGCATATTGCTTAAAACTTCTGTACAAAACAGTCATGGGATAAGAGGAGGATCTTCATGTAGATCTGATAAAAATGGTCAGAACACCAGAAGCAGAGGGTTAGCAAGGCAGGCACATCACATGTTAATGCAGTAATATAGTGATAATCCTTTTCCTAACAGGCTGTATCTTTTGAACACACTTTAGTAAACCACTTCTTTCATTGTACTCTCTTTTTGCCAGGATCACATTCCTATGTGATCATCCTATATGTAAAATTAAATTTTTTTTTGTTTGTATTGCTTAAATGAATATACATTCATTTCAATCTGCCATTTAATTTGTTCTACTGATTTCATAAACTTTTGTTCTTCTTTACCATTGCCCTATAACTCTTCCAAAGTGAATTGCATTTTGTCATCAGTGAACTTTGTCACTTAGCTTTCATCCTTTTTGCAGCTCACTTCTGAATATGTTGAACGACATAGGTGCTTGGACAGAGCAGTATGAGTCATCTGGTAACTTTGCTGTGCTGTGTGAACGGATTGCAGTGGATTTCTTTTTTTGGATTGTCCTGGGGATTTTTTGTGTGTATTTGGGATTTTTTTGTGTGGTGGTTTTTTTTTNTGTGTGGTGGGTTTTTTTTTTTTTTTTTTTTTTTTTTTTTTTTGTGTGGATTGGCTTTTTTTGGTTTGTTTACTTTTTTTTCTTTTCAGTTCCTGTGAAGAGTTTGCTTGCTTTAAGAGCATGTGGTGAGCATCTTTGAGTATGTTTACTGAATTTTCAGAAGTCTTATTCATGTGGTATACCTTTTCTATACATTTTCCTTTGAGAACTCCAGGAATTTTTTAAGGCACAATTTCTCTTTGCAAAGTCTTCCTAGGCTTTTCCATTTTGAATGAATTGTGGTTCTGATACTCCAGACCTGTGCAATATGATTTAGCCTAACTTTCTGTTGAGAAAGTGTGTCCTGATCTTCCAGTCCAGATACAGATCTGCTTAAGGTGTTTGTTTTGGATCTGAAATATAAGTTTGGACAACGTATAATCTGAGTTAGTTATGATTTCTATTGCAGCTCACAAGGCATACTTAAAATGCTGTACTGGATTGGAAAGCACTTTCACTTGTGTTCCATGTATTTTTGCACTGAATTCTTGCCAGTTCCAACAAATAGAGCATTTGTAGTGAACAGCTGGAATTAAGATGGATCCAAAATACTTCTGTTTGAAAATTAAAGAGAATAGTCACTAGAAAGAGATAAACATGCAGTATCCCTGGAGAGCTACCTGGGTAATAGGTGTGGAAGAAAGAGAATCCATCATGTAGTGAGATAGATTAGTGGCATAATATTTGTGCAAGAATAAGCTAAAATGATTAAATAGGCTTGTGGTGAGGCATACCAGGAAAAGGTTGGATTTGAAATGATTGTATTTTAGGTGAAACTAACAGAATAGTAATGAAGATAAATGTATAATTTATATGAATTTTATAATTTGTCATTAATTTTAAGATCTGAATGATTCATACATGAAAGCATGTTTCTTGAAGTGTTTTACTGATTGTGTTAGTTCAGTTCTTTGTTTTCTTGAAAATACCAGAGTAGACATAGTGGACTGCAGTGAAGGCGGTAGTATAAAAAATGAGTATTTGAACCCGTCAGTTTTTGTAGGGGAAAACATCTCTGTAGGCACTTAAAAAAAAAGTAATAAAACTCATACTAGTGCATTTGAATGTTGGTTTACATATGGTAGGACAGTGAGTGCTCTTTGCAAAGGTATGTCTGTGCTGCAAGTAGAACAAGCAACTAGCAGGCTCTCCTGAGAGACCCTACTGCCTGGTGGGAAGGAATCTCCCAGAGGATTATGTAGGGGAACAAAAGCAAGTTCCTGTGGTGCATCGGTTCAGTTCAGTTTGAGTGTGGTTGTTATCAGCCTGAGAGATAATAGGATTATGAAAAGTACTTCAGGGAGATACCTTCCTTTTCAGGACAGGGTCAGCTGTGAGGTCTGAGCAGGTTGCCTAGGGCTTTTCCAGTTGGATATTCAAATAAAGCCTTCACGTGCAGCTCTGCTGCTTCACCCTTATGGGAGGAAAAAAAGCCTGATGTATTTATCCAATTGAATCTTTTGCTTAATTTACCTAACAGGACTGTGTGGCCCGCATCAAAATATGCAAAATTGGAAAAGGTCCTAAAGTCTCTGGAGGACTTCAGGATTTGATCAGTGAGAAGTGATTTTGTTCTCAAATAAGCATTTTTCTTCAGAGAAATGAACAGGCATGCTTGAAACTGATGTTAAAGTGCTTTTACAGGCATTCAAGCAATTTTAATTATTACATTAGAGGTTTGAAGTAACAGATAAATAGTTACCTAAAAACTGTATGAAAAATAAATACTGCCAATTCTAGCTTTACTCTGCAGATATGGAACTACCTATAGGATTGTATCTTGCTGTGGAGTATTTTAGGGTGAACTGTACTAGCTGTTCTTTAGAATGTCTAAGAGAAGGTATTCTTACTACTAATAAATTGCATTTCCCCCCTCTTTTTCTATGAGCAATTATTACCAGCTAGAGTTATCGTTTTGACATTCTTTCATGAATTTATTAATGTTCAACAGCTGTTTCGCTTTGAAAAAAAAATTGTACTGCCTCCAAGTAGTTTTCCTAGTTTCCTTCAAATTAGATTTCAGGTTTATTCTGACTCCAAGAAAGGTAGAAGAAAAAATGTTTTTTTAGAATTGGGTAGTGAAAAGAGGCATTGAAGGAGCAAAACTGCAAAACTGGAGAAATAACAGATGTTTTGTTAGAACTTTTAGGACTTCAGATTTTACAATGATGGCCTCAAACTTGTATTGTTAAGCATCTGAGATTAAGTAATGTTTTGTTCATTAATGATTGTGCAAGTATAAAACCTTGACAGACAGCTGCATTTGAAGGCAGTTACAGTGTTTGTGCATACTTTCTCAGCCCACACACAGATCTGTCACATGAAGATAATCCATGTGAATAGAAAATAATCCCGTAACAACTTTAAGGCTTTCCTGAGGACATGCACTTACAACACTTCCAATTTTGAGGGCGGTGAACGAGGCAAGCAACTTGTATATCTGCTATTTCTGAAATTCTTTTAAAATCTTTTTAGTCATAAGGAATTCAGTAGGTTGTTCCCATATTGTTTATTCAAGAAACCTAGAGGTCCTTGTGTTTCAAGGTTTATAACCATTTTTTGCATACTCAAAGTTCTTTATGTAAATTGCGTGGAGTTTTGTTGCAGGGTGTTTTTTCAATGCAGAAATGAGCCACACCCAGTGCTTCTGATACAACTTCATGATAAAGGCAAGTGTGAAGTCTTTTTGGAAAACTCTTTGGTTTTAAACCAAGTAAAGAGTTTTTGTTGCTTTTTTAAATCTGTGGACTGGGCTGTGTACATGATCAATAATAAACTTTCTTTTATTAAAAAATAAATTGATGCTTGATTAAAAATTGAAAACTTCTGTGGTAGAGTTTTTGGGAACTACAGAAAACATGAACATTCAGAAGTAATTGTCTTCATCAGTCCATTTGATAATGTCAGTTAATTTTCCTGGTTTCATGATCTTAGTTTTCCAGTGCAGCCTTTTGTTGCAAAATTGTTTTTTAAATTAATCTAGGCATTTAGGACACTATAAAGAAAACTGAAAATCATCAACTATGCTCTATGTGGATCATAGATTGGTAGCGCTAGTATATTTGACATAAAATGCTTGTCTTAGTTTTAACAGGTACATGTTCCTTTCAAGATTTGAATTTTACTTTTCCAGGTCATGGCTTGAATCCAAAAGGCTGTGGTGTTTTCTGGTTTTTTTAGTAGGTCAGTGCAGCTAACTGTAAGCTGCATGGTACTGCCAGAAATGATTTGCAAGCTATTTTAATCTCCGTGAATGTCTTTGCGTATGTGTGTACACCATCTCTCTTCTAAACCATATAAATCTCAGATCAAATTTGCATGTAATAAAAACATTATTAAAAAACCCCAAACCTCCAAAACTTCATTTTTAGTGGCATTAGAAATGTTTGCTAAATGCAGACCAGTTATTTATGGTGCAGCAACATTCTTAGTGATATAGAGGTGTGAGGGAAGTAAAGTAGAGGTGGGAGAGGGTCTGGGGAATCTCTTACCTACTCTACTATAAAATATGCTTTTTTCAGAGAAAACTACTGCAGAATGAGTCTTCAGACTTCAGTGTAATTAGTGTTAAGTGTTCATCTGACTGACATACATCTTGCCAAAAAATATTCATAAAATTCTTATCCTATTAACTTCTATAGAAGTATTTACAGACTTCTTATATGAGGAGGGTTTTTTTAACCCCATAGCTTTTGGAATCTTTGCTATGAAATTAAAAACTGCATAGTAACCTATGGAGAAATGTTAATAATGCTTGAAAGTTATCAGCTTCCCAGAGATAATCTTTGATTTATGATATTGTATTGTTTCCCAGAAGAAAGAGAACTGTTTTCTTCAAATATTCTTTAACGCAAGCTACAATGTAGAAAGTAATTTGAATCTCACTAGCTAAAATACACAGTTGCTGCAGGTTTTGATAAACTGACAGATCTAAAAATTCTTAGAGATCTTTGCATTTACTGTTTAAACAATAGATTTTTCTTCCAAGTTTTTACTGTAGACAGCTTAAATGAATCTTGTAATACAAGCATTTTCAAAACATGTGATTTCTACCAATTTGGATGAAAGTTTTTTAACCGGGGAGAAACACCAAAGGTGTCTGTGCTCTACCTTCATCATAGGTTGTGTTGACTTTTTTTGGGTTCAGTGGGACATCCTGAGTTTAACGCTTGTCCTGCTCTCCACTTGCTGAAATGTGTCGGTTTGATACTTGTCACTGGATAATGTCCCTTCAATTGAATGCTGCTTTATTAAATTGCCCTCTTCTGGTGGAGTGCAATGGCTTTGAATTGGCTGGAAACAATGTAAAACAGTCTTTTGCAGGACAGTTGTTGGGGGAAAGGCAAAAGGTAATTTTAGAACACTAAAACTATGTAAAACAGTTACTATGCCAAGGGGTAGTTAGAAATGAAAAAAATTATGAAATGCTTTTGATTGGAAGGAACCTTGAACCTTATCTAATTCCAACCCCTCCACCACTGGAGAAGATTCCTCCCACTAGATAAGTTGTTCAGGGCCCCATCCATCTGGCCTTTAACACTTCCAAGTATGATATGTCCACAACTTCTCTCGGCAGCTTGTTCCAGTGCCTCACTACTTGTTGAGTAAAGAATTTCTTCCTAATATCTAATCTAAATCTTTCCTCTTTTTGTTTAAAACCATTCCCCTTCTTTTGTCACATTCTACCCAAGTAAAAAGTCACTCTCCCTTTTTTAAAAGTCATTCTTTTCTAAAAGACCCCTTCAAGCAGCGAGAGGCCACAATGTGGTCTCTCCAGAGCCTTCTGTTCTCTTCTTTGAGGCTGAACAACCCCAGTGGTCCCAACCTGTCTTCATAGGAGCAATGCTTCAGCCTTCTGATACCTTTGTGGCTACCTGTGGACCCACTGTTACAGGTCCATGTCCTTCCTGTGCTGATGGCTCCAGAGCTGGGCACAGTATTACAGGTGGGGTCTCATGAGGGCAGAAGAGAGGGTCAAAAATCCCCTCCTTTCACTTGCTGGCCACTCCTCTTTTAATGCAACTCAGGATGTGGTTGACCTTCTAGGCTGTGAAGGCATGTTGCTGGCTTATGTCCAGCTTTTCATCCACAGGAACCCCTAAATCCTCCTCACGGCTGCTGTCTAATTCTTCTCCCAGTCTGTCCTCATGTCTGGGATTGCCCTGACCCAGGTGCAGCACCTTGCTCCCAAACCTGTTAGACTTCGTGAGGTTCTTATGGGCCCACTTCTCAAGTTCATCCTACTCTCTCTGCATGGCATCCTGTCCTTCCATTATGTCAGCTGTACTGCTCAGATCTGTGTCATCTTCAGTCTTCCTGAGGCTGCACTGAATCCCACTGTCTGTGTCATCAGTGAAGATTTGAAGAGCACAGGTCCCAGAGTAGATCCCTGAGGGACACCATTTGTCACCAGCCTCCACCTGGACACAGAACGATTGACCACAGCTCTCTGGCTGCAATCATCCAGCCAGTTTCTTCTCCACCAAATAGCTCACACTTTAAACCTATGTGTCTCCTCTTTGGAGAGAAGAGTGTCATGTGGAACTGTGTTAAAGGCTTTACAGACAAGGTAAATGACAACTGTCAGTCCCCCTTGTCAACCATTGCTGTCACTCTGCTGAAGGCCTCTAGATTGTTCAGCACCTCTGCTTAAATCTCTTTTGGGAAGAAAGCAAGCAAGCAACAGTTCTGGTTAAATATGCCTTTTCCAAGGGTTCTGCCCATTTCATCTAAATAAAAAGATTTCATTAATCTCATCTGGGATGAAGTCCTTTGATCTTGAATGGCAGCAGTTTCACAGTCATGAGTACTTTGATAGTTTGCTAATTCTTTCTGGAATTGCTTGTTGACCAGTAGAATAGTTCCTCAGTCTGTAGTCTTGTGTTTGCAATCAACAGAGAATGGTTGTAAAGATGACATAAGCACCTCCTTATTTTCTCACACTTTGGCATTTTCAAATACAAAAATTGTTGCTCTTCTGATTATGTACATTGTCATAGTTTTGTTGAAACAGTACTGTGATCTTAATAAAGTGGATCTGTCTTGTCACTTGTGGAGGAAGCAGGGAGAGGTATACCATTTGTCACCATTTGTGGAAGGGTTGTGAATAATGCTCAAGGGGGAGAAAGCCTAAAGGCATGTTGGAGGTGAGAGCAGTACAGGACAATGTCAGAAATAGGGCAGATAATTCTTTGCAGTCAGCAAGTGTTCAAGGGAACAAACTTTTTCAAGTCCCCTAGGGATCTTTAATTGTTTTGTAATACAAAACAATTTCTCCTCCATTGTTTGGCTTATTGTTGTTCCCCAGGGTTTGGTTAGTAGGTCGTACTGAAAGCTGGTTATGCTCAGAACATGTTTACCAGAGGTATTTGCACATGTAATGAACTGGATGGCTTCAACTAGTATGTTTTTTCTTTCTTAGCAACAAGGTATTGGTCAGCCAAGCGTGTACCATGCGGTGGTGGTCATATTTCTAGAATTCTTTGCCTGGGGACTCCTGACAACTCCAATGCTAACGGTAAGTATCATTCATCAGCTGTTATCTTGGTGGTAGTGACAAATGTTAATTTGCTAATTCCTAGGGATTTGGGGTTTAATTTGCTTTACATTAATGCGTGTCTCATTACCTGAATTCCAGAAGTCTTAGCAGCTGAGATCTGGACTGCTGAAAGAAAAGAAGATAAGGAAAAATAGATTAACTTGGCTGTACTACTCTTTAACACTTAGTTATCTTTTAGAGTAAAACCAGTTTAGTCTATTGATTGAAGTATCTCTGGAAATTCTGGCTTTTTTAAGACTTCATAATTCAATTAATCTTCCAGTTGTAGCAGTTGAGTAAATTATGCAACCCTTCATTAACTGTGTATACTCCTGTGGGCCAACTGTTTTGCTGGCATGTAACTTACAGTAAAATATAAAGGCATTCATGTAAGAAATGGATTTCATAACTATTTAATCTGTTCTGGTTATTTTCCAGATGAACAGATAATTTGAGTGTTTGGTAACAGGATATGAAGCATTTAATTTGAACACGTGGATCTCGTTCATTCTAGTGGGGCCTGCCTGTGAGCAGTCACAAGAGGTCTATTAGCCCAGGTTTTCATCAGCTAATATCTGAGACCACTTTAAATACATGGCAAGTAAAGTTTTGTGGGATCGAAAGAGTTAATTTTTTACCTTCTCTAAACTCCAAATAAAATAATGTACATAGCTCTTAGAATGTGTTTGTCTAACCTTTCTAAAGACAATCACTGAACTTTTTAACATAGCTTAGTAATAAAAAAGTTCACATAAACAGTTAACACATTTCCGTAAAGCAGATGTTGCCCAAAATGACTTTCCTGTCATCCTGTCTTGCCAGTGGCAAAATATGGGGAGGCTTCCTGGGTGGCCTTTCTTGTCTCTTCTTTTTCTTTGCTTTTTTTCTTAAACAAAGTGCTCAATTTCAACTTACCCAAATTTGACACTTCTCTTTTAAAAGGATAAACATGCAAATCATAATTCTTACAGATCTGCAAAACCGCACCCATTTTAATAAAACTCTGTATTAGGTGGATTCTCCAGTAGTTCCACAGTAGTATATTCCAGTGGAAATAGGTCCATAGCTGAGGGTGATCATCTTTATTTGTAATCAGCTTTGCAAGCACTGAAAACTGCTGTTGGGTTTACATAATTTCAAGTCTGGTTTGATACTTTGCACCTTTCTGTCTTGTGATGTACTTTTGGTAGCTTCCATTGGCCAGCTTATCAGGCAGCAGTACTAGAAGTCATATAGAGATTTCTTATGAGCGAGGTTCAGCCTTTGAACTGCCAGCTGCTCACTTCAGCTCAAGCAGGTTTGTCAGGTAGGAGGGGCAGAAATGGAAATGTCTGGCCTGTTGATCAAAGCTCGTGGTTAGTCAGTTTTTTGTGATTTTTTTCTATGATTCTGCAGGTTGTTGTCAACTTTCAGTCTAATTGAAATGTTGTGTACAATTTATATGAAAATAAATTGTATGTGTTTTTGATAGCTGAGATTATTTAAAGTTCATTTTTTAAATTGCTTTTTCACTTCTTTTGACGTCTATCAGCAAAGCTGTACTGTTTGTTCCATGACACTATACTTGGAGAAGAAAAGATTTAAAGTGTTTGTAAAGCCCACAAAGGCTATTCTGGTGAAAGACTGCCCAAAGGTTATGGACATTACTTTCATTTATGAACTTTAGTCCAGTGCTAGTAAATTACCATAAGCAACATTAATTACTTAATGACATATTCTGTCTTCAATATATATATTTTTTTAATATGTATCTATCAGTAGAATTTGAGTAAAGCAGTTCCCTCTACAACTGTGTCAACTTGCATTTCTCTTGTCTATAAAGTAAAAATTAATCTCAAAAAACTTGAACTTAATTCAGGAGTAGTTGCCTCTCAGGAAAAAAATACTAGAAAACAATTCACAGGTATTAGATTTGACTTTCTGAGTTTCCTATTTTTGTTTATTTTGGTTTGGTTTTTTTTTTCTCTTAAAAGACATCTGCTTGTAGATCTGTAATTTGAACCCTTTTTTTTCTTCAATTCGTATCATAAGATCAGTGTCCTAACTGGTGAAAAATTGTACTAAATATCTAACCAAAATATGATAACAGAAGGGAAAAGTGATGTATATAATGAGAATTATCTGCCAAGTAATTAATGTGAGAATCCCCACGTTTATTAAACCTACGATTGAGAATCTCAGTCTTCCTAGAAAAATAATGCTGGTACTTATCAGTGACACTAAAGTATTCTATTTCTTCAGGCTAATAACTTTCTCAGTATACATATAAGTAAATTTTGTAATTGGTGGCACTTATCTGTCGATTTCAGGAGCAAATTAATGTGAATTTTGTTTGAATGTGAATTTTTGTGCATACGTGCTTTGAACATCACAATACCTTTTTTTTAGTCAACGTGGTAGCACCTGTGAGGCCCCTTAACTCTCTTGCATATTTATGGTAAATCTGTTTAGTGTAGATTAACATTCTTGCCCTTGAGTTAAGACTGCTGGTAAAGCACCTTACATGAATTCGTAGTTGTATTTAAGCATTCAGAACTCTTGCTGGTATTTATAAGCATCTACTTGTTAATTGGAAATGTTTCTAACTGTATGGATATTTAATAGCTTCTATTTGTTCAGTTGTGAATATAGCACTGTTTTTTCCTTGTCAATGTAAGTTAGCTGAATCTCATTTTCCCTCCTAAATATTGACAATGTTAGAGTCAACTTTTTGAAGGAATTAGCTACATAAAATTTTTGTAATTTGTACTGCATGGAGATTATTTTTGCTTACATTGATCTTCTCTTTGAGCAGAGTTTCCCAAACCAACTATCTCTGCATCACAGTCTTTGCCAGCAGAGGAATTTATATTTATATACCGGCGGATAAATTGATATTAAATCTTGTTTATATTTTCTTGTAAAGCCAAAAAAGGGGTAGAAGCTGCTTTATTTCTGGTTGTTCCAGGGGTTTTGGTTTTTGTCTTTTAACTTTTATTTTGGGATAGAATACTTTTTTTTAACAAGCTCTCATAGATCTGTCCTGTTTTACAAATCAAATTTAAACTTGGAATCAACTTTCTCCTGTCTCTCCTGATTAAAAAATGCTCTTCTCCCCCCGTCAGGTCTTACATGAAACATTTCCCCATCATACATTTTTAATGAACGGTCTTATTCAAGGTGTTAAGGTAAGATTATTTTTAAACCTCTGACCTAAATATTCTGCGTGTTCTCGTATTTTAACTTGTCTCACTTTATAAGAACATACAAAACACTGAGAATTTAGTTAATTCTTAAACCATTTTTTCACTGTAGTGGTTGTTTCTTGGACTCAATTCAAGTCTTACTGCTAAGTGGCAGCATCTTGAAACAAATGGAATGTTTCTCAGAAATTTAAGTTCCCCTCATTTGTAGAAGTACCACTTGTAACTACTGTAATCTTGATAAGGATCTGTCTGAGAATAGAGCTAGGTTTTTATTGTCTGCTTCCTAATGTTAAATGATTTATATCAGAGGCAAATTAATGCAACCATGATGATACCATTGAGATAGAAAATGAACCACTTAAACACTGTGATTTTGTCTTAAAATGTGAGATAAGAGTTATTTTCATCATGTTGGTTTTATTTCCTGGTCTTTTTTTTTTATCAACTTATGAACATTCTGTGGTGGTCAAGATGTTCAGGGCAACTTCCAGCTTACTTACGCCACTGCATTCACACACTGGTTATGCTGGATTGTGGCTACAAAAAAGCTTGCAAGAGTTTTCTGGCATAACTAATGTAAAGTATTTTCTTTGATAACTGTTGTATTGAGAGGCTGCAAAGTCCTTGCCCTAACTTATGACTAAGATGATTTATAGCACTAAGAAATTGTTTCTCTTTATGTCCTGTAACAAATCTAAAGCATTGCTTTTAGTTTATAACTTGACATCTTTAGGATCAACTTGCTGTCTTGCTCTTTCACGGTGGATTGGCAGAACACAATGCCCTTGGGATGTTGGTTTGTCTCAGACTGGAAGAGGAAATTATCTTCTCATTGTTCTCGTAGACAAACAAAGTTCATGTTCCTCTTCCTGTTTTCTTTCAAGTTTTTCACTCAACAGTGCAATGTAACTGTGTATTTAAAGTAGTAAATGTAGTATCCCCCATAAATTTTCTACAGACCATATCTGTAGAAAAGTGCATTAATGTCATGGATGTTTGAATTCGTCTAACAGCTCTAATAAACGGGGGATCAAAGTCTAAAGAGAGCTTGTACTTCTGTGTCTTTTTCTTTAAAATTTTGTTTATCAAACATTGGTAGTCTTTTTGGTGAAAGCAAAATATGTTAGTTCATGTCGCACTGAAGTCTGATTCTAAGGAGAAAAAGCATTAATTTTGACTAAGACACCTAGATTTCTGAGGATCTGGTAGTCTGGATTTACAGCTTTTCTCTCAATCTGCTTACTGAAAATGTTGAATTCAGGGGGTTTTTGTAACGATTTAGCAGAACAGTTATTTAGTACAGCAGTCTGTACGCATATGTTAAACTTGTGACTGTATGTGAATAAGAGAGGTAAGCTAAAGTTAGCCAGAGTAGACTTCCAGTGTATTAAGGTGCTTACAGAACCGTGCATTTATTAATGTTTGGACTTACGGCAGAGTCGGTTTGATAAGTGAAGAATGTGCTAATTAGGAGGAACTATTCCCCAGTTAACAAACCTGTGAAATCCTTTACTTATTTTAATTCTCCTATGTAATAAAATGGATTTGAGGCCTAGATTCTAGGACTTCATGAAATTCTGGAAAATCTAGTATTTGATTCTTAGTGATTTTTTTTTTTTTTTATGTTTTTATTATACATGTGAGCCTGACCTTCACCACAGGAATGTCACTGTGGTGTGATTCATGATCTCAAGTTGTCAGGCTTGCTCAAATGGTCTTCATAGTTCTTGCACTGTGCAGATGTACTGCACATGATGAATATGTAGTATAAAGCAGCACGTGTTCTGTTAAATCTGTTTCAGAAAGCAATTGTTACCCAAAACTCTCTCGTAGGACAGTCCAAATCAGAGGGCAACTTGGCTTTGAAATCTAGCACTGAGTCTCTTGATAGACATTAAGAAAATGTCCTTTGTGGAGCTAGACTGGAGATTTTAAAGAAGATTTTGCAGTCGGTGTTACTTCTATATTGAGTCAAATGGATCTTGAAAAATTGTATGCTTTTTTTTTAATTCACTAAGGTTTAATAGATTTGAAACACGAAACATCAGAATAATAGAAAACTAGAATGCAGAACAACTTGTGTACATTTTCAGTTACTTGTAACTTCTGTGTTCAATTTCACATCAGTTTTCAATTTTATTCCTTTCTTATGTTGTAAAGTGAGCCTTGGAAATGTAGATACAGACATAGTAATTGTTTTTCTTCTGTCATAGGGTTTTTTGTCCTTTCTCAGTGCTCCACTGATAGGTGCTCTCTCAGATGCTTGGGGAAGGAGATCTTTTCTTCTTCTTACAGTTTTCTTCACCTGTGTCCCAATTCCATTAATGCGGATAAGCCCATGGTGAGTGATACAAACTGCAGTAGCAAGGTTGTCAGGAGAGCAGATATTCAAGCAGAGGAGTAATATGGGGAAGTGGGAGAGGAACAATAAGACAAGAGAGCAGCTTCCTTTCAAGGCATGATTGTGTTATTCTAGAGCTTTTCTGTTCAAGATGTGTTCAAACCGTGTATCCTAAAAGTGGAAATAATAGAATGTGAACTGTATTAACACAAGTAAAACAGTACTTGCAAGGATTTGATAATCCTGTCTAACTCTGTTTTAAGATCAGCTGTTAATTTTTTCCCTTGATGACTGACAGTAATAAACATGTTTTTAGAGCTAAATGAACCTTAGCATTTATTTCCCACAGGAAATTATAATTGTTGCAAGTGAGATCTTTTAATTCTTTGATTAGAACTTTGAAACCAAGTCAATACTGCTCAGTTAAGACTTCAGTTTCATTTGCATTAATTATGAAACTTGAAAGAAATACAAAAGAACTTTGTGTATGCAAAGTTCAGCTTCCATAGCATGATATATATGATAGTTAATTCCTTAACTAGCTGACGAAATGACTTCTAAGATAGGTTTTTACCCTCTCGAGTGTAAGTTATGTAAAATGAACTATCTTTTAGGGTGATGTAAAATAAACACAAGAATATAAAAAGCTAAAATGCTATTTTCCAGTATTTAAGTGAAACTGCACAGTCATTCATTCATCTCCAGTAAAGTTCTGTTTTAATTCTCAAGGAACACTCTTCTTAGGCTTAAACACAACCTTGTTTATTAGTAAGATGAAAAACAAGAGATCTTTGCTCAAACTTCTAAATGTTGCTTTTCAATTATTAGGTGGTACTTCGCTATGATTTCAGTATCTGGAATCTTTTCTGTTACCTTTTCTGTAATATTTGCCTATGTGGCTGATGTAACACAAGAACGTGAAAGAACTGCAGCCTATGGACTGGTAAGATATGCTTAGCTTGGGAAAAAGGTCAGATTATGACCCTCATATTGAACTTGTGTTTTGATGCACAGATTGTTCCCTGTTTAATGTCAAGATAAAGGAATGAACCATGGCTCAAGACACTGTTAGAGTTCAGGCAGTGAACAGAGTACTGTGTGCTCATGGAACAGAATAAATATTTGGTGCTTGCGTAGAGAGCATATGTAAGAAAGAATGTTTTCAAGTTTTGCAAACAAAATGTTGAATGTTAAAGACAATGCAAGTAATTTAATCTAGCAATAGTTTTCTATCACCTGTAAGTTGCACTTCTAGTTCATATGATTTCTTTTTAGTATAGAATGGCTTTTTCTAAAGTCAGAACAGTGAGGAAGGATGAAAATGCATAAAATAGTATTTTTAGTAACTTAGTCATGACCTTTCTTAATTATCAAAAGATGAGAAAAATAATGTAATTAGTACAAACTAGTCCTTTCAGTGGTAATATAATTCCTGCTAAGTTTGTTTTCCTGATATCTATACTACTTTAGGTTTTGGAGGTCTGTTGGTAGATGTCGTTAGCCTTTGAACTTCTTTTAGACAGGTATTTAAATGTACTGACAACTTTTTCAGTCAAATCACTTCAAATTAATAATTAGAAAACAAAAGAAAGATTTTAGTCTATTGGAAAGTAAGAGCCATTTTCCTTTGAGCCACGCTTGATCTTGGACTGCAAATCGTATCTAGTATGGTGTGCTGTTGGGGAGGCTGTAGAAGCTGTAACTGGGGCCCATGTTTACTGTCATAAATGGTGTGTGGTTTATTTATTTATTTAGTTTGGTTTTGGGCTTTGTACTTGAATTCTTACTGATGTGATTTTAAATCACACTTCTGGGGAGGGTGGTGGTGGTGAGCCAGTTACTTGATTTTTCTGAAATGGCAGAATAACCACTTTGATGAATTTGTGAACTGCTGTGGTCCGTAGGTGTCTGCCACCTTTGCAGCAAGTTTGGTGACCAGTCCTGCCATTGGAGCGTACCTGTCTGCCAGCTACGGAGATAGCCTGGTTGTGCTGGTGGCCACCTTGGTGGCTGTTGTGGACATCTGCTTCATCCTGCTGGCAGTACCAGAATCCCTGCCAGAAAAAATAAGACCTGCTTCATGGGGATCTTCTATATCGTGGGAACAGGCAGATCCTTTTGCAGTAAGATGCACTTCAATAAGTAATTGTTAAATGTTTGATGATTAATAAGTAATAATTGTTAGTTGTGATTTGTTGTCGCTGTTGAGCCGATGTCGAAACAAGAAGAGGTAGAGATCAAATGGCAAAAGAGGTTAATTTATTTATGAAATTCAGCTTTTATATACAAAATGGACTCTCACTTGATTGGCCATTAGCTGTATGCCTCCTGCAGCTAATTGGCCACCTGGATCCATGAGAGCTCAAACACCTTTATCTTTGTTTACATAAACAAATAGATTCTTTCTCACGAGAAAGAGGTTTCTGTGCTGTCACAATTTGTAAGTTTGACAAGTCTTCAGTCTTATTGGTAGCTTGACTATTCAGTATACCACAGTCTCTGTTCTCTGCTCCTGCCCAAAAAGATCTAACTACATTTAAAAAACAAAATCAAACCAAAATTTGTGGATTAAATAATTATTGACTTGAAAATAATATTTGGTGTGAAATCTAAAGGGACAATACTTTACTTTTCTAACTTATCTTTTCTATTTTATTACAAAGAGAAATGCTGAATTCTTACACCTCAAAAGCCAGTATTCTAAGGTTTTACATATTCAGTTTATAATTGTACTTTTGGCAGTATCTCTCTGCACTCTTGATTTCCACTTTTGGTTATATGTGATTTCTTTCTAATAGAAAATGAATCTGTAAAGCCTGATCTTTTGTAGGCTGAAACATACCGCACAGTCTTTGTAGTAACTTGTTCACTTACTCACTCAGTTAATTTATGTTTTTGTTACACCTTGGTATCTTAAGAAAAGAAGGAGTGATTTTTCTTCATGAGATCCAGCCTACTGGAAATTGGTTGTGAATATTGAGAGATGAATGGCATGCTTCAAAGACTGCAGTTACAGAATTTGTTTTCCACAATTTATTTGTTCCTTAAAGTAATTAGTATAATCAGTGAACAAGTGTAAGAAATGCATGTTATTTGCTAGTGTCTATCAAAACAAATTACTGTTATGGACATCCATTAGAAGGCATTATGCACTTCCCTTATTATTATATAACTCTGTTTTGGGGGAATTGTTTTGATTTGGCACTGAACAGTAGCTTCAAAAAACTTAATGGAAACTTTGCTCAAGAATTGGATCCCCCAAACTGTACATAATGAGATTATTTGTGACTTAACATTCAGGTTAACAGTTTCCATGTGTGACTGCTTTGAGGTGTATGCATGCACAAAAATGGTTTTTAAAAAAGGGAATCTACCTTCTTCTTTCTTTATGCTTTCATTAGCGTTAGTACGAATGTTTCAATACTTACTTTATTCTTTTGTTTTGCAGTCTCTGAAGAAGGTTAGAAAAGATCCTACGGTTCTCCCGATCTGCATTACAGTGTTGCTGTCATATCTGCCTGAGGCTGGCCAGTATTCTAGTTTCTTTCTGTACTTGAGACAGGTAAATATTGGTGTCTTCACAACTTACTAAGGATATTTAAATAAATATTCCCTATAACCTCTTTCTTGTTATAGGCTTTGCTCAGAGACATGCTTTCTGGCATAGCAAAGCTTTAAAATCAAAGGCAGGGTGCTTTGCTAAGCCAAGAACTGAATAATACTTGAGTCCTGATGCATAAACCCTGCAATATCTTAAGCACCTGTTAACCTTAAGCAGGCTTTGGTTCTCATTCAGTGTAGCACTTCCTGGGTCTGTCTTGAGGTGGGATGCTGCCTGAAGATGATTGAAGGTTGAAGACCTATTGTGTTTGTAGGAGGGATAGAAAACTTCAGTATCCAGATCCATGACTTCCTCTGTCTCCTTTTTTTAAGTCAGTTTTTTTTTCTTTATAGTTTTCTTGGCAAAGAGTCAATTTAATGATTATTCTTGAAAGTGGACACTTCTTGTATGGATCCTATATAGATCTAGAGTTTAAGAAGGGATGAGTGTTTTCATTGAGAAGATAGAATCACTGCTAGTAATTGTCCTGGATTGTGTTTGGTATTTGTTTTACACAATTTCTGCTTCCCTACAGATTATAGGCTTTGGATCTGCTAGCATTGCAGCATTTATAGCTGTTGTGGGCATTCTGTCCATAATTGCTCAGGTAAGCTTCATTCTTCAGAGTTCTTCATTTAAGCTTGTCTAAAAACTTCTTATATGTTCTGATATGCCAGTGTATCTTGCATTCACTAAATGCTGTTTTCATGATACAGTCCGCACAAATTTCTGGCTTTGTAGTAGCTTTCCTTAGAAATACTGCATCTGGCCATCAGAAAAATAAAATTTTCTAAACTTGGATCAGTAAATTCACTGGAACTCTGACTTAAAATCATTGAAATGATGCAGGAAATTCGTTACTAAATGCAAGGCCTTCTGAAAGGGAAATGTGTTATTTTAAATAAAAGTCACATTACTTGCACTTATGCAGTTACCTTGTGCAATCAAAGTTGCATACAAGCAATGCCAGTATTGACCTGGTCTTTCCAGGGTTGCTTAGGCTCAGCTTGGAGGCTGAGGAGCTGTGAGGCCTTGGTATCTTCTTGTCTATGTCTTAATTGGCAACAGTGAGCTGATTTTTCAGCAGATCCTGTATCTCTTTTGTAAATCAAAGAGTTTTTATTATGTGATCTTTGGTATCTTTATGGATACAGTTTGTCTTCCTGTTTTGATAACAAGAAGAGGAATGGCATATAGAGTATGTTGTAACCTTGTTGCCATTCTTAGCAGAATGAAGGTCTTACTCTTTTGATATAAGCAACACCTTCATCAATGTTTGCTGGTTTTACTGGTGTCAGTTGTGGCCTTCATTAGCAATTCAAGTCATTATTTTAATCCTTGTGCTGTGGTTTGTTCTGAGGCTATTGTGTGCACTCACATTTGCCAGTCATACTTTATGCAGACCTGCATTTTTGCTAAAAATCTCTAAGCTGGCTTCCCTTCTGGTTTATTATTTTCAGTGTTAAAATGAGGAAGGTCTATTGATTTTTGAGCTATTTGAAGAGTACAGCTTATTGAAATAATCTCTGCTCATTGACATAATCTTTGCTTCATAAGTACTGATTTGTGTTGGCATATTGGATATCTCCAGAAAGAACTGAACACATGAAGGTAGAATGACTGTTTTTTAAATTTAGCTTTCAAACTAAAAATGAGAAACATGAAATCTGGGGTGGGTGGTTGACCTTGGCGGGATACCAAGTGCCCACCGAATCACTCTATCACTCCCCTTCCCAGCCAGACAGGGAAGAGAAATTAAGGTAAAAAACAACTCTTAGGTGGAGATAAGGCAATTTATTAAAGGAAAAGTTTAGGTGTGCACAAGCAGAGAGATAAAAAACCCGTTTATTTTCTGCTTCCCATCAGCTAGCAGTGTTGAGCCACTTCCCAGGAATCAGAGCTTCAGCATACATAGCAGTTGCTCTGAAAGGCAAACACTGTGAATAACAAATGCCCCATTTCTCCTCCTTTCCTTAGCTTTTGTATGTGAGCTGATGTTGTATGGAATGAGCAATCCCTTTGGTCAGTTTGGATCAGCGGCCGAGTTGTGTCCCTCCCAGGATCTTGCCCATTCCCAATGTGGTCATGTGGGGGGAATGTTGAGAGACAGCACCGATGCTCTGCCAGCTCTGCTCAGCAGTAGCCAAAGCACTGGTGTGTTATCAACACCTTTCCAGCTATGGGTGCAAAGCACAGACCTGTGAGGGCTGCTATGGGAAAATTAACTGTGTCTCAGCCAGACTCAATGCAATCAGGAAGAGAGACAAGGCAATAGAGGAAGTGTATTCTACTCTGCATCCTAGTTCCTTTTCTCTGTATTTTTACTGAAGTATTGCTGAGTTGCTCCTGTTAAAGAAAAATATGTGTTCCATTAAGTGAATCAAGTTGTCCATGTGGACTTTGCTTTACTATAAAGTGTCTGTTTCTTGCCATGAGTGTCTTGCTATTGTATCTGAATTGTGATCTCCTTCTCTCCCAGCAGTAACACTTCTAAGAAACAGAAATACTGGTCTTTGATTAGGATTAGCTTCCATGTGCAAATGAAAAGGTTGTATTGGTGGTGTAAAGAGTCAGTAAAAATGTAATTAATGGTGCCCAGGAACTGGCCTTGGCCAAATTTCAGTGTATATGATGAAGGTGACAAAGCAGCAGTATTTACGTGTTAGTTTAAATGTAAATTTGCATAATAATTCAGCAGACCTAAGGAGTTTCCTTTTTTCTGAGCTAACAGTCTTTTTTCTTTAGTATTTGTAGATACTGGTAAGTTCAAGTCATGTCCAGCCTGTACTATCTTAACTTGGTAACAGCTTTTATTTTGTGGAGTGCTGTATTCTGTAATAAAAGAGGTTTGTAGAGGTGAAAGCCTGTTTACATTGGAAATAGATACTGTCATCTAATATACATAGAGAAGGCAATACATAAGCTTCTCGATGTCCCGAAGTAGTAACCCTTTAAGAGTTAAAATTATCTGTACATTAAATGTTGAAAGGACTTACCTGTATTTTGGACTTAGTACGGGGAAGTAAGAGGACAAATGGCGTGAATTTCCTCATCATTTGAAAGATCTTCTGAATTACTTTGCATGGGAGAAAATACATTAGCAATCTGACTTTTTAAAACAACTTTTGGTTGAACCAATTTCTCTTGCAGACTGTGTTTCTCAGTATCTTGATGAGATCTATAGGGAACAAAAATACAGTTCTCCTTGGCCTTGGCTTTCAGATCTTTCAGCTGGCTTGGTATGGTTTTGGATCTCAGTCTTGGTAAGCATACATTTTGGTATGTACACACCTGTTAAGGAAGGGTTTTTTTCGAAGAAATTCTACTATTTAATTCTGTTGTCATGAGTATTTAAGTGTTTTGTGAATTAAGCATTCCCATTTTCATTATGCTGCCAAAATTTGGTCTGTATTTTGCATATGTAGGAATGATAGAATTTTCTGTACTTACAGCGTAAGTCACAGTCTAACAGCCCTTTTGCAAAGGAAGATTTTGCAACATTTTGGTCCACTGAGTGTTAGGTCTATGAATGTGGTTAAAACTTTTTCTTAAACTCACAAACTAGTAAGTAGCATGTTCTCTCTAGTAATTCCACTAGATCTATATTATTGGTTAGGTACGGGACCTATACTTGTTTTTGTTTTTCTAACCTGTTCTCTAACTGTATTTGGTCTTAGAAACTATCTAGAGTTTCTTGTATGGGAAAAAATTTGTGAAAGTAGAGACAATTAGGACTATAAGCTAGAACAACTTCTTCTTTACCAGGTGTCCTGCTGAGAGGGTTGAGTGCTTGTTGTGTATCAGAACACTACCTAGTCAGTTGTAGAAGCTAGAGAATTGCCTCACTGGGATGCCCTGGGAAATTGTTCCTTTTTACAGTGTTTGGAGAGGAAACCCCACTTCATTCCCATTCACCATTTTTCTCTGCTAGGATAGAATCAAATCAAATGTTCTTCTGTTGCAACAAATTCAGAATAATATGTGGGAGGGGAGCAGGAAGATAACCAGATAATTTCCAGTCTCTAGGTATTTCAGTAAGAGTATTTTGAAAGGGCATTAAGTGTTAAATAATGGTGCCCTTGTGGCCCTTTTGGGAGTGTGAGAAGTAATTATGATGGCAATCTCATTTTTAATTCGAATTATGTATTTAACACAGGATGATGTGGGCAGCAGGAGCTGTAGCAGCAATGTCAAGCATTACATTCCCAGCAATTAGTGCTCTGGTTTCACGAAATTCAGAGGCAGATCAACAAGGTGAGTATTGGATCAAATTCTGTTTACAAATCAGACTGCTTTTTTGTCTAGAAAGCAGAAGTGTTACCTAGGTGTACTTTTCAAGTTACCTATGTGAGTTTTCACTTTGTAGTACTTGTAGGAGTCTGCCAATCTATGAAGAGAGGAAGGAAGTGCTCGAATTCATCATATTTGCATTGTAAAATACATAATTTCTTCTACTGCTTTTCCTTCTTTCTGAAGAAGAGCTACTTCTTTTCTTCCTTTCAGTAAAAGTACTACGAAAGCAACAAAACTTTTTCTTCCTTGTTCTGCGTTTTATTATATGCAGTATTCTCTAAGTAGACAGTGAGGATTAATGTAATACTACCTTTTTAATTGCACATTTTACCAGATTGAAATAAATGTATGCAAGAAGCTTTATTTTTTGTAGAAAAGTTGGCCCTATTTGATACAATACTTCAGATTTTCAAGGAATAGAAAAGGAAGCCAAAGTAACCAGTTAATCTGAGAAGGCATAAAATTTACTCTTTCTGATGTGAAGAGGAATGTACAGTCAGAAATTACTCCTCCTTTAAAGTGAAGTGAGAGGTGAAGTCATTACAAATTAAAACACTGATATATAAGAACTGAATTTAGTGTTCTCTTTAAAAAAATGCTGTACACGTAAATTTTAAATATTGGTTATACTTTAGCATTGTACAACATGCAGTTAGGTAAGTGCAGTTAATCTGAAAAGTGCAAAGGAGATGCTGTTCCAGGAGGTGGATTTCTGTTGAAAGGTGGAAAAGATAATATTTTACATAGGTTTTTTTAATTATTCCCCGTTCCCCCTTTTTTTAAGAAACATTTTAAGGGTTTTTAAACACTTGTTTTCTGTTTATATCAGGAAATGAATAGTTCAGTTAAACTGATAGAAGCCATTGAACTTTGATTTTACGTATAGGAAACTGGTCTTAATAGCGAAGGCTTTCAATAGTTTGAAGATTGAGGTTTGCCACCTAGTGGCATGAAGATTTTAAACTTTTATGTCATCAACCTGTGATGTGAAAAGTTGGACAGCTATTTTTTTTGCATGTTTTATTTCCTCCTATGTTATAAGATACTGCCTTAAGAACGAAGCAGATTATTAATATTGTAAAAGAGAATTTTGTAGACTCTTAATATGTAATGTTAGTTTCATTGTAACACTTTCTGCTCTGTTGTCACAATCACTTAATGAAATTGAAACAGAAATATACCTGTAGCATTTCAATTAATCACTCTTTAAAAAGAATCCGGTGTAAAACTGCAGCCAGTCAAGTATTGTGAATTTACTGCTGTACACTTAATTTACCACCCTGAGTAAATTATTTGGTATTTAAATAAATACTGGTCACAATTTGTGCATATTTTCTCAATCACAGTTCTTAACACTTAGGTACATTACTCTAAATTTCAGTTGAAAATAAATTGAATGGGTACCACATTTAAGCTCTGTTATCTTCGCTATCTCCAGTGTAAGGTTTGGGTGAGAGTGGAAGAACTCTAATATAAAAAATTAAACCTTCACATAATTTTCATCTCTCATATTCAAAAATCATAATGCTTCCAGTAACCTGCAAGTATAATGACAGGACTATGATGATGCATAGGATTATTTTAATCCAACAAATTTCTCTTCAATGTACTTCTTACATCTTAGAATGAAGAAATAATTATGATATTATCTATTTGGGAACAATTATTAGAATACACTCAGAGCTCTTGGCTCTGAGCATTTTTCTTGTTTTAAAAAAAATCCTACTCTTGGTTTTTGTTTCCTCATTAGGTGTTGTCCAAGGAATAATAACTGGAGTAAGAGGACTGTGCAATGGCCTGGGACCAGCACTGTATGGCTTTATTTTCTTTCTCTTCCATGTGGAGCTCAATGAATTGCTACCTGATAACACTTCTGAAAAAAAATTAAAGCAAAATCCCAGTGGTGAGGTAAGTTCAAAATCTGGTGTGCAGTTTGCAGTGTAGAACACATAAGGCCAGAAATCTGTCTTCTTTTTGACTGATTTAGAATCTTCATATCTTATTCTTAAACTACTTAACTCTCACTTTTCAGTTTCATTCAATTATTAAGGTAGCTCGTAATTTAAATGTGATAGTAAATACTCAGATTTACAGTAGTAGCAGCATGGCTTCAGTATTGTAACAGTACCAGGTAACTTCTAGTGATGTAAATTTACTGGAAATAAAGTTTGAGTGAGGTTGCATCATTATAATTATCCACAGGAAGCCCTTACAAGAAACAGTGCAGTCACAGGCTGTGTTGGAGAGTAATAATAACTCTTGGCAATTGCGTGAGCAAGGACAGGTTTTGAAAGATTTCTACTCCCTTCAGCGAAACCACAATCACATAATACTCAAAAGCTGCTCACATGAATTACCTGTTCTACTACAAATGGGCATATTAGTTTGTGGAAGTTCATTACTTCTTTAAGTACTTGTGTGTGTAGCACCTCTTGAAGATTTAATATCATTAAGATACATTATGTTTATATACTTTATATGTACAGACTGTCAGCTGAAAATTTAGGCTTCTGATTGTAGCAAGAGTTGAGGCAAGGGAAGTACTCTGATACTGTATATTTGTGTTCAGCTACTTTCCCACTTCATTTGAGAATAGCTTCCTACATTTCATTTTGGTAGAATAAAAGTACACTGGATTGACAAATTTCATCTTCTGATTTTTATCTAATTTTAGTTTACACAGATACAGCAATGTTGTTAAAGGTTAAAAAAAAGCTGGATTGTTGACACTTTTCTCTTATAGAAGTTGGTCATCAAGCTTGGCTGATACAAAATTTATCTTAAAACCTTAAAACACCATCTTTCTGGTGTTTATTTTTAATTGGGACTATGAAATGTGGGTAAGGGTTTTTTTTTTAATTTTAAAATAAACTGCTTAGAAGCAAGAGAAAGAAACTCCAAATGCGAAGTTATCATACATGAACAACGTGTCTGCAGTGAGAATAGTAGGTACTATGTAGCCTGTTACTGTTGCTCACTAATATCTTTTTTTTTTGGGATGCTTATTTGGCTAATTTGATTCTAGAGTATCTCAGCCATGGAAAAGTGAAGCTAGGATTTATTGAATATTTGTACTTCTGGATGTTGAAACCTTATTCTATTAATCTTCAGAGGAGTCTTGTTGATCTAACAGGCATGTTGCCTAAAGCAAATAAAAATTACAAAACAGTATCAGTCAACATCTGTTTCATTTACTAGGCAATCATATTGTCAATTGACAATTTTACGTGTTTCTGGTTTTTAGATCAGTGTGGAGATCAGGTAAGGATTTTGTGGGGATTGCAGATGCAGAAAATGCACATTACAGTGCACATATGAACCTGTTAGCAAAAATGTTATAGTCACCATGAATACATTTTTCATGATCTCCTGCCTTAGTTGTGTAGTTCATAATGCAGAAGTCAATGTCTGAAACTTTATGAATTCTTTATTATGCTTGTTTTCCTGTAGAGAGCGATTATTCCTGGTCCACCCTTCCTGGTTGGAGCGTGCATTGTTCTTCTGGCTTTTCTAGTTGCCTTATTTATTCCTGAGAACAGCAAAGCCAGCAGTACCAAAAAACACAGCAACAGCATCAGCAGTAATCTGAGTAACAACCTAGCCCAAAGTAATGAAGAGGACATTGAACCATTGCTGCAGGATAGCAGTGTATGAAGGCTAAATCCTGAGGGGTTTATGGAACAAATCCTTGCACTGAATTGTGGTTCTGGAAGCTTGGTGGTAGGCACAGAGTATCTTGCCTTTGAGAGGAAGGCAGCTGTGACAGGAGGTCACTTGCTGTTTGATACTTGAGGTTGATGTCATGCTTGCAGGAGTGGTTTTTTACAACAGCAGGTCACAAGCTGCTGTGATTCTACCCAACATTGGACTGCAAATGCTGCGTCAAATTCCAATATTGAGTAGAAACCTGAACATACAGACAGAATTTTTTTAAAAGTTTGAATATTCTGTTCCCAGAATTGCAAGGTAATGCAAAATAAACAGGTTTGAGCCAGAACAAGTTCTGCCATCGCTGTTTTAGGTTATTTTGCATTTCTTATGCCTTTTGTCTGCATCTATGTCACATGTACTCTTCATGGTATGGGAGGCACTGGTCTTTATATAGTTTTGGTGCCTGCAATAGTGGTTGTCAATGAAATTCTCAAATATTATTTACTAACAAGGAATCCAGTAGTTATCAGAAAGCAGTGATGAAACTGAGATGGCAGAATTCTGAATGTGTGTGATCACACATGACAGTAATTACCCATAGATGAAGGTCATACAGAAACTCTAAACCCACATTCTGGAATAATGAGTTTTGTGCAGTTCAGGCAAATCCAGATGGAACCTGCGGTCCCATTAATAAAAAATAAAATTTCAGTTTTGAAATGAGCAGTGTCAGGAATACAGACACTTCTGAGTGGGTGCCAGAGTAGTTTACATCAAGAAATATATGCATGTTCTGCATTTTGTCACTTTATCTGCCATGTAAACTAATTTTTCCTATTAATTCCTTTCACCCCTGCCTTAACTGCTTCTTAGTGTTCAGTTATTAATCATATTTAGCCTTCATATCACTGTCTTACCTGCTGAACATCATGGATATATTCATATAATTTTTTTTTTCTAAAAGATGCTTCAAAGGAGTTATAAATGGTTACAAATGTGCTAATTTTTAGAGACATTTTATGAAGAATGCACAGATTTATATGTATTTTACTGCAGTGTAAATGGACTATTAAACCCAACTTTAATGAAGTACTCCTATGAATGTTTTATATGTATGCAATCAATATATGTAGATATTTGTAAGGAGTTTTAATTTTTCCACATGGGGTGCTGTGTAAATCATGTATTTATAAATGTATTGAGGGTACAGACAGTTATACAGTTTTTTAAAAGGATTGTGTATTGACTGAACAAATTTTAGAAATATATATTTTGAAACTTGTTCCACATTGAGCACAGATAAGAAACCTTTTGTACTATGCGGTTTTTAAGTTAATAAGCCTCCTAATGCATAATAAATATAAATATTAAGCTTTCTAGGTTTCATGAGTAAGTGTGTGTTCTTCCAAGTCCACTGTCATGCCTTTGCTGCGTCAGAACAGAAGTGGCTTAATCCTAGTGCTGGATGACAGTACCTGAATTCCTGTTCTGTTGTCTTGTGTCTGTGTCATCAAGCATGGAATTGGCTTAGACATTCCTTTGGTGTCTGACATAGTATCCACTGGTGTAGAGGAGAATGAAAGTACAAAAAACCTGGAATAAATGAACAAAAAAAAAAAAATAAGGAAAATTTCTGGACAGTACTGCAGAATTAAGGTTCTTTTTTCTGATGAGGCTTAAGTGGCTCTTTTTTGTCGCAGGCCGCTTGGCCGC
>VZTJ01005189.1:156365-168959 GCA_013397795.1 Orthonyx spaldingii | reverse complement strand
GAGCTAGCGGTCAGCGACACACTTATGCATCACTGGCTGTGTAAGTTCACTTAGTTTTCCTGTTGGATGTCATTATAAAACCATAGATCAGGCCAGGATGTATCCCTTCCTGTTTATTCTCTACTAAAGGCTGGGTAAAATGTTTGTGTATGGAGCAAAGAGCCTTTTATTTTTTAGCTTAAAGGATACCACAAAGTCTGATATCTGAGGCCATAGTCAAATAGATCTGAAATTACCAGTTTTTCCGCAGGTTTTCTCCATCAGATTATATTACATGAGAGATGCACAGAGATGGTTGATATGTACCAATAGTGTTCTTGGTGATTAAACCTTTTCTTTTCTCAGCAACATCCAAGACTGGCCAAGCCATGTAGATATTAGTAATTGAGTTACCTACAGGGATATATAAAGGACCTTGTGTAGGTACAGAAATGTTGCAAACGTGAACTCAGGATGTAATTTCCAAAACTACTGTTAGAGACATAGTGAGTTTAGGATTAGCCTCCAAGATAAAGCTCCAAGTGAGATTTCTCTTAAATGTGTAATTTCATTCTTTAGTCTTAGGCTTTGCCTAGAGGTCACACTATTAGGGAAGTAATTGCGTGGTATTCGTATATTGCCTGTGACCATCCTCAGTTGCTCTGGTTCTTCACTGTCACAGTGTGCATGGCCAGATATCTGACTGCCACAGTCTGGCAACTCCCTTGTTGTGCTATTCTTCTGCCAGCCTTGGGGGGAAACTGTGGGCACTGGCCTCAAAAAACTAATTTCCTGACAGTAGTTCAGCTCATGTACATTTACTTTTCCTGAATGCAGCAAAAAGTTATTGCTATCTAAGAAAGCAAAATTTATGTTTCATAACGCTGCATAAGCTCCTGCCAAGACATGTTGTCAGTGTCTGGCTTTAAAAGGTGCACTGAGGCCAGGAAACATGGAAGCAACCCTTTCCAGTGGGTAGCAATATGTTTCAGCAAATGAATGGGGATGGAATTGACCTCTCGCCTTTCACAGTTGTTAGGTGAGATATGCTCGCGCACACCCCCGAAACCCACTGTACTGAACAACACAGTGAGTGACGATTCAGCTAGAATGTTCCAATAATGAATGGAATAGGCAAAATAAGAGCATGAAATAACAGTTTGAATATTGGGTGAATATTAGATTTCAGTGAAATATTAATGACATGAATCTTACTCCACCATCTTGAGATGAGAACACATAGATGGGACGACTGACCAAGATGTTATTTCACTGTTGGCAGAAGTAAACAGTGTGTGGCCACTATTTTGGGGCTCTCAACCCTCATGCTGGTGGTGGGGTCATACCAATTTGAAGGCAATGAATGCTATTATCTCTTCCATGGAAAAAAATGGAGTTTGCATAGAGGACATTTCCAAGTTAGTAGTGGGATTATTAAGGTGCATTTCTGTTAGCCCTCTCATTGCAAACCACTACACAAGACTTTTTGATTGCTTTGGAGAATTCATGGACTACTAATTCAGGATGTTGCCAGAATCATGGTTATGATCACTATCATAAATTTGCAAAAGGCATTGTGTAAAATGCCATATTTAGCCAGTGGAAACACACCTAGGAAAGGGGCAATTCCTGGACAACTAAGGCAGGTGCCTTATATTTATACTTACATTTATATGCAATATTTGTGCATGTATCAAATAGCATTTTTCCCTCAGCTTTATTAAAGTTTGCTGATGTTAAAAGCACATCAGTTGCTGAGTTAAAGTGAGAAATTCCAACTTTAGATAGTTTCCCATCAATCTTAGCAACCATAACTATCCCTAATATGTCTTTTATAGATACGTTTGCTCAGAATTTGAAAGAAGCTGATGCTATAATGGGTGTCTTTCATTATCTACGTTTATGTCCACATCATCAGCCAGGTCTTTTATGTTCCCCACTCTAGGTGATGGTCCATGACTTCCATGTAGAAGTCTTTCATGTCTTACATGTCCCACGACTGGGACAGAGGAAACTAAGTATCTGTTTTCATGGCCTTTTTCCTGATTGGTGTAGGTTTATGAGAATATAAACTACTCTTTTCTTAGTAAACATTATTCCCTTTGCTTATTCATTCTGGCACTAAAAGGTCTGCCTGTTTACACTTTTCTCTGCAGAATTATTATGCAAAAAGAAATCATCAGCCAAATGTGCAAAAAAATTTTGTTGGGTCAGGGATGGGTGGAAAAGCAGTTATTGATTGTCAAGGTAGGAATGGTGTTATGAATCAGACTGCTGCAGTTTTAAATGATGTTGCAGTGCTGCTTATTCCAAAGCAAGAGGAAAGATCAGCAGCTCCAGGCTGTGGGAGATACACTCCTAGTTATCACACGTGTGATTTTTCAGATGGACAACATAGTGAGGTTACAGGGCAGCACAAGAAGGCTTACAGCTGGAAGAGAGAATTTACTTTCTGTTATTGGATGCTGTGGCTGCTGATAAAAGTTCCTTTCTATATTTCTGACACTTTGAGCATTGTGAAAAGGAGAGTAAGAAGGAGAAGAATGAAATACTTATAACTGCTGTAAGGAACCCATGGAAATATTTTGCAGTAACTTTTGTAAAAACAGCAGCAATTAAATACTTATGTCCTCATTCTTTCAGTTTTTCCCTTAACTAGTTGGCTGCAAGAGAAGTAGTTTCTTGTAGCTGGCAACCAGTTTAAACTGAAGCTTATACTCAATTAGCTCTAACTTTAAGGGAGTTCATGGTCTTCTAGAGATGAATCAATTCATCAGAAAAAAACCCAGCAGATGGAAAGAAAAGAAAATTCTTTCCCTGACTTCACCCTTGCTTCATTCTCTGTTGTATTGTATAGTTTTCTTGATACTGCGTTCTTCCCACAACTACTTAGATCTCCCAGATTCAGTGCATACATTGTCCTTCCAGTTCTGAGTTGATTTTTTCCCCACTTTGTTTGAAAGCTGACCCAAGAGTCTGAGGTATTTTTACCACAAAAGAGATGTGCTTTGAGGCACAGGCACTCATGGGGCTACAATTCCACATAAAACACTGTAAAATCCATGGAGTTAAAAGCAGAAAAGTTGTGAAGTGGGATATGAAATTCTTATCAATAACATGTGGGCCATCTGTACTTAAACATGGCTTCTCAACCAGATGTGAGAGAGGTAACAAGGTGAAAGCTCCTGGTATTCCCAGGGCTCCTAAGGAGTGTCTTGCTTGTCACATGATGTATGTAAGTACTCTGTCTTAAGGAGTTGCTCTTCAAACTGCAATGAATGCAACGCAAAAGCAAAATGTTGCAGTTGGAGAGTGGAGATCCTTAGATGTGTAACTAATCTAATTTGGGAGATAAACTGTTAACTTAAAACACGTCTCACATCTATGACTTGAGCTGCAAATATATGAGGATTGATTTAATGAAGGAGTTTGCCTCATCAAATGAAGCTACTGAACAAATCTCAGGGTGTTAGCAACACATCAAGGTCAGATACATCCAAAAAAGCTGTGCACAAAAAAATAAATGGAAAGTGCCTAAGCTCAAATTATCCTGCAGCAGGGGATAAATTGTTTAGGCAGCAGCATGTTGAGGTCTGTAAAGGCATCTGAATATGCTGCACACTGAAAAGATTGCTTTTGAGATACCCAAAAACTTTAAACAAACTCTAACTATGCGACATGAAGAGCTTTTTTTGAGAAGTTTGTGTGATGTTGATATTTACAGTGCTTTTTCATACTTATGAAAGGAAATGTACACTTGGTAGATTAAAAATACAAAGTAAGAATAGGAAAAAAAGACATATCTAGTGGTCACACTTGGTGAGATGGAGAATTTCAGCTTCAAGGAAAAATAAGAGATATCTCCATGCTAAACTAAAAAAAAAAAGCCAGTTTATTGCTGAGAAAAACTTATCTGACATATGGAACAGTTTTCTGCTTAAAGTGAGAAAATAAAATCTCCGTGTAAGGAGTCTAGACTAAAGAAGCAGTGAAGAAAGAACATTTGGGAGCAAACAGAAAAATTGTGTGGAAAGAAGAGGTTAGAAAGAATAAATTACTCTGAAGAAGAGCACTTGAACCTGGATTTGTCTCACTGCTATGCAGCAATTATTTGGTTGCTAGTTATGGTTTGACAAAGGCATGGATAAGAATAGGCCACTCTCATAGAAGATTGCATTGTGGGTGCTGATCTTTGCTAACTTTTCCATTTTGCATCCACATGTAGTTCTCTTCACCAAGGAGAGTTTCCCATTAGTCATTTTTTTTGAGTTTGTGTTCCTCATTCAAATATATGGATAGGCAGTAGGATGTATTGACACCAGAGAGAAAACCTGTGATTAGGACACCTGACTACAGGTGCAGTTCCTGGCTCCAGTCTCTGGTCCCACATTAATTTCTGTATCTTACACTCAGCACAGGCTGGGGGCAGCAGCAAGAGCAGCAAGTGCCCTTCTTTTCCGTGAGCCTGACTAACCAAGGCCCAGCAAAAGCCTCTGGAGGCCTGGGCCCAGCAGCACCATGTGAGGCTACTGCACACTCGCACTGCAGCATCCAGTGCAACACAGACCTGTGAGGCATCAGGGCATCAACGTGCCAGCAACCTGAGCAGCTGAGTTTGCACCTAAGTCAGACTAACTAATGTTGTCCTCCTGTCTGCCGGGAGGCTATTCTGATTCAGTTTGGCATTTGATGGCAACCAATCAGTCCTCTCAAGGGTTGTGCTCCCTAAGTTGTACAAGCAGACTGTTGTTAAACTTTGTCTTACCTGAGGGGAACTGGGTTTCTCAGGAAACATTTTGTAAAAAACTTGACTGTTGTCCAGGAAATTAATGTTTCTCATAATATCTGAGCAGCCTGAGGGAAACAGAGAACTGGCTTTTTTTTTTTTCTTTTTCTTTCTTTTTTTCTTTACTTCACAGGCTACATCTTTGCTTTTACACGGTGAAGAACACAACAACTGAGGAGCTAAAACCAAGCTTTCATTCCTGGTAAGTGCCTCTTAACTCCAGTGAGTTACAAACAACTGATGTTTATTTAGTAGCTATGGTTTGAAAAGAACAGGACTTCTGGAATTTTCTTAATGAAATATTGCTTAAGAAATTTTCATGTGGCTTGATTTATTTCACTTTTTGTAAAAAAAACCTATTCTGACGGATCACTAACAATTTTAACATATTAATTGACTTTTTAAGATACTTTTACATGTACCAGTTAGTAATTCCAGTTTCATTTTTCTATGGATCATTGAAACTTGTTCTTCTGCAGTTAGCAAAGTCTTATGTCTGTTTTTTAATATAAAGTGTCATTGTTTTTAATTGCCTCCAATTACATATAGGGAATTTAAGAACATGCTATATTTCTTAATACTCCTTGTCTCCCTGTAAAAACTTAGGGAAAATTATTTAAGTTTGTAATCATGAAATTATGAATAAGGCTGACTGGTTATCACTTTTTGGACTTATTCCATCAAACTGGATCAGAATTATTTCTGTTGTGATAAATCTGTTAGAGAATCATATAATTGTCTGGGTTGGAATGGACCTTTAAAGGTCATTCAGTTCAATTTTCATCTGTTCTACCAAAACAGGTAGATATTTTTATATACATTCATCTTAAGACAACAAAATCTTCTGATTCTGCTGCACATTTTAAGGCTAATTGCTCTACCATAGGTCTGCTTAAAGTCATAAAAGATTAAATGGGTGTAGTAGCAGACGAAAGTAATTACTGGCATAATATTCATCTGCCTGGCTAAGATCAACAATAAACTACTTTAAAAATTAATTTCCTGTTCTATTTATGCATCTATTAAGTGGTCTGCAGGTTATTTCAAGACATTATTGGATTATATTAATGAATACACATACAGTTTAGCACTGCATGTTTGTGTTCAAGTGTATTAGCAGAGTACCAGTGTACCCTCTGTTCCGTCCAGCCTGTACATTGCCTGTAACCAAAACTGAGCCTTTGAGCTTTTGCTTTTCACAAGTGAAAAAACCTTATATATACTTATATACAAAAAATGGCATAGACCTTCAAAGTAATATAGGTTTTTTTCACGAAAAATGCTCTTATTTTACATAGTGATTTACTTTGTCATAGGAGATGAAAATTTAAAAGTTCAACGTTTTACTTTAGAGATAAAACTTTTAAAAGGACATCAGCCTTTCTGTTTGTGTATACTATATTCCAATTATATTGGTGCATGTGAAAAATGCAAAATGTTCAAAACACAGACACAAAAATATATAAAGGAGGAAAAAATTGCTTTTAATCTTAGGAATTACGTGACAGACTTCTATGTTACTACAGAAAGAGAAAATGTTATTGATGAGAATCCTCCACTAAGATCATATATAAATAGTACACCTACATGATCTACTTATCACTCTCTATCATAAATAATCTTTGGTCAATCTTTGGCCAAAGTAGGCAATTTGTAAATGCTCTTTCTTCTGGCAATCATACCTGGGACCCTGTACAGAGTGGCCATCTGTCCATCTTATCTCACAGTGCCCTTGCTCAGTGTGTCTCATGTGTAAGTCAGCTATGATCAGATGCAAAAAGAAATTTAAGGACATAATTTTCAGTTCATATCTTTAGTCTTCAAAGATGAAGATTTGGTCTTTGAATTTGGTGTTTGTTTCGCACTACTTAAATCTATGTTATTTGATAAAAAATTAAATTAATTTTCATCAAATCATGTCTGTTTTCCTATGCCTGTACTTGGTACGTGATCTCCCTGTTTTTTCTTTGATCCATGAGCATTTTCGTCTCTCCAGTCATTTTCTCTCCTGTCCTGTTGATAAGGGGGTGTAAGAGAGCAACTGTGCATGTGTCTGGCAGCCAGGCATCACCCCACCACAGTCTTAAGCTTCAGTGTCCTGAGCATCTGTTCATCTAAGACCATAGTCCATAAAAATAACTTGTTTTCCAGTAATTCTTCAAGAAAATTGCTTCCACCTGGGTATATTCTTTCCCTAACCACACAATGCTGTATTTATAATTAAGCCTGTGAATTCCTTTAGTCAATATATTAAAATATAAATTAACTAAAATCAAGCCTATATTTTAAGAAACCCTCTCTTATTGTTTCATTCTGAAGCAAAAACTCTTCAAGTGTTAAATGCTTTGCAGTTGTTCTTCCTGCTCTTTATTAAATAAGCATAAAAATTTCCTAGATCTCTTTGAAAGACAATGCTTTATGGCTGAGACAGCCACAAGCTTATATTTATGTCTTTAATTATTAGAGGTAGTTTGTAAAATTCTATGGCAGAGATTAATTCTTTCATAGTTGAAAGTGAGTCATCCTTTTTTGATGACTAAGTGTAGAATACTCAATAACTATCTTGTGGACTGTCTACTATAAGGCACAATTGATGGTCACTGAACATTTCAGAAAAAGGAAATAATGTGATAAAACTACACATTTAAAGATGTTTCTGCTTATATGTTTATCTGCATACCTATTGTTAAAATTCATAGTCTGTGCCTAAAACAACATTGCTGTTTTCCACAGCTCACCTACTCTGCATACTGACTGAACATTTAAAAGCATAGCATTCAATATTTAGCTACTGCGAAAATGAATTGTGTGAGGGTAATAATTGTGCTAGCAGGTCAGAAAATATCACTTCCAATTTTGTCTTGCTGCAAGCATTGTATGCTACCTTAGGCAAAATATCCAATACCGTCATGTTTCCCTTTAGCCATACAATATCTGAATAATGATCTTGACATTGGATATTTATTTGGGAAGCTTTGTTCAATTTGCAAAGCATTTTGATATCCTTAGATAAAAAGCATGCTTTGAGTAAAGCTAGTTTTCTCTGTAGCAATAATGGTTCCTCTGACCACCATTGAAAAAGACAAAGAGCGTAGTAAGAATGGAATTGTAGAAGTTCAATGAATTTAGTTAAACAGATTTTTGCTCTAATATTTCAGAAGTCACAATGCACCATTTCCATGTATTTTTACTGGCTATCCTTGGTAAACCTGTTGAAGGTGCATTACTAGTACTTTCCTACTTTGACTTCTTACTTCACAAGTTTCTCTTCATACTGTATTATTTTATGTTAATCATGCCATTTGGTTACTCAGTCTACTTCAGGGCTCTTCATTACATCTGTGACTTTTTCAGCAAATGAAAAGAAGGATTTTAGTGAAAAACAGAGCAGCTGCATCCCATCACACAGCACAGGTATTTGCTGAAGATAAATAGGAATTAGCCCTACAGAAATTCTTGTATGTTGGTAAAAGATGAATATACAGGTATAAACTGTCTAAAGCTACCTATCATAACTATATTCTGAATCAAGTTCTTCTGCTCTTATGACACTGGTCACCAAATGTGGGGGTTGTAGTTCACCCACCAGAAAAAGTAGCAGTGACCTTCTGTTGCTGTTAATATTTAGGAGCTTTATATCTGTTTGTTAAGAGGCCTGTCTGCTGCACCAGGCTGCAAACACATCAGAGCATTGATCCAGGAGGCCCTGCAGCACTATCCCTGACAGCTCCAGCATGGCTCACTCCTCTGGGCAGACTTCAACTGAACTCAGGTGTGGAAACCTGGGCTTTGTGCTATGCAGCTTCTTATTTGAAACCTGGTGCCTGGGTTTTGTGTTATGCAGCTACTGTGACTGAAGATGGTAAGTTACTTCCTGCAAGTGTACAGGAAGGATGTACATTTCAGCACATGAGAGACTTGCAATTTTGTAAAGAAACACCTGGTATCCCAAAAGTAAAGAGATTGTGCCCTAAAGTCTGGGTTTTAGCAACACGGAAGATATCTGATTTTCCCTTTTGGTACATGCTGGCAAATTTCTATATTATTCCCACCAGTGAGTATATGATATATTTATTTATAATTAAGTATCTGAAAACAATTTGCATATAACAATAACTTTAGGAAATACAGAGACTCTCTGTATCTTTCTGTATAGAGGGTCAGAGTGTTAATATTCTGCAGTAATTCTCAGTGCTACACAAGATTGGTCATAGTACCGTCTCTGTTCTCACAGAGCACATAAAAAAACCTCAATCAGCCCACTAGTATGGGGTGGGTTAGCTTGTTTAATTATTAATTTGCAGTTACTATAATAAAAAAGAATGGGGTAGGGCAACTTATTACTGAGACAGACACATTAACCTACCACTGGACAGAGGGTAAGCTGAAACTCTGTATTTAGGATCCACAAAAACAGACTTCCCAGCCAGCTATGCAGATCAGATATCATTATGCACACATGGATGGTTAGACACTGATGTCATGACACGCGTACAAGTGTCCATGTTAGAACTACTCTTCAAGCATTTGCATTAATATTTTGCAAGTAGTCTATATACCTCTCTCTTGAGTGCATAATTCTGAGACATAATTTTAAATTTAGTAGTTTAAAAGAAGATATGATTTTAAAAATTATTCCTCTCCCAAGAGCCATAGTCAAAGCACTCTGTGCTAAGTCCTGTAAAAACTGATTCCAGAAAAAAGTCGTTCCTCCAAAGCAACTACAATCTACCTATAAAGTAAAAGAAAGAAGCAGAGCATATGTGTGAAGTGTCAGAAATAATGAGATGACAGAAGTCTCTGAATATTAGAATTTTGAGGACCAAGGAATTTTGGACCAAATACTATTTTTTTTTTCATAATGTACTTTATGATTTATAGGACTACAAACTTTTTTTAAAATGTGAATTTCTTAGGTGTGTTGACCAAAGAAAACAAGAAACTTTGCAAAAGGGGATGAAAGGAAAAGAAAGGTCTTGTGAAAACATTTAAAATGTCTTGAAAACTCTTCCAGTAAGGGAAAGGTAGTATGGTCGCTCTAGGCCTGAAATTCTGATATTTCCATATTTCAATCCTGTTGAATGATACATGAACTGTAAGTGGTTATGGCAAGATAGTTATGGATGAAGAAATTTTTATCATATTTTAATGAAGGTAAGGAAATATTTTCAAGGGCACAACTCAGGATTATACTCCAGTTCTTAACTGGTTTATTTAAGACTAATCACATAATATACAATGTTGCTTTGGAGATGCATCCTTTAAGGAATTTTTTCTTTTCAGCCCCTTCATTTACAGAAAGTGAGCCCTGAGGAGTCTTTCTGTTTGCGGGAATATTAAGGGCAGTCCCTGTCAGACTACTGCAGACAGGCAAAAGTGAATTTACCAAGGGAATAAGGCAAATATGAAACTGAGCTTGGGTTACAAATAATCTGAATCCACCAGAGCTGTAAGCAGTGGGAGGCATCTGCTATTCATACTTGCTAAGCAAGGGTTGACTGAGTTCAAGATTCAGCATAACTGCTGGCTTGCAACATCGGAAAAACATTCAGCAGAAATTTTTTGATTCTGTGTTTCTCACCTTTCTTCCCTCTTACCTAATGCTGTGTTCTGCAGGTGGAACTCAAAGACACAGACTGACTGAGAGAGATATGGCTGGGACTGCACTGCAGCAAGCACACAAAAATTTGCATGACATCCTGGTTCTTGTACATACGTGTGAGGCCTCTGTCTGTTATTCAGCACCATAAGTTGGTAGCTAAAGGAAGAAATAACCTTTCTATGAACAGGAAAATAAATTTGTCAGAGATTTGCATTCCCATCTAGACTGGATACAGATCTGGGACTAAATGTAATACGAACACAGGAATTGCCATGGTGGACCAGTGTAATGGCCCACTTAATGCAATATTCACTCACTGACATGTGGCACACAGAAGCTAAAAGTTGCTTTAGAACAGTGCAGCTGAGAAAAAGAAATGTATATAATTTTTAGAAATATATATATTTTTTTCTACAAAATTTTATTATCCAGTCAGACTTTATTTAAGGCCATTGTTAGGTTTTTAATTTGTAGCAAACGTTGACTTGGATAATCTTTGTAACTGAAAAACTGTAGTTTAGTACTCACTTCCCACTTGTCATTTTTGCTGTTTTTTCACCAAGCTCAGCTGGGATTCTTGACACTGATGCCTGCAAATGGATTTGGAAACCAGACGCCACCTGGATGATGCACTAGAAAGTTATTGCCTCTCAAACACACAGAAAAATGTTACATCTCAGTTCTTAGTTTATACTAGAATGTAATTTACCCACTTTGCCTTTTTTCTGTTTCATCTCAGACTTGAATCTGGCAGCTGCTTTCTCCAGAAAAGCCTGAAATAGAAACTAATGTTGTCTAATCTGAAAATTACTCCCATTCCCACATCTAATGCTGTAATGTTGCAACCTCTGACTTTAGCAGCTGAGAAGACATCAGCTGCTTAAACAAGATCACAACTGAAATCTAGAAAAAAGTGCAAGAGGTTAAAAAGCAAGATAGCCCAGCCTTAAGGTCTGGTAATTTTCCAGCTGCCAGAACCAGCAGCAGATTGGGGGATGAGACACTTTGTTAGAGGAAGTTTCTCCTGTCAGTGTATTGTGCAAGTGCAGCTGAGAAAACAGAGAAGGTGGAAAGAGCATAGAGACAACTCCACAAAGGCATTTGGGCAAAATTTGCATCGTCTAGGCCAGAGCATATTTTCTAAAAACAGGCTGTTGTGCCCATAAAACAGGTACCTCTTGCAGGACTCATTCATGGATAGATTTCAGATTGAATAGGATGGAAGGAAACACTTTCTGGTGTGACAAAGAAAGTTGAGAAAGGGTTGAGTATGTGATGAGTGACAGATGTATCAGGAGAGCTGCTGGTAAAGTGGGACAAAGGAAAAATTATACAGCCTCTTCTTGCCGTGGCACTGAAGGTTTACTAAAACACATCACATTCTCTCTAATTGTGGTCAAAGGAGGTCAGTAGGCCTCCAATGGGCTGGAACTCTGACACAGTGCATTATCTTTCATAAATATGAATGGTAGCATTCTCACAGCATGATCACTCAGATTATTTAATTGCTTTTATAATTCAATAATGATTCAAAATGTATTTATATAGTGTTATTATACAGTCTGTACTAAGAGAAATTAAAGAAAGGCTGTGTCATACAACATTTCAAAAATAAATGTTTAGATTTAAATTAAAGATTACTCATTGCCTATCCTCTGCTCTAAACATTAGACAACACTCTTGAAAAGAGAACATTTGAAAGTATAATCTTTTTAGTTCTCAAGGAGCTATGAAAATCATGAAACATATTCCTGATCAATTACCAGATAGAATGAAGAAAGTACATCTACTGAATTGAGTTAATGCATTAATATTAGGGGAAAGGAGGTATCAGAACATCCCTCTAAAGCACGAATGAGTTGAGAGTACTGTTTCTGTCTGCCAGTGTGCAGCCACATCCAGCAATAACAAACACTTCAGAAGCTTATGTAAAATTTTCTATTACTGTAAGTGAGGGAAGACTAGAAAGAGACCAGGACACAATATTACATTGCATCACTCAAAGTAAAGCCTCAGCAGTGTATAATTAATGTCCTAAGTAAGTAGCAGCTATTTGATTCCACTAACACTGCCTTTAACACAGGTAGTCAAGACTGCAGATGACTTTACTTTTCCTAAATACCAATAAAAGCAGTCTCATTTCAATGCCACTCTTCTCCAGAGCTGCTGCTACAGCTCAAGTGTTAATTTGACCAAAACAAGCATATATTGAGGTGCAATCCAGCAC
>VZTJ01005189.1:124076-156342 GCA_013397795.1 Orthonyx spaldingii | reverse complement strand
AAAAAAAAAAAAAAGCCAGGTGATGTCTCAATTCAGCAAGGCCTAAAGTCTCATTTTCAGCACATAGGTAATTCCTGTTGAGTCCTGTGGCATCACAGAGTTGCTCAAAGTTGAGCAAGTTTAAGCCAATTTACTGAATGGACACTTTAAGTTCTAGGTGATAACAAAACTGTTGCTCAAAAAGATTAAAGAGGGGAAAAAAAACGAAGCTTGATTCTGTTGTACGTTGTTTATGGATCCAGGAGGATCCACATGATCTGTCAAACTGGGGAAAACACCAGCACCAGATTAGTTTAATGGGCTCAGTTGTCTAGTCATGCAACTGAAATAGCATAGCCAAAGGAATGTTAATGTCTCTGACCTAACTATTTTCTTTGTTGCAACATCAGCAAGGTGCTACTGAAATAATCTCAAAGGTATTTTCGAAGGAGTGGGGTGATGCTGTTTCAAAATCTCCTTAACGACGTCCCTGCCTTTAGCCATACCTATGAAGAAATTTCAGTGCTAACTCCTGGAGCCACACCTCTATCAAATACCAAAGCACTTATACTTTTGCATAATAATGATAGTTAAACCACAAAAATTAATTTTCAATAATAAGATTTGCATTAAAAATCTTACAATCCTCTTTTATTTCTTATTAATGGTATGTGTATGATTTTAAAGGAGCCTGGGACCAAAATTAAACTGTCTTGGTGAGATAGTTCTCACCTGGTTTCTGAATAAATGTTTGTTCTCTTTACAGTCTGCATAAAACTTTAGGTCATTTTGAAATATATGAAATGTGATTTTTTACGTAAATCCCTCAGATTCCTTCAGTGCCAGATCTCCAATATATCCTAGTATTAAATTAATAGAAAAGAGAGTGTCTTTTTTTCTGAGTCACTGACTGATCTTAAACTGTCACAGCCGTTTTAATATCAACTGAAGTAATTGTAACCTTGAAATCAGTCTACTAAAACTGCTATAAACTGTCTTTTCCATAACACAGTATAAAGAAATTATGAACAGTTGTTAAAAGTATGCAGTGCTTAAAAGCAGTGGACAAGTCCATCAAGAAAAACTGCCTTGAGACAAGGGTTGCTGGATTATAGGACAAATTTTGAAATGGTAGTTTTTTATAGGAATCAACAAATCCTGTAAAGTTGTCCAAATGTAGGCTTTAAAGCTATGAGACTTTGAAAGACACATTCATAGCCTGAACACTGTGACACAGTGAATGACTTATGTATGCCTCAGATTCTGAAGCCAAGTGATAATTTTTGTCATCATTACACAGTTCTTGGTTCTATATCTGTAGCAGTGACGATAACACTCACTACAATGAAGACACTTTTTATGAAAAGTGCAGGTTTTTTCCTGTAGATCAGCACAGTCTGTTAAGGCAGCCCAGGTCACGGGGACGCGAAACTATAACCTTCATTTGCATGAAATTCCCTATGTACTTCCTTTTCAAGAGTACTTTAATTCAGGTGACAATTACAATTAAAATGTCATCTGATATCATAGTCTGAAGATGTTGTATGTAAAGGATGGGAGGAATGTAAAGGAGAAACAAATGAAACAAAGTGTTTCTTAGTTGTCATAGCTTAAAAGAAGAGCTTGGAGATTTCTAGCTACCCAGGAATTATTTTAAAAGAGGTCTTATAGTAATGACAAGGTTTTCTCCTAGGTTGAAGACTTAAGTGAGGCATTTTATACAATCTGATCATTCCTCAGATTTTCAGGATTTTTATTTTAATTCCATAAATGCAGATTCTCTCTGAATTTGCACAACTTCTTAAGAAAATAGAGAAAGGATTTTAAAAATTATATTTAAAGCCTCTTTACCTAAGAAATCAAAATTATTCTGATCTGCAAAGCATAATATTAATTAAAGAACTGAAGGTCCATATTTCAGTGTGTGGGAAAAAGATCTGAATAAAATTTGGCCCTGTGCTGAGCACGAACCACTGCATTTGTTAATCAAATGCACATACAAATAATGCTAAATATTTAACTGAAATATATGTGCCCATTATAGATTTCATACCATTGTTTTTGAGGATGTTTAAACAAAGGAGTGACTACTCTGACACAATACAAGCTGACCAAAGCGAGGAAGATCAAAGTCTAAGAATCAGTCTGTAAACATCAGGATGACATCTGAGACCAGGTACATCTCTATCTGAATGCCCAGCTTCTGCTGTTTTGTGAATTTGCATGTTACAATTACCTTCCTTTCCTAAGAGCATCCTTTCACAGCATATATATATAAAGCAAAAGATTACGTGTATATAAATAATATAGACACATACATAATATAAAATTAAATAAACATTTCCTCTTTTTTCTGTTGTTTTCCCCAGAAGCCTTCCTTTCTTTCTCTGTCTTTCATTTGTCACATGCCCTGGCATGGTTCTCTTGACTCTGAAAAGTGAAACTGCTTAATTATCTGGAGGGCTTGAATTAAGGCTTAATGTATTAACTCTGAGCATTTCTTTTAAAGATTCTAAATAACCCAATTCATGCAGTGGGCATAAATTGTGCTATTACTTCTTAATCAGAGTCTGCCTGTTTAGAATACTGTCATAGAAGTAGGATGTAGAAGACTTAATGGTCTGTATTTTTCTAAAAGAAGGTTTACTGCTCTGTTGGTGACTTGGAGAAAGAGATGTTCTAAATATAGATGACAACAGAAGAAAGGACAAACCTATATGATATAAATGGTTTATCTCCCTTAAAGCTGGTTTTGTGTAAATATTATAAAGGAAAATTTTTCAGAGGAGCAAGACTCAATTCAGCACTTTTGGAACATGTACCTGAACGCAAATTATGATCATCTGCTTACTGATTATTTTCATTTCTGATTATGTTGCAAAAAAAGTAATGGTTAATGGCCAATAACATGAGAAAATTAATTTCTTCATTGTAGAGGTGTTTGCTATTTGCACATCTGAGGACAGAGAAAGATGTGTTTCTTGTATGTGGTCTGCCAGTGCATGGGAACAAGCAGATCTTTACCTCCATATGTAGTGAAACTGAGTGGTTTTTCCAGGATGTGATACCCCACCGAATGTTTACAAGAAGAACAATGTATTAATCTAAAAGATACGTTTTGTATTTTCCACCTAGTTGTTCTCAGGCATCTATTTTTGCAACTAGTAAATTGCAGATTTAAAAAAAGAAAGAAAGAAACAAACATCACCTCCCTCCCCATCGCCCGCCCCCCCTCCCCAAAAGCAAATCACAACCACAACAAACAGAAAACACACAACTGTTTAGAAAGTTTTTTAGATGACTTTTGATTTTCAACATAATACCAGTGTAAGCAAACTGCTATGGCTGTGTTGCCACACATCTGTGTTTACATAAATTACTTTTTCCAAGTGAATGAAGTCCGAGAAACACTGTGGGAGAAACACTGAACCAAGTACTTTGCTGAGTGAAGCACAGCCTGGGAAAGCACTGTGAAAATTACTCAAACAATGCAAGTAATTCCTATTCTACCACACCTTTGTTATTCCAATCCCAATTGTCTCTTGAACAGAGCTTTCAAATTGCACTGTATGTTGCAACCAGACTGCATGCCCAGCAGACAAACATGAGATCAGACTCTGGACATTTGTCCGTGGTGTTATTTGGTTTTCAGTCTCCAGGGTTGTCCTCACTTGCTGAGTTAGTCAATCATTTATTGCAGCTGTTTCACTGGTCAGAAAATGAAGCAGAAAGGACAGAAATTTCCTTAGGCTTTTTAGAACTTTCTGTCAGGATGAATGCCTTAGCTGTGCAGTGGGATTTGTGAACACTAACTCTTGGATCAGGATTGCTAAATTTAATTATTTTGGTTAACACAATCAACCTTCTAGTCCTGCTTTACAGTACTGGACTACAACCAGTGGAAGAGTCCTGGAGAGTGAGAACATCTGGGTGGAGGGACTTTGCTTTACATACAGAATATTAACAGATAACCATAAAGAATTCAACTTTTGAGAATACAAAAACTGATAGAAGCAGATCCAATTGCTTATTTTGCAAAAAGCAATTAGCAATTATTTTGCAGAAGCATGTAGAAATAGTTCTTCTTATCCTCCTGTCTGAGGCACATAGAAAAAGACTCACTCTTCTATAGATTCTTCAGGTGAGGAAGGATAGAACTGTATAGAAATCACTTCTCAGACTTAACCATTAAAAATGTTTCCTATTGCATTACAAGAATATTTTACTATATCCTCTCTTCTTAAAGAAGCTCACAAACTGAGAAATACTGGCTGCTCATATCTGTGTCATGTATCATGTACATGACGTACAGTTTCTCAGGTAGTCATGGAAGTCATGATAGATACTTGTTTATCTTCCTGTTGATATCCATAACTATAAAGAGATGAATAAACAGAAACCAAATAGAAAACACTGTGCATGACCTTTTGCCAGTTCCAAGGGTGAATTTATCCCCACAGAGTAATATTTAGGCATATTTTCCCAACATTTATTTGACTTGCTATAAAATAGCAGCAACTATTGCAGAAAACACTAAGAAACATTTTAACCTTTAAAGTAATGCCAATTCTAGTCTTTCCCCTGCCTGCAGAGAGTAGTTACATAATACTGAGATATGACCTGTGTCATTCCACCAACTTGGCATCAAAACGTGTTTCTACCCCTGCCCACCCTGCAGATCATCACGCTTTAGTTGCCAACAGTGTGCTTCAGATAGCATTTCCAATTTGTACTGACGTATGTCAGCATCAGAATATATCAGAGAAACTATTAGTATACCTTAAGTACTTTCATATATAGGCTATAAGCACTCTTGCATAGAATGAAAGCACAGGATCACAGCCATGTAGTGTTACCACTGGGAGTTACCAGTAACATACCATGAGCTTTGTAATGGATTTGTAAGTCTTCAGGAAAAAGTCTTGTCAGGCCTGCTAAGTCTGAACATTTACTGGCTTGCCTGCAGTTTTGGTTTACTTGCTTTGCTGTGACAGTAATTTTTCTAATTGACCAGTAGTCTGCGTCTAATTTGTTTTCCTTGTTATCTTTGTGTGGTACAACCAGTTTTATATAGCTAGTGGTAACAAACAATTACTCTGTAGAGAATGATAGGTTTGTAACTCTAATAAAATAATATTGTGTAAAGAAATACAAGTGCAGGATGATAAGAGAGACCTTGAAAAGCAGAGGCACTGGATGTAGCATAGTGCAGTGCAGGCATGTGATGATAAGGGACAGGGTACGATCTTGACAATAGAGACCCCTTAGCTACAAACAACTCCCTGATGATCAATTAAGGAAAAGAGAAACAAAGAAAACAGAGAAATAATATTTAACATACATAAAAGCCATGCAATACGTTTGGATGTGGGTGTAATACAGAGCTGCAGACCAATGAAGAACCACAAGGTGTTAGAAAACACATAAAAGTAAGGTGGATACTGGAGTAAGGTAAAGAAATCAACAATGTGAACATCATAATCCATTTGGCAAAATACTTCAGATGCTGATAATTCACCATAAAGAACCACCACTACCAGAATGAAACCACGTGCCTTAGGATCAGAAAAGCAGTGATCAGGTGAACATACCACCAGGAGAAGGGGTGGAAACTAACAAGTGTGTGCATAACAATTTCAGCCATATTATTGACATCTATTCCAGATAGAAGCATTCTAACTCAGTTTTCATTAATTTTATGTTATGTAACAGGACATGGACCAATATTGATTAAATTATTAAGATTTCAGGTATATGAATAATAAATTATTGACTGTATATGCATATATGTATGGTGCGTTTCCTCTTAGTCCATAAACAAGATTTGGTGTGTAACAGTATGACTGGTAAAAGTGGGACTGCTGCTGCACCCAGTGATGCAATGCTGCTCTTCCTGAGATGTTTATCCTGGGGTAGGTGTGTGTTCATCTCCTATTTGGAATGCACCAGTTTATTAATTTCAATTTGTGACCAACACATGCAGGAAATCCAATAGTCAAGAAATGTAAATGAGACCATTGCATAGCTGAGTGCTGGGTCTGGTGCCTATCATGATGAGCACTTCTAAAAACACCTTCGCTGTCAGGGCCCTCCATGAGTGTGATGGGGAGAGAAACTGCAGGAGCACTGAGCTAGCTCTGGCGAACGCAAACACTGGGAACAGGAACAGGAACTCTTTCATCACTCAGGATGGGGAGATAGGTCAGGTTAGCTGACTCACAGGGGTCCCTGGCCCTGGGTTGAGACTTGTCGTGCCTGGCTACAAATAGATGGCAGAGTTGGCCATTTCCCATACAGCACTGGCTCATACGCATGACTCAAGGAAGACTATTTACATTCAAGGGTGGAACAGACTCCATTTGCCTAGGAAAAGCTCGGTTTGAACTGTTAAGGAGAGACAGGATAGAGGTTGTAGGATTTCCCTCTGAATGTACTGTCTTTTTCGACACAAGGGGAACCCCTTTCCTCTTCTTTTCCTGCTGGGGAGCAAAAAAGGTCAGACAAATTGCTTACTTCTAAAACAAAAGTAGTCCAGAGGAAAGTCCAGAGCTGCAACAGAAAAATATTATGTAATGCAAAATCATGAAATCCCCTCTCGATAGGATAGTTCATAGAAATTTCCTAATGGGAATGGGTCCTGGTCCGTCCTGAATACTAGCCTGGGATTCACCCGCCAATACACTATCTGACCTAAATCAACAGCATGACAGGAACCATGGCCATGGTATGGATGACTACACATCTGTGTCAGACCTGGCAGACTACATTTCATTTACTAGCATAGAGGCAAACACTGAGAAAAATTTTGCACTGATTAACACTGTAAACAAATTCACTGGGCAAAATTTTTATCATCTCCTGTAGTTTAGTCAAGCCAGGCTAATCTTCTGCTGGCTTCTGAGCTTTTCTAGCAATTCTAGCTGTGCAGTGAAAAGGAAAACTCCCTTAACATTCACAGCATATTTTGCTTCAAGTCTGAACTCCCTGCATTGCCATAGGAAAGTCTAAGCTGTGTTCCAGCATTTCAGAAGCAGGGTTTAGCTATTGCTCATCATAGTTACTGGTACTCATCTGTCAAGTGGAGGGGTAGAGAAGTCTCATATAACGATTTTTTCTTAGATACAACTGTGACGTAAAATTCCTTGTGACCTTTTCTGGGTTTTAGCTCAATTCATAGAAATAATTTTGGTACTTACACAACCCCTGAAGATTAGAGAAATGACTCATTCAGGCACTGTAGGATCAAATTTGTATTTAGTTTCAACTCCTGACCTCAACAGCAGTGTTTTCAGAAATGCATTTTTAAAGTAGTTGTATTTGAACAAATTCACTGTGTTATTTATGCATGTAAACACAAGCATTGCACGCATCTTATAAACACTTCTTGTCTGACACTGGGACTCTCCACAATCTGAGCTGAAAAGGCCTGCTTCTCAGGGCTGTACAGAGCCTACATTCTCTGTGAGTACTTACAGAAGGAAATGGTAACACACATCTTAGGTTATATCACTGCGATTCACCTGTCCAGCTCAGGCCACTATTTAACTAGATACCTGCCAAGCACAGACTATGAGTACAGGACCTCATCTGTCCTGGTACAAGAGAGGAAAGTTGCAGCTCCGTAAAAGAGAGAGCAGTGTGTCTTTATCTTTTTACCCATGACTGCTGAGTTTGGCCAGCTGTGTCCCAATATTTTCCTATCATGTGTCAGGGACACAGTAAAGGCAGCTATCCTGGAGCACTGAGCAGAATAGTATAGACCCAGGTAGCATGGTAATGTTGTCTTGTAATATTTTCAATCTTGTTGATATTAAATAAATTTATAAGCTTGACCATACTGCATCAAACACATCCCCTTTATATTCAGTGGTGAACAGCACAGCCTTAGGCCCTTCTGTTGGCAGATGTTAAATTGTGCTAGAGGAAGTTCACAAATATCTGAATATCTGCCTGGTGTTTTTCCACCCTGTAAGCAGTGTGCAAAAGGACATTTGGTGGCCAAAGACACAGAGAACCTGATCTATAACCATTTTTCAAGGATTTCTTGTATATGGGAATCATTAAGTGATATGGATTTATAAGCCATGGAAGACCTTCTGTAGATCTTTGGATAACCCCATGAAGAGTAGCTTTGACCAGCAAAGATAAAGCATCTAGAATACCTTCTGAATATTAGAATATCTTCTAGAATATGTAGAATATTTTCTAGAGGTAAAAGAACAGAGAGAATATCTTGGGGCCTTGGACAGACAGCTTAAATTATTCTACTAAGAACACTGATATGTTAAAAGCTCTCTACAACCAGTCTATAATAGTCTATGGGAAGAGACCAGAGGGTCACAAAAGCAGCTCAAACACATCTTTTGCAGCCTGTTTCTCACTGAATTGCACAAGCAGACCACAGTACTTTATATATGCTCCAAAGTTGACAAAATGAAAAAGCTGGCAATCATTGTGATAAACAAGCACGTTTCTTGCCCCTTCTTTTAGAAAATAGAGAATATGGATACCAAAAGTATGAAAATGTTTTTGGTTTTATTCATTTTGCTTTTTTTTAAATCAGAGGTATCTTCAAAGGATATAAAGCCTGAACTTTAAGCAGCAAATCTAAGAGCATTATCATTGCATATATATAACATTTTACAGTAAATCCTTTATCATTTCTGATTCAGAGTTACAGGGAACAGACTTGATTCTTCTATCCACAAATTCCTTCTGATGAGATGGCACTTATCTCTAATAGCAGGATGTTTTTAATTAAAAGGGGAAAGATAAACTGAAATGATACCTCATGTCTGTTATCTTTATTACTGTGAAAAGCACACACAATCTTTTCAACTGTTGGCACTCCAGTTCACATTCTTAGTAACCAGATAAGTAAAACTTAAAAATAAGTGTTTATGGAAAGTTTTCCTGGCCACATAAGTTTTTATTGAATTCATATAATAATTGTACTTTTCTTTTGCAGCTGAAAGAAATGTAATTTACCTGGATAACATATTCTTATCTAAAGCAAAAATTTCTTACAAATGGTGAAGCGTGTGTATGAACTACCTTTCTCATTAGCTTGCAGAGATGAGTGCCACATATCAGATAATAAAGCAACAACAACAAACAAAAACCAAAACAAAATCCAAAAAAACCCCCAAAAAGAACCCCAACCCCACCCCCCCCAAAAAAACCTAAAGAATTTCTGTGAGCATCTAGCACTTTTAATACAGTCAATTTTTCACACCCTGTCCAGAGATACTCTACCAAACTACCCTTAAGAAAACAAACCATGTCATTAAAAGAGAAAGAAACAGTGAAAACTTGGTTTAGAAGGACTCTGTGCTTCTTCTGCACCAGTGTTAATAAAAAACACTATTCTGAAATGGGAACACAATATCTGTTTTCCTTCTTTATTGTCACTGGAATAACACTTCAAAGCACACAGGGAACATGTGCAAACAGACTAGTGAGGCCTGTGCGTACAATCTGTTGGAGTTCAGACAAAGAGAAGGAAATTATTTCCTTATAATCCCCCATACCAACAGTATCAGCACACATTTCAGGAGGCACACAGGTCAGGAAGCATGCACAGAGCCTGTAAAAAGTAGTGTTTGCTGCTTTCTGTATAAAATGCCCATAATACCAGGAGAATGTAGAGGAGCCTACACCCTTTGAAGGACAGGATAGGTCTTAATGCACTTATCCAGGGAAAGATTCCTTGACTTGAGGGGATACAGACCAGCAAAGGTCTCTTCCACTGGTCAAGATAAGGACCTCTTTATGATACAGCAGACCCATCTAGAAATGGGTTAGACGTTTGCCTACCACACCAGTTGCTGAAACAGAACCAGAAATGGATAGAGAACGTTTTTGTTTCCAAGGTTCACTTTAACATTAAATGTATAAGAGGCAAGAGAAGTCAAGATTAGATTCCAGGCCTCTCACCCTTAGGGGAATGCACCAATGACTGTGTTCCTGATTGGTGCTCTTTTAACTCTCCTGGCTCCACAGGCTTTGTATTGATTTCTCTTAAAGGCCTATTTCTGACAACAGAGGTGGAGAGGAGATTCAAATGTCATAATTCATGTGGTCATTATATGCTAGTTTTGATGTAAACACCTGAAGGAAACACCACTGTTATGTCTCCTCACCGCATGGAGAAGGAAGCCAAATGCACTGATCCAAGTACCTAAGATCCCAAGGAGTGGTGGGAGATAACGGGCAGGTCAGTGCTCAGCCTCCTCTATTTATCATCTCCTCATTCAGCTCAAATTGCTGAGTTTATTTTTAAACGCCTACCTCTTCCCATAATTTTATCAGAAACCTAAAAGTATAGCTTCAGGTTTTGAACCCCAGTCTGGGGATCATAGAGATAAAAGCTATATATCACACTGCCTTACTTGCAGCTCATATAAACAGGTAATATTTAGTTTATCCATAAAAAAAAACCAGCCAGTAAAGAAGTGCCTGGGAAAGTAGTAACTAGGAAACTCAAAGTCAATTAAAACAGTGTTGAAAAATTAACAGGTTGAAATATTTTGTCCATGTAACTGATAAAAAAATAGGAAAAGAAGAGCTGGAGTAACCATTATATTCAAAAAAATTCAAAATAATATATTGACTGTCCAAAGAGAGTCATGACAGTCTGCACCTGGCTGCATTTTCAGCCAGTGAGTTTAGGCTGAATGCAGAGCTGAAATCAATACTGAAGACAAGACTCCATACTTTGAAGACCGCTGTGGAAATGCAGCACTACATCAGCTTTAGTGTTAAGTATAAAACACATAACTAGAAATGACAGCAAAATTATCAAATGCAAATTCTATTCAATATGCAAAGCAATCTCTCTCATTTATGGAGTTTTTTACCTTTGAACCCAGCTGAGGCTACCCTTCAAAGACTGCTCTCTTAACTAGGACCGCTAAATATCAGTGCTATGATAATACAGACTGTTTTTAGAAAAGAATACATGGAGGTCTTGGGGTCTTGTTGTGAGGACATCCTTAGTGTCTTTTATTCACCATATCCATGGTGAATAAAATTCAGAACATTACAGAAAGCAGATGACACAATTAACCACCTCTAGATTTGCAAAGATTATTAGAGATACACAGAATTCATACTTGTCCTCTGCCCAGGGTCAAGTGTCACCTCTGAAGATTACCGAGGACTTGTATATAGCCTGTTTAAATTATTTGTTACTCTCTCCAATCTTGCTGTCTAGTAGCACACCTGGGCTATTTTTCTGCCAGATGAACCACCTGAAAACTTCCATCCAAACAGAACTCTAGTATTAGAGCCTACTTGCATCTTCACAGTGTTCCTTATTGAACAAGAAACTATGAATTCTACCTCTGAACATTCAAATGTGGCTGTGCATTGAACCAGTAGACCTTGCTATGACTTGCCCAAATTTCACATCAGGAATTACTATTGTTTTTCTGTGATCGTGATGTCTGCTGCAGATAATTCACCTAAAGTTTCATTCATGGCATTGGTTTTCTTCATGTTAGTCTGTCAGTTTGATTAGGAAAAGAAGAAAATTAGTACTACTGATTAGGAAAATGAGAAGGAGAAAATGTTACAGTGATTAAGAACTCATGAAAATGGGAGGACAGAGAAACAAAAGACAGAAAATGAGAGCACTGCACCAGAAAACAAGCATTAAGGGAAAGACTGAAAAATGGCAAACTGAAAGGAATATGGAATTCTAAACAAATGGTAAATGAGAAACAGGTGGCATTTTTTCCCAACATTTTTATTCTTAACTCTGTTTGTTGCCTTAGCTCAAAAGTGGAAGAGAGGAAGGGATATTTCTCTCATCTTTCTTGCAATGTTGGGACTGGGCAATATCCCTCTGGAGAACTTGCCTGTACTTCTGTTCAAAGTGCTTTAACTACCTTCCTTCTCCTAGACAATAGTGCAAACCATATAAGCCTTTTATGAGTGTATGTAGAGATTAAGTGCAGACCACCAGCATGCCAAGAGAAGATGTCTATGCCTTGGCTTCTAAAGAAACCTACAAAAGTTTTATACTGAAATCCTATTTCAATCCATTAGTCAAAATCACTGTTTTAAAAAATGAAACTGAGAAGATATGAAATATTGATGTATTCTTACATGAAAAAGGGAGTAATAATGGTAGCTAAATTACATATCTTGTACTACTATCATTTAAAGAGTTATATTTGACAACATGTTATTGAGTTTATTCCTTTGACAACTGCAACAAATCTAAGTGGACTTAACCCTTAGGGTCACAACTAAAATCCTAGCATGTACAGACGCAGCTGTTTCCTGTTCATTATCAGTAATTTTTATCTTTCCTTTGAAGCTAATCTATCCATCAAATTGTACAAAGCTCAACAGCTTTTTTTTTTTTTTTCAGATTTCCTTTTCAGAAAAGACAAAGCCCCTTTTTTTCAGTATAAAGTTTAACTTTATTTTGAGCTCTTTTCTTACTGATCATACATGTTTGGAGTAAGTAGTGAGTTGCAGGTGCTCACGGAAAGAAAAATAACAGTTTTGCTAACCTTTTCAAACATCTAAAAACAATTAAATCACTTCTGCATTAGCAGACTTCATCCTAAGCCTTTAGAATATTCAATAAAACACAAAATTTTCTTTTCTGAAGCATGAAGAGTAAGGAAGCCACAAGTGGGTTTATAATTGGTATCTACATTTTGGGAAAAATCTCTCTGTTTTGAAGCTGGGGATATTGAACCTGTTCAAACAAAAAACAGCCTTTCTTACAACTTCCTCTGAGGTTTGAACAAAATTTTTTCTCTAAGATTCAGGTACTTTACTCTAGGTCTTGGGAGGTTTTTTGCAGGTTTCTCTGTAACCCAATGCTGACAAGCAGAGAAAAGACACCCATTCACTTTGGTATTTTTCTGTTTTGTAAGTTAGTAGCAGATATTTCCGGAGAAATTATTGTCCCACATATTTTTTGATACCAGGTTTTTTCACAGTATCGAGATCCCTTTCACTAAATCTCATTACATTCCCTTTCCACACCTCAGTTTGTATATTTTGTGGGAAATAGTGAGTATCTGTAGGCACAGAACAATAACACTGAAACCAAAAGTGAAGAAAAGCACAAGAAAGTGAGTCAATGAAAATACATTTCTGAAAGTCTACTGTGTAGCAAAAAATGAGAAAATGGGACATTTTGACATTTTGTTTCTTAATTTACTTTAAATTTCATAGAGTTTTGTGCTACAAAGATGGAAGCAGCCTCCTTACAGTGGTTTAGGATTAGCTGACTTTCTGCTCATTGTGCACAATAAGAAAACTTTAGAACGGTGTAGGAATTTTCAGCAGCTTTATCTTACGTGAGATACTAATGGAAACATGAATTTTTTGCTTTGAGGTCACAGCTTCTGAAATGAGCATATCAATTGACCTTCTTGACCAACCTGTTGTGTAGAGGCAAAGTGTTCAACTCTGTTTTTATTCTGAACAATATATTACATTTAGAAACACAAATTATCTAAACGAATAATGTATTAACTTATACCCTCAGATAAAAAAAAGTTAAACTGGAAAGCTAGACAGAAAAATATGCAAGATTACGGTAACGGATACGTGAACAAGTCTGCCTGCAGTCTGAGTCATTTCAAAATACTGTGGTTTACATCTTGTTCTATATTGCTTCACAATATTAGTACTTCTAGAGCAGCTCAAAATAAACAACTGACTTTCAAATAATACATGGCTTACACTGTAGAAGTCACAATGCTGAAGATACCACTAGAAGCATGGGAAGACAGAAAAGTAAATCTTTAGCTAATTTATAGAATAGAATTTACCACAACAATTAGTTTTAGAACTCATTTTAATATTTGTAAGAATCTTGGTCCCAGTCCATAAATCATTTAAATGCCATAGGCCACACTATCTGTAGAGGTATTATGATTTTTCAATGTTTGTAAGCATAAGCCTTAAAACTGAAAAAACTTGCTGCTGCATAGGTTTTATATGCTCTGGATTTCTAGTGTATCTAGTACAGGTAGAAGTTGATAAAGTTTTAAAGATAATAAAAATGAAAGGCTGATCTCCTCCTACCCAAATAAAATCTCATTATTAAAGTGAAAATTTCTGAAAATCTTATTCAAACTGCTACAATTAGCAAAATGAATGCATTCTGGAAGAATGTGTCCACACTCATAAATATGTAGTCCAAAGCTGCATATTAGTGTTTCTTTGACCTACAGAGAAAAAAATATCTCACCTGATTCAGTAAATAATGAGGAAGATCCAAAGCCTTGAAATGAATAATCACCCCTTTTTCTCAAAAATAATGCATTTCTTTTGTGGATTAATAGCATTTTTGGAATTAGAGAGTCATATCAAGTAATTAGATATGCAGTGCAATAAATCTGATGCCTCTCACAGTCAGCAATCAAGGCTCCTCAGCCTGAAACCAGAGTAAAACATTGATATGGACAGCAGATTTTCGCTTTGGGTTGAAGATGCCATTACAAATTCCTGGCACTGAGTGGTCTGCTCTAAACTGGAAGTTAAATGAGGAAGAGCAAATGTTGCAGCTACAGCAATTGTGCACTTTGGAACCCTTGTGATGAGCCCAAGTGGCTCTACTAGCCTAAACCTCATTCAGTCACAAAAATACCTTGCCCTTTCATTCCTGAGAGATAAGTGATCTCATCAAAATGTTCACAATCTGCTGCCACCCTTTAGGGACATGCTTTCAAAACAAAACACCCGGTTTGGGCTCGGAAAATCTTTGGGCTCTGATTTATGCTCAGAATACAGCATTTGTAAAGCATACAGCTGAATGCCAGAAAACAAAGGCTCTGTACCTGCTCAGCTTTTGACTTTCTACATGGTTTTCTGCAAATCCACTTAGATTTTCTGTACTTAAGCTCCACCACCTATAAACACAATATGGTGCTTATCTACCTCACTTTATGGCTCCAAATTCTAGCATGGGATAGTATCCAAGGCATTCATTATGGAAATTACTGTACCTATGAACACAATAATTTCTTATTCCTGTTGCACATTTCTAAGTCTACTGCCAGACAGCAGTGTCCAGGAGTGCTGCTTGGGCAAACCTGTCTTTACTTCAGATAGTCCTTCCCATCTACCTTCAAAAGATACCAAAGGTTATATAAGTAACCAGAGATTCTCCTGGAAAACTTCAAATATAAAACATTTTTCACTTTTGCACGAATGTATTTTGCTGACTGCTCCTACCACTGTTTTTGGGTGGGTTTTTTTGGTGTGTGTGTGTTTTTTGTTTTTTTTTTTTTAAACCTGTAAAAAATTAATGAGAAAAAGCGAATTTAAAATTATCAGGAAAAATATGCATACTTGATTTTGATAGTAGTTTAAATGAATTGTTAGAATTCTATACCACAAGGTAGGCATCTACATTATTTTAGTACATCTGATGATCTTCAGCAACACCAACTGCTGCCTTTAGGAATAGCAAAAGCATTTTCCTCACAAGGAACAGTCTCCATGTGAAAGAACCAGCCATCAGACTGGTGCGTCACCTGTCTATGCTGAGCACCTGCTTCAGTGATCTCATTTTAGTCCTGCAGATGACACTGTTGGGAATGAGTGTTTAAAGATTGCTTAAAGAATCACATGCAAAAGTGTCAATAAAATTATTATATTAACATAGAAGTGACAGCATGACAAAATTTATTGGCAAGGTTCACTCTATGACTTACTAAATGGTTAAAGCACACTGAGGAAAAGCAAACAAAAATCCGGAGTTAATTAATCCAAACCCCCTAAAGAGCCTGGGGGAGGGTGGGGGAGGAAAGGGAGTGAGAAGGGAAACAGAAGAATAGAAAGGGTAAGGATAAAAAGGAATACGGCCTAAAGAAGGATAGAAGGGAATACAGCCTCAAGGCCCAACAGCACTTAAACTTAGCAGCACCTTAAACTTACCAACATTTAATTTAACTTACAAACTTAAGGTAAATGATTTAGTAAAAGATTCATATAGGATTTACTATATCACAACAGTAACTTACAGTCCTAACTTACAAATTTAAACTACTTAGGAATCTAAGAGAGCAGCATTTCTTGTGCACTTGGTACAGAATATCCACACTTGCATGCACACAGACACAAAGAGTCTGTACAAGGTACCTGTGAAAAACTCCCCTCAAAGGTAGTGAAACACCCTCTTCAGATGCCCTTGTGAAACCTCGAGGAGTCGGGGCTATCACTGTTCAGGGAGCTTCTGAGTACAGCAAACTTGGGATTTCCCTGGCTCTGAGAGGCCCCACTCAGAGGAGCTTTGCTGGTCAGAGCTGCTGCTCCAGGAGAGCTCAAAGGGTCTCACTTTGGAGCGCTGTTTGTAGGGCTGAAAGAGAGGGGGCTTTGGGCATAACAATGTTCCATCCTGGCCACACTTCGGGTTTCAAAGAAAGTGTGAGAACACGAGATATTATCCCACTTGGGTTCTTATTCAGGCAAAAAAATTTGCAAGACTGTTCATTGAAAAACAGGAGTTTGTTAGATGTCACAAGTTCCTGGGAGAAGACAGTGTTTCTGATAAGCTCAGGAGGAACTCAGCCTGGCTGCTGTTCATCAGGATCCATTTTTAAAAGATGTTGTCCTGACATTAGGAATGAGAAATGTACCATCAACACAATATTGCATTATATGTTACTAGCACTGTATCATATTCATATAGTAAAACAGTAATTGTAAATGAAAAAACATGTTTTACTGGCACTGACTTGTAGTTTTATTGTCATATGACAATATGTTAATGTAGAAAGAGAAAAAAACCTTTTCATAATATCATATTATTGATACAGAGAACTAGGTGACCTTAGTGTTTCAATGCTTTTGTATCTTTAAAATTGAGAAGATACTCCGAAAAATTTACTGGACAAAAGTCTAAGTTTCTGACAGGTTAATATTAAATAGCCTCTTCATACTACACAAGCTGAGGGCTAAGAAAACCACATTTCCAGTATATTTCCTTTTACATTAGAAAGACAGATCTCCCTAAGGCATGTTTTGGTGAAAAGAAACATGTGCTCTGCAGTATTGACTGGAATTCTGGACAATTAGGCTGATATTTAATTTCTTAAATTTTAGACACATGAAATATGGACTTGTGAGTCTAATCTAGTGACCTTGGGTAATTTGCATAATCAACAGAGAAAAGCAGAGATGTGCCAATTCATTGATATATCAATTTTAGTATGAAATAAACCTTCTTCTGGAGGCAGTTTCTAGGGTAAGTAACCCAGACCTCGATATTTAACTTTTAGATGTTGAAAGTTAGGGTAGCGAATTGCATCCTTAGATAAAATTACCTTGTCTAGACTGAGTTTAAAAAAAACCCAACAAAACACAGAAAAATCCAGAAGCTGAAAAGTATTGCGTTTCATGTTTCTAGAAGTTTTCATTCTAGATTAACTAGCACTCCATGATGAAGAAATAAGTTTCCAGACAAATCTACTGAAAAGCTTCAAGAGAGTTCTAATAAGGTCTTCAGCAGAGTTCCAATTCTGTCTAACTGTAAAGAAGCCTTTTATCTTACAGAAATTGCTTTAACAGACTTGCAAGAAGCTAATGCAACACTTCTCACTTTTCATATATTAGGAAGAAATTTTGATGTGAGATACATCATGGTTTTTTCCTGCTCTTTTCCTCCATAGATACTATTAGTCATTTCAGAGAAAAGACTCTTGTCAAGATGGACTTTGTCCAACTACTGTAGCAATTCTCACAGTATGGTTTTGTCATAAATCCATCAGTGTCAATGCAATTGCACAAATGCAAACTGAGATCATTGTGAGCTAGGGAATTGCTTCCTTCCTCCGTCTGTTGCAGTATCTATGGCCTAACTCCACAAGGGTGGGCACATTTGTCTGAGGACATCAATTAGAAGACAGTGCTATGGGATCTATGATGCATTGGATAGGAATTCTGTATGGCTTATTTGCATGATAAAATAAAAACATAATTATTATTATGAGATATTAGAATATGTTTTTAAACTGCTGTTGGAATACAGATTGTTTTTGATCTCTCTCTGCACTTGTGAACTCTTGATGGATAATAAGTTTTGGATTACTCAGTATAAAAAAGACATATGGAGACAAATCCACTTAAAGGCCACGTGACTTGAAAATCTGACATGTTGAAGAAACTGATTTCATAGGAAACAGTCAGAGTTTTCTCTGTCATGCTTCAGGATAGCGTAAGACTCAACAAATACAAGATGGAATGAGAGAAATTTTAAGTAGGTATCAGGAAAAATACATATACTCTGTCAGTACATGAAAGAGGAGGGAGTCTGTGGCATTTCCATACTTGAAGACAATCAAAACCCATCATCACACCAACCTGAGCATCCTACTACCTGACTCTGCTTTGAGCAGGCAGAGACTGCATTCAGTGGCCTCTTCCAACATGAATTACTCCATCATACTATAAAATCCATGGTCATTCACCCACAGAATGGGTGCTTAGCTTGAAAACACTGACATTCTTGAAAGATTTATAAAGACTTTAAATTCATTGGTTTACATGCAGATGGAAGAACCATCAGACTTATCCAGTTCAAGAATGTAATTTTTTCTGGATTGTCTGTAAAATATCAAGGTAATCATAATCAACATAACATCAGTGTCAATGAGAGAAAGAATCCAATAAATAATACATGCAGATTTACAATTTGAGGGCTTATGCTTGAAGGATCTGTTAGTTGTTATTACATTTTATAGTTAACTAGCATTCAAGTTAAGTCTAAGATACTCACTAGAAGAATATCAGGATCAAAACTGTCTGTGTAATTGCTGCACATGTCTTTTTATAGTATGAAGATGAAGTTTAAAAGGAATTTTTAATTAGGTACTTACCTTAGTAATTTGACGTAGCAATTAAAATCCTTAATGGTACACAGTAGTTTTCTTTTGAATCCCTTCCCTCTTCCTTCCACTCATGGGCTGAGAAAAGGGGATTTCTTTTTAAATTCTTTTTCCTAATTCTTTTTGTGTATACCTCATTTATCAAGGGCATCATAAATCCTGTATTTAGCAGTGGTGGTTTTGATCTTTTGTAGCAACATTTATCTTTGTGAAACTTTAGACTTTCACACCGTTATAGCATACATAAAAAAATGAATGCATTTTTATATTTGCCAGCTTAATAATATGTAATAACAAACTTTCATTTAGGAGCAGTAGGATATGCAGTGTGAAGTGTCAAGCTCTTAAACTGACAATGATTATTGTATTTCATGACAAAACCAAAATTAAATATGACACATATTGAAATACCTATAAGTCAAATATATTGTGTCCTGCACAAAAAAACATGTTTGATGAACCGACTTGCATATTAAAACCAAAAAAAGCTATATGCTTTAATAAAATAGCATGTCCAAAACGATGACATCTCCATCCTTATAATGACTAGAAAATTAGCAGATTTTATATAGAAGAGAAACTAAAGAAGAGACATCACCAATAAATAACTAATATGTTAAAGTAATCAGTTTGAGTTTTCTGTTTTGCATCCATATTACAGAGTTTAATTTGGAGTTTAATCTATTATTCGTGGTTCCAAGTAGATTTTAAAATTGCTTTTTTCCTCAGACTAAGTTCTACTACCCAAACCATTGTTTTGGTACCTGTCAGGTGAGTAGAGAAGTGTGTGAGTGTCTTTCTCTCTCCTCTTTCCTTAGTTTCATTGAGTTTACAATTTAAATGTCTTTAAAATTTCAAAGTTCATTTGAAACTATTTCCACAGCATATTCAGCCTGTCTGACTTTACAGAGGTGTTTTGGGCAATGTTACGGTTTCATGAGGTTTTACTATGCTTATTTCATACAGTTTTTGATTCCACATATTATTAAATCCCTTTTAGTATAATCCTCTTAAAAATTATTATGCAATCAGGTTATATGACATTTTCTGCTAGTGCAATGATTATGATATCAGTTTGGGCAAAATATGACAGTCCTGACATGATCTGAAACATATTTCAGTTTTCACACTACCCCAAATTATGAAGGCGGCTCCTAAGATAACATTGCCCATCCAGAGAAAATCAGAAGTTTCAGTTGCTGAGCCATATTTCAATTTTAAGACATTAAAAAAAACTTTTAAATGAAAGACTTATCCATGAGACAACCTGTCGTATGTAAAACTTCTAAATAAAGATGTGCAACAAAGATGGGGTAAAAGGTAAAGGAGGAAAGGCATGAAGTCTGCACTTAGAAGCTAAAGCTTGCTCCACATTTAGGGGCTGTTTGGAAAGGAAATTAGTTTCTAGTGATAATTTAACTCCCATCCATAAGAGGACACAAGGTGGCAAAGGATTTGTGAGAGTACAATCCTTCTCCATCACTGTCCCTTACTGTTTCAAGTTGATCTAGATTCCATTCCATTCTATCACACAAAATATTTGAAGGTAATGGCCTGCATATAGGAGCCATTCACAGCTAGGAGATGTTTCTGCAAAAAAAGGGATATTTTATGAAGAAGAAATTATGGTTTCTTTATGACTAGAGTGTAGTTGCCTAAATTATGTTGACTGGAGTAAACTACTTTAAAATACCGAACTGCTGTTTACCCACTGCCACTCAAGTGATGCACCTATGAGAATACACGTCCTCTCCGACAGGACTGCATATGTTTTCTGTGGAAATGTGGGATTAGAGAAAACAACAGATGGGAAGGGGCTGCATGGCGCCCAGGCCTTGCCACCACAGACTCAGGGTGCAATGTGCACCCAACCCAGAGTTTCGGGCTCTTCCATAGCCTCTGCGTTAGAGTCCCACAGCATTGCTGAAAACGTAAAGAGGTGCATCTCACAACCAAAGTAAATCCTGATTGTCCCAGTCCTTAAAGGTTTCAAGAACATTATCAAATATCAAGAGCTGACGCTTTCACCAGCTGGATAAACTCAACCATTTTCCAATGTGGTTTGCAATGCAAATACTTGTGAATTTCCATTCTTCTCACCCCTAAGTTCTGAAAAAGGCACATGCAAATATTTAAATTCTAATGCTGATTTTTTTCCCCCTGTTCATTGAGTCCTGCACTTTTTACTCCCAACTTGGGGAATTAAAATGTTTCCAGGATCTATACAGCTACTCAAAATACCACCACACACAGTACATATGAAACACATTGCACCAGTGGAACATCATTGTAGCTGTCACTGAATTGATTATCCTTTTTGTTTGTGAAGTGTATTTAAGAAAGAGGGAAAAAGTTGTGAGAAACAAGTATACAAAAGACAGAATTGAATTAATTTTCTAAAAAGTCATATTGGGGCAGATCACTGATGTGGAAACTCCTGTGATCTCTGCTGTGTAACCAGGGGATTTCCCAGCAGCCTGTCCCAGCTGAAGGTGAGCACAAGGTTCTGAGAAATAAAAGAAGAAAATTATTCCTTTCTGCTTTCATTTTGAGGATTTTCATAGTCCTCATTGAAAAAGGTTTGTATACAATACACTTCCAAGGATGTAAAAAACTGCTTATTAAAGGAAAAGAAAAAAAAAAATAAAGGAAAAAGAAAACGAAGCTTCTGTGACCTGCTTAAAGCAGGGCAGTAGTTTTGTGATGGAGAGCAGACTGCAGCTCAAAGTTCTCATCCAGGCTGTCACATCTGAGCAGATGAGGGCAGAGAATGGAAATATTTGGGTCAGTTGGAGTAAAACCAACAATACTGGAAGAACACAAGGGACATGGAAAGATGAAAGTGAGTTTTTGACAGCAAGGGAAAGCATGAAAATTACAATGTGTCTCTGCAGGTAAAATGCAAGGTGTCCCTGGTATACAAATGCATCTGAGGACAACAGCATGTCTCAAAGGCTCTTTTTTGGGGGAGAGATGAAATGTGGCAGTAGAAGTTCTGTGAGTAGGTGTCAGGCAGTAGTAGAGCCAGCATCATTGTGGGGGTGAGTATGAGTGTCAGCACCAGAGAATATCAGAAGGAAGATTATGAGGAGATGTGGTTTGCACTCCAGGAAAAAAATATTAGGCAAACAAAGAGAAGCAACAGAAGTCAAGCAGAATAGCAGGGGGGAAACTGGGACTGTGCGGTTAGGTGGGGAGAAAATGTGCTCTACAAAAAGACTGCTGATGAAAAAATACTAATACTAAAGAAATTCACTGAAAGACAAATCACAAACCAAAGGAAGAAGCAGCAAACAAAGGTATCCCTGTAGAGGACAAAAGTAATGTTGGAATGAGAACAGAGCTAAGAAAATATAAACATGAATGAGAATATGAGCCTGCAGCAGTCTTCAGGAATTATTCCTTATGGTATTTATGTAGCTATGCAGGATTTTGAAAATGTGGATTTCAATCTGCATAGAAAATATAATATAATATTTGGGTCACAGACCATTTCCCTTTAATCCACTGTCTTTCATGTTTGTGTTACACAGTCACAGCACAAAATGCAAAATTCATCCCCCACCACCCACCCATGGTGTCTACAATTAATTATCTATAGCTAGTATATATTGAGTTTTCTGAGGCAATGGTATCTCCGTCGTAGAGCTTGGTACCATTTGGGTGTCTATTTAAGGAAGGCAATGTACCTGAGATATGCATTTCATAAGGGTATCTTGGGTGAAAGGGATGACACTGTCAAGAAATTTTAAATTTTTTTAATAATTATCAAAAGATTGTCATTATCTGTGATAATTTTCTGTGGTGAAACAAGTGGTTTCATTTGGACAGACTTTGTCATGACAGGCAATTTCAGCAGATACGAGGCATCTGCCACCATTCTTCAGGCTCTTCCTGATGAATTGCTGGCCCATATACGTAAAGAGCAGGCTTCTCCTGTGAGCATCACAGGCAACACAATAGCACAGTCATGCCTCTGTCAACTCCCTCTCTTGCCTCTGAGAAACCACTGTCAAAAACAGAGCACCATTAAGGCCATGTGTTCCATGTGAACTCACTGCCTGCTCTGTGTTTCCCTTTACCTGGCCCCCTTTGGGTGGCTGCCCCACCCCACAGCTACCCAGGCTGGCACTGGGACCACCAGAGAAGGAGCAGGGTCAGCTCTTTCCAACAGCAGCATCTTGTTAAACGTATGAATTTCATAACTGAATAGTTTTTGCCATCTGTTGGAAAGATTTGTTTCTTCACATTTTTGGTTTTATTGAGGAGGGACTATTTTCATTGTTGCTCTGGAAAGCAGAGCTCATTTCTCTACATTTCAGAGCAGAGGATATTAAATATCTGTAGCATGCAATAAGTTAGGAAGATCAGGCAGTACTTTGAAATTACCTTTCTCCTTATGGCACATAATGAATGGGATCTGCTCCTTCAGTCCTCGGGAGGCTACAGAATTCAATTACTCTCCTCTATTTCATAGAGCACCAGCAGCAAGATACTGCCTCTGACTCAGTGTTTCCAGATAGGTAACATTAGTGCCATGGTCTCATATTCCTGAGCCCTTACATGGGACTAAAGTGACATTTTAATTAATCATTTGAACATTGCTTGTGAGAGGCACAGATTTGCACAATGTTAACTTTAGGTCAGGATTCACTAGTCCTACAGACAGACTTAAGAATGGAAAAAACAAACTATTTGCAAAAATAGTTTATGACTGATTTTCCACTGTCCTTGAGCATACCCTTCAGAAAAGGTTGTGCATGTATGCCATGCTAAATGGTGGTGCTACTTCAGCTGAAGGTGCTAAACTGTGCAAGTGTTTCCACTACAGGGCAGGGCTAACCTGAGACATTCAGCCCATAAAAAAGGCATTTTCTCTGCAAGTCACCAGCAAATGTCAAGGTTTTTATAATTTTAACTAATTGAAGGCAGAATCTCAAGAGTTCAGTAAGAACTGAAATCAAATTTCATTGAGGATTAAAATTTGTAAACATAGCAATCTTTGAAAAACCGATATCAGTGTATTTTGAGGAAAGTTATTTTTTCCTATGAAAGGAACACCTATATGATCCCTTAGAGTTCTTTATGGCCGATGGAGTGTGCTGAACCTGAGTGGAAGATAGATCAATGGAATTTTAGATTAATTTCTGAAAATGCAAGGCCTACAGTCATTTCTGTTTTTTCAACAATTGCAATGTAGAGAAAGTCCAGCTCCTTTGAGAGGTTTTAGCATAAATATGAAACTTTGTAATAAATTTTATGTTTCTGTTTTCATTGAGCATATCTTGGAGCCCTGTTTATTTACTTGTATACCTCACTGAGACAGACACAAGTAATGAAAGATCCAATGCCCCCAAGAAAGTTTGCACTGAATAAGACAACATAATCACCTTTGCAAGTTGGAAAATACAATATATTCTCAAGATTTTAATAGATTATAAGAGAAGTCAGGGGAGACTACCAAAACAAAACAACAAACAAAACAGGAGATGCTATCTTTTTCTTAGTTTAATGATGTATTTCACTTGCAGAATGACACAGTTCATTCCTCCCTCTGAGAGGAAAGATGAGATATTCAGATAATTCACTGTGTAACAGGAGCAGTTGTAGGCCAAGGAGGTGCAAGTGGATGTGGTAAATATCTCCAGAGTTGTAGGAAAATCCTCTTGAGAGAGTTTAATCTATTCCACCTTTCAAAAATCAATAAAAAAAAATAAGTATTTTAATCATCAAATTATTTGTATATACATGTATGTATCTGTATACATGCCTCTCATACTTTATTGTTTTGAATACCAAGAAACAAGATCAGAGGATTAAAGGAACCATGGACTGGCAGAGCATATTTAGGGAAATGACAGGGAAGTTCATTTCATGGGATGATGCGGAACAAACGCTCAAGGTAAAGTTTGCACTCTGCTTGAAAGCTTGAGCTTGTATTAGTTTCAGACCACAGTACTTTTCAGCAGCCTGTTGGCATCCCAAAACTTTCTAAGTTTTTAGTAGGTACACTATGAATTTAAAGAACGTATGACCCAATAAGTAGGTTTTACCCTCTCCTTCAGAAACAGAAATCATAAGACGTGCTATTCCTTTCAACAGGCACCTGCTGAGCCCACCATGCTGCAGGCAGACCTGTGTGAGTTAAGTAGAGATGTAGAGGCAGCCCCTTTGTGGTGCAGCAATGTGAAATGTAACTCAGAACCCACTCCCCATTACACATGATTCACAATGGTGAAGCGGAAATCTTGAAAGGCTGTGAATACTTTAAAAAATGAAATCAAGTTTTCCTCTCAGTCACCTGATCAGTCTAGATCTAAGAAAGTGCTATAGCAGGACTAAGCAAGTCACACAGAGCTGAGGATATGCCTGTTTGTCTTGTGTACTTGTCTTGACAGACCACTGAACCTGAGCAATAAGAAATTCTACAATTGTATATTTCTAAACAGCTTCTCAGCCAGGCAGGTGGCTTTAACTCATCAGCACCCATCCGGGTAGCTATCCTCTGGGCTACAAGGCATGAAACTCAGGTGATATAACAGGCTCTCCCTGGTACAACCTGGGTGTGATCCAGTGCACTTGAAATCCAGCTCTTTCCTAAGCTTGGCTTGTTTTCCTGCAGCAACAGCTACTTTAGGCACCTAGCTAGGATAGCTGGGCTTCCTCCCCTTCCTGTGGAGCACCCAAAAGGCTGCAAAATTTCATGTGGTCAGGGATCTGAAACTGATGTGAAGAGCCTCACCTACATCCTCTTCTCTTGTCCAAGAAGTCATCTCAAATTCAACAAAATTACAGGCTTACAAAAAATATGAAAACATGCTTATGACAGTCTTCAGCAAAATAATGAAGGTTGATTCATATAACTCCATTTTACCTTTAGAAGAAAAATAACAAACAGCTGACATTTCTGGAACTCTGAAAATCCACCTCTGGACTGGCATCAGCCAGGCTCAATTCTCTAGCTTGTCATACCTTTGTTTCCAGAGGCAGAGCTGATGCCCATGATGCAGTATTAACTGTGTTGGTGTGTGAAGTCCCGGCAGAAGGACCAGGAAATCTTCTGTATCACCTATAAGAGAGACTGGGGTTTGATCCAGAGGAAACACAAAAATGCCTAACATGACAAAGCCCTGACTTAGACAAATACAGAAATAAACTCCTAAGTGCAAGACTAGTACATGACATACAGAAAATCCATGGGACTGTGCAAAGTATAATTCATACACATGGGGACTACATGGTATCGCACATCTGGTAAGAGGACTGAACATTACAATACAATATTTTAAAATTGGGTGATTTATCTGAAGTGAAATAGTATCTTGTTTAATTCTTGTTTAATTTTTTATTTTTATCAGAGCTGGACAAATTACATTTAGTCTCCCAAAAGTGATCAACAGTCATAAAACTTAGCTGATCCTAATCCTCTTCCATAACTCTGCTGTGGCCTGGATATCTTCCCCTGACTTCTGTGTCACAGCACTTTCAAAAAGTGCAACTGCTAAACTCATTACACTGCAGATTGAAGCATGAATGTGTATCAGCTATTCTCATTGGCCTATAATGGTCAGATGTCCTCTCTGAAGGGTAAGTTACATCTCCCACAGAGACTGAGACAAAAATTACAACAGTAAAATAATAATGTAAAGTTATTTTAGGCCTGGGGAGAATGTCTATTAGTTAGATCAAAGTTGATGCTGTAAGAAACATACTAGAAATAGATGGAACAGCATTTGGCTTCATGACAAGGGAGAGAAATGGATATGGGATAAATGGATCAAACCAAAACAAGAGCAGAATATCACTATCATGTTTGTGCTTTTTGTCAAATTTTATTTCTTTTTTTTTTTTACATGTGAAAACACTTTTCTCTGAATCCCATGTTATAGGATGGATTTTCAGCTCCATTGTGCAAAAATAAAAGTGAAATTGTGACATACATTCTAGCAGTTGAATAGACATAAAAAATTATAAGACTGATGATGCAAGGCTATTAGGGACCAAAAGGAAAGGTTCATGAACTGTAAGCAGTCAGCCTCACTTCCACAGGCAGTTATGATAGAGCTTGGTTTCATATGAGACCTCCCACCACACAAAATCAAGTCAACCTAGAGCTCTTTGCTGCCTTATCATACATTATGAATAAAGGAAAGATAAAGAAGACAGAATCAGTAACAGTAGAAAAAACAAAAACAGTTCTAGAGAAAATCAGCATTTCCTGCAATCTGACATTTATCATCAGTGGAGTGCCAGTACTGTTTAAACATTTCACTCTCAGACCCATCTGTCTCTGAATTCTGGTATGCAAACTGAAGGTGGAGCACACTTGAAGGACCTTGGAAGTGGAGGAAGGAGAGAGAAGAGCAGAGAAAGCATTCATAAGAAATGTTCAGCTACCTCTGAAGTGGAAGAGCATGCAATCCTCAGGCCTCTGCTACTAAAAACAGATGTCTACCTTTGTGGCTGCTGGCACAGACAAGCACAGAATATTGCAAACAGATTCTCTCCAGAGCGTAAGCTGGCAGATAATCACAATCAAAGGAGGTTATAGGACAACGGCAATTGTTTTACAATGGAAGTGCTATGGAAATTCCAGAATGAGCTCAGAAAGAAATTTCGCAAGTTTCCTTGTGAAGCACTCCAGTTCCTCAAGTGGGTGCTGCTAAATTCACATCTGTACTTCATAAATTAAATTACAAACACAAACATTAACCAGAAAGATGATTAATTTTCTTCTTCCAAACACTAACCTCTGAAATTTAACTGTATCTTTAATACAGGTGAAGAGATCACACAAGCTAAATTATAAGTGTGGTTTAGCACAGCAGGCAGCTAAACACCACATGGCTGTTTGCTCACTTTCCAGAGTGGGATGACGGGGAGAATTGGAAAAAGTAAATCTTGTAGGTTATGATAAAGACAGTTCAATGGAATAGGAAAGGAAGGGAAAATAATAACAATAATAATAATAAATGTGCAAAACAAGTGATGCATCATGAAATTGGTCATCACTCACTGACTGATGAAAATCCCTGAGTAGTGGGCTCCCACCCACAGTCAACTCCCACCAGTTTTATTGTTCAACATGCTGTTGGATAGTATGGAATATACCTTTGGCCATTTGGAGTCAGCTGTCCTGTCTATGTTTCCCCACACCTTCTGGTGGCCCCCTACATCCTTACTGACAGGACAGAATGAGAAGAATTAGGCAAAATAGTGCTCAGCAACAATTAAAACATCAGTGTGTCACCAGCATTATTCTCATCCTAAATGCAAAGTACCACTGTACTATCTACTAGGAAGAACATTAACTCTATTCCAGCTGAAGCCAGGATAATATCCCCTCCTTACTCTAAATCATATATGTCATGCCCAAACTCCATACTTTCCAATACATCCTAATTAATCATCATCCCCTTTCCTGTCTTTTGATATACACACAAAGGTGTAGTTTCCTTAGTCTCTGAGTAGTCTTGTGAATTCATTTAGTCCATGAGTTTGGACTCCATCTGTTGCAGCAGTCCTTCAGGGCAGGAAAGATGATCTGTGATGTTGGATGCTGAAGCCAGTTCTGGTTCTGTCACTGCTGAGCTTGCCTGGTTCTGTCATCACTGAACTTTCATTGGTTTTATCAGAATTCATTTTTCATTAATCCAGATAATTCTTACTCTAATAATGTTGATATGGCATATAACAATCGTAGTGGAGATGACATCCAGTATTGTGCAGCAACTAACATTTTACGATTCAAGTAATTGTCCAGTCTTAGTCAAAATTAAATCCCCTCGAGGTACACATCAGAGTTCCCCATCCTACTGCATTACCCGCCAAGTGCATCCAGGTCCTTAAGCAGAAGAAATCCTGTGGATGGATTTGCCACTGCCTGAGGCAGGAATAACCCAGAGTGACTTCCCCAGCATATTTTTAATGTGCACTACAGGAACTTTATCCCCTTCTGTAATACATGAATATTTTGATTGTGCAGGGCCAGCTCAGTTGGCAGATCACCTAATGTTGACTAACCAGGAGGCCTTTGCTAAATGTGCATTCCAATGTTTGAAGGCTCCAGCAGTCATTGCCCTCATGGTAGTGTTAATAGTCCATTATATCATTTGATTTTCCCTCACTTGGGTAGACCCTGTTTGTCCCCATAGACCAGTGGGTGTCTAAGTGGCATAGCAGATGACTGACCGTGTGACCCTTTAGATGATGGAGGCTTCATTTTGCTCTCCATCCCTGTCTTCCAGCTCAGAGAGCTGGGTACTCCAATAACAACTGGGCTTACTATTAAAAACTGAGGCAAAGAAGGTATTAAGTGCCTCAGACCTTTTCTCATTCTTTAGCACAATTTTTAGCCTCCACATTCAGTAAAGCATGAGATTTTCCTTAGCCCTCCTTTCATTGCTGATATATTTGTAGAAACAATTTTTATCATCTTCTATGTCAGTAGCCAGAGCAAGTTCTAGTTTAGTTCTTCTAATTTTCTCCATGCACAACCTCACAGCATTTAGGCCTTCTGATTTGCTTTTCCCTTCTTCCAAAGGTCATGAATACTCCCTTTTTCCCCAAATTCCAGCCAAAACTCCCTGTTCAGTCAGGTTGGTCTTCATCCCTGCCAACGAGTTTTATGGCACCAGGGATGGCCAGCTAACTGCAGCAGCTCAGACGCTCTGCTTCTATTGCTGTAGTCAACCCCACAGGGCATTGGCCAATATCCGTGAGTCAGTAGAGATAAAACACTGGCTGCTTTTCTCAGTCAGCAATGTCTAAAGCCAGCTGGATGGCCTTCCCTTAAGAAAATTGACTCTATTCACCTTCTGCAGCAGTTTCTGGGACTTGTCATATAGGACCCCATACACCAGTTTTCCACTTCTGATGATTTTTTACAACAAGTCTGAGCAGTGAACAGGGCACATTTTTTCTCATTTTCTGGTAGTTTGTTATACATTTGAACATCTTCAGCCCACGCCACTTCCTTCTCTGGCAATACTTCAAAATCTTTGCCTTCTGTCCAGTTCATGGTTTCTTCCAGGATTTCCGGGCAACTAAGGTTTCCTAGTTGAGCCTGCTTTGTGATCTCTGTCTTTTGAACAGCCAGCCCAGCACTGGCAGTCAGGATGCCAGGAGGAGCTGCCCTTTAGTACCAATTATTTTCAATTCAACTCAAACCCTTTTTAAGCTGACAGTATCTCTTTTTCAGTTGGAGTATAACGGACTTCATTTCCTGTGTACCCCCAAATCCTAAAACCTAGAGTTTAATCTTGAGTTTCCCCTGGTGCCTTCTGACAGAGGCTATTGGTGGGGCCATTCTCCCCGGCTGTGGTTTAGGGCGCATGTCTTATATCTTCTCTTCACCATCTAGCCCCAAAGGCTACTGCATGACCTCCTGTTTGGTTTGCTCAAAAGCGTGTTGTTGCTCAGGTTCCCACTTGAAATTTGAAATTGTTCTTTTTCAGGGTCACTGGATAAAGTGGGTTTACAATCAGGCTGAAATTTAGGGTATGCATTCTCCCAAAAACCCAGAATGCCTAAGCTTGTGTTTCCTCTTTATTAGATGGTGGAGACATTGTTATTATTTTGTTGAGTGCATTCAATGGGATCTTACAATGTTCACCTTGATGTTGGATGCTAACAACTTTATTCATAGAAACTGGATGTCCTGTGAAAGTCCCTTGACCTTACTTCACTTTATGGCAAAACCAGCTTTCAGAAAGGTTTGGACTATTTTCTTCCCCTTTCCAAAAATTTCTTCTGCTGCATAGCCCCATACAATGATATCACCAATGTATTGCAGGTGTTCCAGAGTTTCACCCTTTTCCAGTGAAGTCTGGATCAGTCCACGGCAGATGGTGGGGTTGTGTTTCCACCGCTGGGGTAGTTTATTCCAGGTGTACTGGACATCCCTCAGGTTTGGACAACTGTCCTGCCTGTGTCCTCTTCAGCTTCTGGTGCTCCCAGCACCACTGGCAGTGCATCATAAGAAGTGAAAAGTCCTTGACTTAGGGTAAGTGCTGCACAGCAACAACTGAAACATTGGTGTGTTACCAACATTAGTCTCATCCTGAATCCAAAACACAGCACTGTACCAGTTACTAGGAGGAACTTTAATTCTATCCTGGCTGAAACCAGGACAATGATCATGTTAGCTAAACTGTGTGTTTTCTTCTAAACTACTGACCTTGGTGTCTATTCCTTTCCGCTTTGAGGGAAATGCTTTTATGAGAAAGTGTTAGGGTGGAGGGGACAGAAAAAAACCTAAACCACTTTACTTTATGGACAATTCTTAAAATAGCAGAGTTCCATTAGCACATCCAAAATAGGAATCTGAAAAACTAGAGCAAAAATATCAGACAGGAGGTGTTCAGAGGGATCAGATGGACACCTCAGGAAAACATATAATAACTTTGATCTTTTTAGTGTCTCCAGAAAAAATCTAGCAGCTGATTGTTGATATTGAGCTAATATTTTCCAGAGTGCAATAGTATTGATACCAATCCTTACCTCTGTGAGTAACTTCATGTGACTAAATAGACAGAAGCATTTACTGAAATGTGCATATATGCATCATCCTCACTGCCCTCTGTGCTTTAACCAAGTTTTACTATTAGAATAGTGCTTATTTTTACAGCCAAGCTCAGAAACATAAAGAGACACAAAGATGTCATCAGTATGCCTCAGGCTTCCTCACAGAATTGAAAGGAACAGTCATCTCAGCAAAACTCCTTTTTTCTTCCTTCTATTGATTTTTTATTTTAAGAAGCAACAAAAGCAAAGCAATTCCTCATTCAAAGTATGATGCCCCTGCCTCAGTTTTCAGATCATATTTTAAGCTGGGACACTGTTTCTTGTGTTTCAGTACATCTCAGTGAATCTTCAAAGCCCTAACACAGAAATGGGAACTTCAAGTCAGGTTTGATGCTTTACATCAAGTATCCAGAAAAATGAAGAACAGCTATTCTGTGTCCAGATGACTTAGATATTAAGAAAACATAATTTCGTATCCCAGTGTCTTTGCAACCTGGATCTTTCTCTAATGTGAATGAAAATGTAAAATGGCATGATTAGGCAGGTTTTAATAGAGAAAGCTTTTGTGGTTCACACACAGAAAGCACAGAGGGGGCAGTGCTGATTAGAAAACTGCAGGAGAGTAATAGAGGATTTTTTGTTGCCACAAGTTGTCTGGATGTGTCACCAGAAGTCTCAAGAATTTACAACCATTTAAAGATTTAAACTGAATGTATTCTTTTTAAATTTCTCCTTCTTTCTTTCTTTCTTTTCTTTCTTTCTTTCTTTCTTTCTTTCTTTCTTTCTTTCTTTCTTTCTTTCTTTCTTTCTTTCTTTCTTTCTTTCTTTCTTTCTTTATTTCTTTCTTTATTTCTTTCTTTCTTTCTTTATTTCTTTCTATCTTTATATCTTTATCTCTA